>CM072516.1:1777765-2105265 GCA_036898135.1 Oncomelania hupensis
AGAGAAAGAAGCATGAAGAGAAAGAAGCATGAAGAGAAAGAAGCATAGAAGCATGAAGAGAAAGAAGCATGAAGAGAAAGAAGCATGAAGAGAAAGAAGCATGAAGAGAAAGAAGCATGAAGAGAAAGAAGCATGAAGAGAAAGAAGCATGAAGAGAAAGAAGCATGAAGAGAAAGAAGCATAGAAGCATGAAGAGAAAGAAGCATGAAGAGAAAGAAGCATGAAGAGAAAGAAGCATGAAGAGAAAGAAGCATAGAAGCATGAAGAGAAAGAAGCATGAAGAGAAAGAAGCATGAAGAGAAAGAAGCATAGAAGCATGAAGAGAAAGAAGCATAAAGAGAAAGAAGCATGAAGAGAAAGAAGCATAGAAGCATGAAGAGAAAGAAGCATGAAGAGAAAGAAGCGTGAAGAGAAAGAAGCATAAAGAGAAAGAAGCATGAAGAGAAAGAAGCATAAATAGAAAGAAGCTGTGACGAGGCGTGCAATTGCAACTCTGAGCCCGGCCGCGAGCCGTCCAGCACCGCGCTCAGCCAGCCATCATCTCTCCCTACCCAGCCATCTTTAGCCGGCTCGCTCGCCCAGTCTTTAAGCCCCGCCCCCCGGGACACTTCCTTAAAGCCTGGTACAAGCCCTGACATAGCGTCAGACCCCAGCCTTCCTGCCTTGAAGTACCAGCTGTCCGAAAACACGTCAACATCACCGAGTGACCTCTGAGTTTCGACAGTACCCTTGTGCTTCCACCCGTCTAAGTTAAGGTAAGAGAGGGAACTTACTCTTTGTCATATAGCAGACCCATCACCCGTCGTTCGCCCATCATGTTCATGCGTCCTGTCAATATGTATGTTCATGTTTATAATTTCGCCTTGATGCGTCGCTATGACTTGTAATTCTCCCTTGCACATACTTTCCACCTTGTATATGACCCATGACATGTTTGGATTTATGCTTGTATGCTCCGCTTGGCCCCTGTGTAAATATCCCATGCCATACTGTCCCTCCATATAGATTAAAGTCCACAGTACAGCCCAGACCTACACCCCATTTGCCCTGTACCCTCCATTTGCTTTCCGCTTGCCCCAATGTATAAATATTTGCCATGTTGTCAACCCCATCCTATGCGCCGAATGTATCTCTTACTAGCGGCTGCCAATAAACTCCACTTTGGCCCAGTAAAGCTAGATGCATTGTTTGACTGTTGGTATTTGCACTGGCTCACCCCATGACCGGTCAAGCCAATTTGAATTCTGAGACGGGCTATCATAACCACAGGCCCTGAATCCGCACTATCCCTATCCCCAGCTGATACAGCGTCTGTATACATTGCAGACGGGTTCCTGTACCGGGCATATCACCCCGGCATTGTATCAACTCCCAGTCACTGACCCGCCGCAGGCCCCTGTCAACGCAGGAGGTCAATGAGAAGCGAGACTTGGGACTTCACCATTTTCCAGCCGGCTAGCCACGTAAGCCGAATTCGATACCTGTGCCACAACAACAAGACGAGCACTCGTGGTCCATGAGTCATCATCGCGTGACCACTGACCTGCATCTTTCGCCCACACCCTGCTACTAACGCCAACAAGCCATCCAGAGTATCCTGGACAAATCTCCGCACTACAGTACATAGCTAAGTGCCTAAGCCTACGAGAATCCCCCCTCGCCAGATTACCAGGGTGACTTTTGAAACCATACAGATACACTCTCGCCCGGTGATGAGATCAGTCAACGATAGCTCTAGTATCCCAAATATTGACTATCCAGAAAACCTCCAGACTACTCCTTACTAAAAGACGCTACGCCTATGACTCACGCTAGAAGCATCTGACCCAGACTCTCCAATTTAAATTAAATAAAGTAGATAGTTATAGAAACCGCAATTACCCGGGTTGGCCTTTGAATGTGAATTTCTTGACTATTGTAACTTTATTCTCGTTCTCGTCTTTTTCCCTGTCTGATTATTAAGTTGGCCCAGCATTAATCTCCTGAATGTCGCCGCACCATTAACCTATTCAAAGGAGGTAATAACGCGCTAGAGATTAATAGCTTAACCCCCATCCCCCAACCCCTCTCTTCGTGACATTAACTTTGGCGACCCCGACGAGACTAAAGACTTAGGTTTCCCCCTCCAACCCAACGAGACAAAAGACTTAGGTTCCCATCCCAACTGGACTAGACTTAGGACTTAGCGTAATTTCCACCCCAGCCCAGTATAGATAGGACCCAGCCCTCTAAGCCTAGTAGTAGATAGCATAGCCCCTTAGTTCCCTTACTGGTTTTCCCGAGTGGCGATTTCTCAAAAGGCTTTTTTCTTGCATTCATTTTTGTATTTTTGATTGATTGCATTTTGTCTTTGTGGTTGTGTTGTATTCGCCCCTTTGCAGATTCATTGTAGCTCATCCAGCCCACCCCCTTGTTTTCCGTCAGTGTACCCCTTGTGTGCGCCCCTCATTCCGGTTAGGACCTTTTTCAGGGTAAGTTACCTCCCTTACCATGGCCGACCGGGGAGAGCTTGCTCTTAAGTACAAGAGTATTGGCGAGAGCTTAGGGCTCGCCGGCACCGAACTCAAAGACTACGTCTTGGCTAACGTAGATGCTGACGTGGCAGAGGAAAAGTTGAAGAGGGAGGAGAGGGCCAAAGAGCGAGAGGCGAAGAAAGAGGAGGAGAAAGAGCGCATCGCCGCGGAGGAACGGGCCGCCGCCCGGAAGCTTGCAGAGGAGGAGAAAGCCGCCGCCCGGAAGCTTGCAGAGGAGGAGAGAGCCGCCGAGCGGAGAAGAGAGGAGGCGAAAGAGAGGATAGCGGAGGAGGAGAGAGCCGCCGCAAGGAGGAAGGAGGAGGACGAGAGGGTAGCGGCACTGGAAGAGAAAAGGAAGGATAAGGAGCTCGAACGGCGCCAAGCACTCCTCCAACTTGAGCGCGACCGCCGCGATTTGGGTATCGCATCGCCCGCTAGCGAAGACTACTCGCTACTCGCCCCCAGCTTCGCCACCAGCACCGGGATACCCGCACCCCCCCCCGCCGATTCCGGGGATGAACTTCCCCCTGGACCCATTCGTCGAACGGGACGAATCGATTGAAGCCTATCTCGGCCGATTCGAACGAGTCGCGAGAGAAAACGGTCTTGACCCCCAGTTCTGGTATCGCAAGCTCAGTCATGGCCTTAAGGGGAAGGCCTATGAGATTCTGGCCAAGACACCGACTTCCGAGGAGGGAGACTATCCCGCCCTCAAGAGAGCCCTACTGCAGGGTTTTGAGCTCTCAGGTGAGCACTACCGCAAGAATTTCCGGAACTCCCGGAGAGAGAAAGGGGAGAAGTTCACGCAGTTTGCCGACCGTCTAGCTACGCTGCGGGACAAATGGATTGAGCAAACTGACGAACCCAGGACATACGATGGATTGCTAGAGTTGATGCTCGCCGAACAACTCCGAGGGACCATGCCAGCGGAACTTCGGACCTTCGCCGCCGAACAGGGCGCCGCTCGCCTTGAAGATCTGATCATCGTCGCGGACCGCTATCTCACCGCCCATCCCGACGACAGACAGCCTCGCCGTGATCCCCCCGCACCCTCGTCGCCAGATACCCGCCACCAGCCTCGCCGGCCAATCCCGCCAGCGAACCACCGTCCACAACCGCCCAAAGGACGCCCAACCCCCGGAGCAGAGCCAGGGAAGCGGAGCACAGAGCTCTACTGCGGCTACTGCCAGCGCCGCGGACACACCCGGGAGAAATGTTTTCGACGCATCAGCGACCAGCGTCGCAAACAAGGTACCGTACTAGCCCTACGCCAAGTTACCCCCGACGGGAAACCGGTAACCCCCGTCGTCACTCCCGCCGATCGACCGGCCGTCACTGAGCAAGTGACCGTCAACAATCGCCCAGCCCACTGTCTATACGACACTGGTCTCACCTTCGACGCCGTCGTCCGCCGCTCGTTCATCAGGGAACAAGACCTGACCGGCGAGACTATCACCCTGAAGTTGGCCGACGCGTCCCAACCCAGCACCACGCTCCCTATAGCCCGGATCCAAGTCACCAGCCGATACGTAACGGGGACCATTCAAGCTGCCGTGATGGACCAGCCCCTGTACGACCTGATTTTAGGATGCCGAAACGTGTTCTTGGGGATGCCGCCCCAGCCTGTGGAGTCGATGGCCGCCGTCCAGACGCGCGCCCAGGCGAAAACAGCCGCGACACCACCCCCGATACCCAACCAGATGCCGGAACAGATCCGGAAGGCCCAAGAAAACGACGTCACCCTCCGCAAGTGCTACGGAAAACTTCCCGCCGCACGCACTCCACCCAAGTCCGGGGACTTTTTCGTCGAAGACGGACTCCTCTTCCGTCAGAAGGACGACCATTCCCAACTCGTCGTGCCTGCGACACTTCGCCCCCAAGTCCTGGAACTTGGCCATAGCATGCCCCTGAGCGGACATATGGGCATAGGAGCGACCACTCTACGCATCAGCGCTCAGTACCACTGGCCCGGGATGACCGAAGACGTGAAGCGCTACGTCAAGTCCTGTAGCCAGTGCCAACGATACTCGCCCCGCCATCACACCGTACCGGTCACTATCAGCCCCACCGTCGTCGTCGGAACACCCTTCCAGCGAGTGGCAGTCGACATCGTAGGACCCCTCCCGCGGACCAAGAAGCGGAACCAGTACCTACTAACCCTTGTCGACGCCTGCTCGATGTGGTGCGAAGCCGTTCCTCTACCGAAGATCGACGCCGCCCGAGTCGCCGACGCGCTCGTCACCATATTCACTCGAGTCGGATTCCCGGACAACATCTTGACCGACAACGGGTCCCAGTTCACCGGGAAACTCATGCAAGAAGTTTTTCAACTACTCCGCATTCGCCATATCCGGACTCCACCCTACCACCCCGCTAGCAACGGACAGGTCGAGCGCCTAAACGGGACTCTTATCTCGATAATCCGCAAGATCGCCGACGAACAGCCGGAAGCGTGGGACACATACGTCGCGTCAGCGCTCTTCGCGTATCGAGAAACCCCGCACACCTCCACCGGATATACGCCTTCCACGCTGCTTTTTGGAAGACCCCTTTCCGGACCTCTAGCCGCCTTGCGACGTAGCTGGACCGACGCCAAACTGGACGAGGCACCGGTCGACGCAACGAAATACGTCACGAAGCTCCAAGAAACCCTCAAGGCCACCTGGAAAGCCGCCTCCGCCAACCTGAAGAAGGCGAGAGAAAGACAAGCCCGCTATCACAACCGCCGCGCCCGGGACCGAGAGCTACAGGTAGGAGACCAAGTCCTACTGCTCCTCCCCAGCGGCACAAACAAGCTAGACATAGCTTGGCAAGGACCCTACCCGGTGCTTGAGAAGCTCTCACGTACCACCTATCGCATCGAGGTAGGCGGAAAGCCCAGGACCCACCACATCAATCTGCTCAAGCGGTACCTGGAGCAACCTGCACCCGCCCCAGACTCCCACTCGCTACTCACGGTCGCGCTGGCCGTCGAAGTGGATGGCACAGAGACCGGCGTCGCCGAATTTCCGCTAAAAGGGAAGGAATCCTTCCGGGACGTCTCTCTGGACCCCTCACTCCCCGCCGGCCAGCAACGCCAACTACGCGCCATCGTAGCGGAATACCGGGAAGTCCTCACCGACATTCCTGGGAGGACGGACCTGGAAGAAGTTCGACTGACCCTGACGGACCCCACTCCCGTCCGCCAGAAACCGTACCCCGTCCCACTTTCCCAGCAGCAAGTAGTCAGAACGGAAGTAGAGGCTCTGCTACAAGCCGGAGTCATCGCTCCCTCCCGTTCCCCCTACAGCGCAGGAATAGTTCTATCACGGAAGCCCAGCGGAGAACATCGCCTCTGTATCGACTTCCGGCAGTTGAACCTTGTAACCCAGTTCGTGCCCGGACCCCTATCCGACCCCACCGACTTGTTTGCAAAGCTACAATCCGCCCGATACTTCTCCCGAGTGGATCTGAGCAAAGGCTTTTATCAGATTCCCGTGCACCCTTCATCCCGCCAGTACCTAGCCTTCAGCACGATGGACGGCCACTATGAATTCAACGTTCTGCCGTTTGGTCTGCACAATGCCCCCAGTATTTTCAGCACGATGATGCGGAAGCTGTTGGACCCCCTCCACTGTCCGTTCATACACTCATTTATGGACGACATACTCGTCGCAACGGAGACATGGGAGGAGCACCTGCGAGTGGTGCGCCAACTCTTACGCCGCCTCAAAGAAGCTGGCCTCACTGCCCGGCCGACCAAATGCCAGTTCGGCTATCAGGAGCTGGAATTTCTTGGCCACACCATCAGCCGTGGACAGCTCCGGCCCCTGGAAAAGACCGTCCAGCGCCTTCGAGACGCGCCACGCCCCAAGACCAAGAAAGATGTTCAGTCCTTCCTGGGACTGAGTGGCTTCTATCAGAAATTTGTACCCGGCTACAACGGGATCGCCGCGCCACTATCCAGTCTAACCCGGAAAACCGCACCGGACCGAGTCCTCTGGACCCCGCAATGTGAAGCTGCCTTCCAGGAGCTCAAGGACAAGCTGACGTCCCAGCCGGTCCTGCGACTCCCCAACCACGGACAGCCCTTCGTCCTGCGCACAGACGCCAGCGACGTAGGCCTCGGAGCCGTTCTACTTCAACGGGACTCCGCGGACGCCCCGACGCTCTTCCCCGTCGCGTACGCCAGCCGGAAACTCAAGCCGGCCGAACAGAATTACGCCACGTCGGAGAAGGAGTGTCTCGCCCTCGTCTGGGCAGTCCAGAAGTTCCAACTGTATCTCTACGGTTCGCACTTTACCGTCCAAGTGGATCATCAGCCGCTTTCCTTCTTGGCGACATCCAAATCGCTCAACGCCCGGCTGATGAGATGGGCTCTGCTGCTCCAAGCGTACTCTTTCCAGCTGGAGCACATCCCAGGAAAAGACAACCACGGCGCAGACTTCCTCAGCCGTCACCCCGCAACCGACTCCAGCGAGTCGCCCCTGAGGGCCGACGCCCCAGCCTTCATTCCCGCCGCCGCCCTCTAACCGTAGCCGAAACCCGGCAGCTCCGCGGACCCCAGCCTTGGGCATCCGCAATTGACTACCCGGAACCCCGCATCGCCCCGCATCACCCGGATCATCGCCAACCATCGTCTCACCCGGCAGCCGACCTCAGAGCTGATTGGCCGCGTCTTCGTCGAGTCCTACGTCCTCGCCTTTTTCCTTGGGGGGGCCTCTGTGACGAGGCGTGCAATTGCAACTCTGAGCCCGGCCGCGAGCCGTCCAGCACCGCGCTCAGCCAGCCATCATCTCTCCCTACCCAGCCATCTTTAGCCGGCTCGCTCGCCCAGTCTTTAAGCCCCGCCCCCCGGGACACTTCCTTAAAGCCTGGTACAAGCCCTGACATAGCGTCAGACCCCAGCCTTCCTGCCTTGAAGTACCAGCTGTCCGAAAACACGTCAACATCACCAAGTGACCTCTGAGTTTCGACAGTACCCTTGTGCTTCCACCCGTCTAAGTTAAGGTAAGAGAGGGAACTTACTCTTTGTCATATAGCAGACCCATCACCCGTCGTTCGCCCATCATGTTCATGCGTCCTGTCAATATGTATGTTCATGTTTATAATTTCGCCTTGATGCGTCGCTATGACTTGTAATTCTCCCTTGCACATACTTTCCACCTTGTATATGACCCATGACATGTTTGGATTTATGCTTGTATGCTCCGCTTGGCCCCTGTGTAAATATCCCATGCCATACTGTCCCTCCATATAGATTAAAGTCCACAGTACAGCCCAGACCTACACCCCATTTGCCCTGTACCCTCCATTTGCTTTCCGCTTGCCCCAATGTATAAATATTTGCCATGTTGTCAACCCCATCCTATGCGCCGAATGTATCTCTTACTAGCGGCTGCCAATAAACTCCACTTTGGCCCAGTAAAGCTAGATGCATTGTTTGACTGTTGGTATTTGCACTGGCTCACCCCATGACCGGTCAAGCCAATTTGAATTCTGAGACGGGCTATCATAACCACAGGCCCTGAATCCGCACTATCCCTATCCCCAGCTGATACAGCGTCTGTATACATTGCAGACGGGTTCCTGTACCGGGCATATCACCCCGGCATTGTATCAACTCCCAGTCACTGACCCGCCGCAGGCCCCTGTCAACGCAGGAGGTCAATGAGAAGCGAGACTTGGGACTTCACCATTTTCCAGCCGGCTAGCCACGTAAGCCGAATTCGATACCTGTGCCACAACAACAAGACGAGCACTCGTGGTCCATGAGTCATCATCGCGTGACCACTGACCTGCATCTTTCGCCCACACCCTGCTACTAACGCCAACAAGCCATCCAGAGTATCCTGGACAAATCTCCGCACTACAGTACATAGCTAAGTGCCTAAGCCTACGAGAATCCCCCCTCGCCAGATTACCAGGGTGACTTTTGAAACCATACAGATACACTCTCGCCCGGTGATGAGATCAGTCAACGATAGCTCTAGTATCCCAAATATTGACTATCCAGAAAACCTCCAGACTACTCCTTACTAAAAGACGCTACGCCTATGACTCACGCTAGAAGCATCTGACCCAGACTCTCCAATTTAAATTAAATAAAGTAGATAGTTATAGAAACCGCAATTACCCGGGTTGGCCTTTGAATGTGAATTTCTTGACTATTGTAACTTTATTCTCGTTCTCGTCTTTTTCCCTGTCTGATTATTAAGTTGGCCCAGCATTAATCTCCTGAATGTCGCCGCACCATTAACCTATTCAAAGGAGGTAATAACGCGCTAGAGATTAATAGCTTAACCCCCATCCCCCAACCCCTCTCTTCGTGACAGAAGCATAAAGAGAAAGAAGAGAAAGAAGGAGGAGAATAAGAGGAGGCTAAAGCGAAAATGAGGAGGGAAGAAGATGTAGAAGGAAGAGGAAGAACCACAATAAGAACAGATTAGGGAAGGGGTGGGGGTGGGGGTGGAAGATACGTACGAAAAGACGATGGAGAAGAGGAGTAGGAGCAGGACGAAAAAAAAGATCATTTAACGAGCCTACTCCATCTTTTTCTGTCCTCAGCAACCCTCATGGCTTTGCTCATTGTCAAGGTAGCCCATTCTCGAATGTTGTCCTCCCACCTCTTTTTCGGTCTCCCTCTTCTTCGGCCTCCTTGCACCGTGCCTTGCAGGATGGTCTTTGCAAGATCTGATGCTCTGGTGACGTGGCTATATTACCGGAGTTTCCGTTTCTTCACCACTGTGAGCATGTCATCGTGTTGTCCAATGGCTTGTGTGATAGTCTGTCGGACTTCGTCGTTGGTGATGTGCTGGGTATAGAAAATGCCCAAAAGTCTTCTGTAGCACCTAATCTCCATGCTTTGTATTTTTTATTGTAGATCTGCTGTGAGGGTCCATGTTTCGCAAGCGTATAGGAAGATGGAGATGACAAGGGAGCTTCAACCTTGTCAAGGCCGCAGTTGTTTGCGATCCTGGAGAGGACTTTCTGTCGGGACCCATTGTCTGATACAATGGCTCCTAAATATTTGAAGCTATGCACTGTGTTGAGGGGTTGGCCTTTGACTTTGATGTCCATGTTGATGCCATTGGTGTTGTTGGTCATCATTTTGGTCTCCTCTGCACTTATTTTTATTCCATAGGCTTAGAGGTGGTTTCAAGCCGCTGTACCAGCTGTTCAAATTCTTGTTCTTCTCCAGCCAATCAATCAATGTCATCCGCAAAACGGAGAATGGAGATTGCTCTACCCCCTATGCTGACTGTGCCTTCTTGATCTGCAATGGAATCTGACACGATACGCTCTGGGAAAATGTTGAAGAGTATTGGAGAGAGTAGGCATCCTTGACGCACACCGATTGTTGTTCTGAACCAGTTCCCGATGGCGCTGTTATGAACGACTGCACTGGTAGCCTCGTCATACAGGCTTTTGATGACTTCAATAATTTTAGGGCTGATGTTGTACACTCTCATGGTTGCCAACAGAGCTGTATGCCAGACTCAGTCAAACGCTTTCTTGAAGTCTTTGCCCAAAATAATTTCATTTAACATTTGTTGTCGTTTAATGTTAGCATGCATAAGTGTAAGTATATTCATGTGCGACTGTGTAGTTTTATCCTCATTGTCATTATGATTGTTGTTATTATTATTGTAATGTTTATTCCTTGTTGATTGTAATTGTACACCACAATGTAATTTCTTGTAAAAGAGATTGTCTTATCTTATCTTAAGTCTACAAAACACATGATATTGATGTTGTTGGTGCTGTAAGTATTTCTCGCAGATTATTCTGAGGTTGAAAATCTGTTCAGTGGTACTCCGCCTTGCCCTGAATCCTGCTTTTTCTTCAGCTATGATTTGTTCAGCTTGGGGTTTCAACCTCTAGAGTATTATTTTTAGGAGGACCTTTCTGGGATGGCTGATGAGGCTGATGGTGCGGAGAAGAAGAAGAAGAAGAAGAAGAAGAAGAAGAAGAAGAAGATTAGAACTGAAAAGAGCAAAAAAAAGAGAGATCGGAACTGGAAAGAGGAAAAAAGATTTCGGGCTGAACTGGAAAAAGATTAAAAAAGATTGCCACATGAACGAGAGCAGAAGAGATTAGTTCGTCAGTTGGAACTTGACAGAGAAAGCCTTTAGCTAAAGGAAAAAGAAATTCAATTGAAACAGGTGGAATTGAAAAATGAGCAAACTGTTCCCAGAACCCGAACTTCTAACCCATCACTTCCAAAATTGTCCCCACTACCAGTTTTCAAAGAAGATAGAGATGACATTGATTCGTTTTTGTACCGGTTTGAGGCACAAGCGAGATCTCGATTATAATAGTAATAAATGGGTTGTTTAATTAACTGCTTTGCTAGAAGGCCCGGCCCCAGGTTCAAATCCCGTAGTGGGCGATATAAAATGTGGCCATTTTCACTGTCCATTTTAGCAGTATGATTGCTCTGGTGGTTCAGTGTTGATTGAGGTCCCTACCCTTCTTTCCCTGGGATGGTTATCCCTCCCCGTCTGCCATATCGCCAATGGTGGGTGTAGACGTTTAACCTCAATGTTCATTCGAAGGCCCGGCTTTAGCTGTTTATCATTCGTTGTCTGCTGCCGGTGCAGTTTCATATGATAATCTTATGCAAAAACTTCTTAAGAAATCTCAGTGCACTGCAGATGGATTCAGAGAAAAATTCACATCGGTTCGGCCTGAAGGGGGAGAAAGTTTTGAAACGTTTTGAAAGTAATTTTGCGATTTTCTCATTGTTTGAAAGGTGGATCCAACTATCTGATTGTGAAAATCTTTTGAAGGTCTGTGGAATCTTATTTTGCGCGAGCAGTTCGTTGCTTCGGTTTCGAGAGGTCTTGCTGTGATTTTTAAACAATAAAATTTGATAAAATTCGCGGCTTTGATTGACAGTGCTAAAGCATTTTGCATGGCTCATCCGGAAAAGAAAATTGCACGGAAGTCAAATGACTCCAGTTTTGCGTCCGCGTCGATTTCTCGGAATGTGCCCACACAGAATCAATTCCGTTGGACGGGTCAAAGATGGAATAATTTACGTGGATCTGGACTTCGTGACTCTCCGCGTGGGAGCTACCAATCCGCAGGTTCTATTAAAAATAGGGGTTTTGCACATCAAAACACGCATACTCAAAAGGGCACTCAAAACAATATGGCTGCTCGTGGACGTGGCAATACGTATTCGAGACCTCAAAGGTAAATACACTCTATCATTGAATACCTTGCAAAACAAAACGAACAGATCTATCGCGCTCGCTTCACACATAATATCGTGCGCATTTCACACGCATCATCATGCGCGTTTCAACGTAACAGATACCCTTCGCAGTAATGTCTTTCTCGGTAGTGTCGCACTCACGGTAAGATACCCTTCGCGGTAGTGTCCCTCGCGGTAGTGTCCGGCACCCGGCTGGAGATTGTGAGGAGAGGAAGAAGAAATGTATTGGGCGAACCCAGAAAATAGGTTATTTGGTTAATTACCAGAGGGTAGTATAGATAATAATACTATTAGGTAATATTGATATTTAGCGGGAAGAGAGAGAGAGAGAGAGAGAGAGAGAGAGAGAGAGAGAGAGAGAGAGAGAGAGAGAGAGAGAGAGAGAGAGAGAGAGAGAGAGAGGTTCCGCGATTGAACAGTCTGTATGAAAGGGTGGGTACTAGTACGAAAGAATCATCAGAGAAGGGTGGGGTTAATAGGTTGAGAGATTGAGATGGGGTAGCTCTGTTCATAGAAAGGGAAAAGAGCGGGATGGGGGTGACCTCGAGGGCAAAGAGGAGCAGGTAGAACGACAAGAGGAAATCGATGAAAGGGGCAGTTTTTTTTCCCCATGATAGTCTTAGTGTAACAAGGTGTAAAAGCTACAGAAACAGAGAGATAATAGGCTTTATGTGTACGGGTGACATATAGATAACAGGCTTTCGGTGTACGGGTGTAAAAGCTACAGAAACAGAGAGATAATAGGCTTTGTGTGTATGGCTGTAAAAGCTACAGAAACAAAGAGATAAGCTTTTGTTTGTACGGGTGTAAAAGCTACAGAAACAGAGAGATAATAGGCTTTGTGGCTACGGCTGTAAAAGCTACAGAAACAGAGAGATAAGGCTTTGTGGCTACGGCTGTAAAAGCTATAGAAACAGAGAGATAATAGGCTTTGTGGCTACGGTTGTAAAAGCTACAGAAACAGAGAGATAAGGCTTTGTGGCTACGGCTGTAAAGGCTACAGAAACAGAGAGATAATAGGCTACGGTTGTAAAATATACAGAAACAGAGAGATAAGGCTTTGTGGGTATGGCTGTAAAAGCTACAGAAACAGAGAGATAAGGCTTTGTGGGTTTGGGTGTCATTATTAGACTAAAAGCTACAGAAACAGAGAGATAATAGGGTGTCATTATTAGACTAAAATGGGGCAGGTTTAAAACAGAAATTTAAAAATGTAAAATAGAATAAATATGGCAGTAGATGGGACCAACGAGGAAAAACGATGTAGTTTCCTTCCTTGATGGAACAGTAAGTCGTGAGGGTTGGGCAATCTACAGGGACCGAGAATGAAGGAGACTTTGGAACCCTCAGATATTAGAAAGATTTATTGAGATGGGGAAAGTTTTGGGTCAGGAGGGGAGAGGGGGGGTTGTTAGGTGGGAATGGGGATTTGGGGATTGGAAGAAGGGGTTGCGTGTGGGTGTTATATAGAAACAGGACACGAGGTCTCTGTGGACGCCTTGGGTGGTATTAATAGACAAACCATCAGCAGCATTATGGCAAAACAGTGGGATAAGCTGCCAAGCATGGGGTAACAGCCATGGTGGCGTTAAAATGGGCCTTTCATACAGGGCTGGGGTGCGGCTAAAGCCTGTCTATTACCGCCAGAGGTATAATAACTGGCGCCGTACTGAGTATCTGTCATCTCTGGAGTTAGTCTACACTTAAAACAAGCATTCCACGTTAATCAGTACTGACAATATTATCTGCCAACAAAGACTTCGGCCCTCAGGGTCCAGTAACCTGTCTGAACTCGTTGCACTTTTCTTCTGATCACCATTTACACTGAGCATCAGAGTTGGTCAGAAAGAATAACACAGAGTGCAGAGTGGAATATTTTATCACACCTTATGGCAATCAGTCATCTTATGGCCATTTCTCTGTCACCTTATGGAAGCTTATCTGTCACCTTATGGTAGCTTATCTGTCACCTTATGGTAGCTTATCTGTCACCTTATTGTAGCTTATCTGTCACCTTATTGTACCTTATCTGTCACCTTATGGTAGCTTATCTGTCGCCTTATGGTAGCTTATCTGCCACCTTATGGTAGCTTATCTGTCACCTTACGGCCTTTCATAATAATCTCTTCGTCTCATTGTTAATGCACGGTATAAAAACAACAAGACAATGTCAGGCGTTTTAAAGGAGCACAATAAAACTGAGCCCTGTAAATGCAATGTAAAAGCGATCATAGGAAAGAGGAAAAGTCAACTACTCTCCTACCCCTTGACCAACCCCTCTCATCCCCACCCACACTCCTCCCCACCCCTCTCACCCCCCAACTCACCAACCTATCAACCCACCCCAACTCACCCTCTCCTAAAAGAAATCTCACAGCAAACAAACAAAACTAAACCAATTCGCGGAGTCTGTGCAGCAGAAAGATATACAAATATCCTTTGATGTTGCGCCTGACCCTAACGCTTTCTAACTGCCAACGTTAAGCCATCGCAAAGAAAAGAGTAACATCACTGTTTTTTTCTAGTTTGCTAACGACGCCACCCTTGAAGTTTTAAAAAGTTTCAAGCTTGCGAACAGTTTTCTTCCTAGACAGGAGATTGTGTAAGACTGTGAAGGTATTAGACATTGTGTAAGACTGTGAAGGTATGCTGTACAGCTATTAGACATTGTGTAAGACTGTGAAGGTATTAGACATTGTGTAAGACTGTGAAGGTATGCTGTAAGTAAAGGTATGCGGTACAGCTATTAGACATTGTGTAAGACTGTGAAGGTACAGCTATTAGACATTTTGGGCGGTATGATGGAAGCTGTCAACTCGCCCAGAGGAAAGTTACTGGACTATAAAATGACCAGCGTCTGGCGTGGTACTGTAGTACGTGTTTTTAACGTGTCGACCTACATCTTTTTGTTGGCCCAAGTCCCTCAAGCAAGCGCATAGCCGGTAAACTAAACAACAGTCAATCAATCAATATTTCATTTATTGTCTGTTCACACATTCAGGTGATATTAGACATTAATTAAGAACAACAACAATATAAATAAAATCACAATTAAGAAACCTTGTAACAAAATGGAATGAAAGGGGAAGAAGGATTTAACACCAAACTATAAAAGTCTACCAACAGGAGTCTGTGCAATAATTTTCACAACTGCTGTTATCTGTGAATGATGTAATACATCATCTAAAGAATGTCCATATTCAGTCAAATGATGTCCTTGGTTTTCATACATTGCATTTAAAACTGGACATTCAAAAAAAAATGTGGTAAACTGATATATTTTTGCCACACATACACTGGATATCTGCCGAATATTTAGTATTCCATGAGTTCATTCTTAACTTGTATATTAATTTTGACAACTGTCGTGAACAGTTCGGTATAGTAACCTTGTTAATGCTAGTATCTTGACATACTGCTTTTTCTAATAAGGAATACATTTCATGACAACACATACTCAAATTGTTAACAGAAATAGAATCTAATGATCTTAGCGCTCCCTCTTTGGCTAACTTGTCACATACTTCATTCCAATGAATTCCACAATGTGCTGGAACCCAACAGAAATCAACAACTATACCTCTAGAAAAAATACAATGGATCATATGTTTAATTTCATATATGAATTCATTTCTTACTTTGGAATTACCCTGTTTCAAAGCATACAAAACCGATTTTGAATCTACACAAATCAGTAAACCAAAGAGCTCTAACGGTAAAGTCATAATGTAGTTGAGAGCCATTACAATAGCATAAAGCTCACTCGTAAATATAGAAAACCCCTTTCCTAGATAATATGAGCGTCTTACATTTAATGCAGGAATGATAAAAGCCGATTCACTATCTAAAGAATCTAATACCGAACCATCTGTAAAAATCTTCAAATGGTTTAAATAATTATTTTCAATATGCTCTTTTACCTCAGTAACTAAGAGATTAGTGTAGTCATCTTTTTTAGTTACACTATAATCAATATTAAAATTTGCATTTCTGTGCTCCCATGGTGGAATAGGTGATATTAATGGCATAACGGGAATTGCTGTGATATCAATGTTACACTTTTCAAAAAGATCTTTTGTATAGTTCTTAATTGGCTTCAAGTAATTAATATGTTTAGTTCTTTTTGGATAGTCTTCTGCATCTATAAAAATTTCTTCCTGTACGGAATTAGGGACAGATAAACATCTTAATACATATTTTGAAGTAGCTAATTGACGTTGTTGGTTTAATGGTAATATTCCAGCTTCTTGGTATGTTTTAATTGTATTAGCATGAACTGGAACACCTAATGCAACTTTAATAGCTCTACTGTCGATGCTTTGTAATTTATTTAATAATGTATTGTTTGATGAAAAGTACACCTCCTGACCATAAACAAGCTTTGAACGGACTAGTGATATTGCTAAATGTAAGAGGGATTTGGTATCCTGACCCCAATTTTGTACACTAATAATTTTTAATAAATTTAGGGATTTTCTTGCCTTTGTTATTAAATGTTCAATATGTAATTTCCAGTTTAATTTAGAAGTTAGCTGAACACCAAGAAATTTAACCTGTTTCTTGTATATAAGAATCTCATCATTTAATTTTAAAACAGGTAAACATTTAGGATTAATACCATTATTAAACAGCATTAAAAACGTTTTTTCAGATGACAATTCCAGACCATTATTTTTCATAAAGAGATTAAGGTTTTTCAGTTCTTCTTGAAACAGTTTTTGTACATGTGTTATTACTCTCTGCTTTGTATGTTTTCGAATAGATGTATTAATCCACATGGCAATATCATCAGCGTACTGAACAACATTTAATGGATTAGAAATAACAGTGGGAAGATCGTGAATAAGTATTGAAAACAATAATGGTGCAATTATAGAGCCCTGAGGAATTCCCATGTCAATGTTATGATAAGATGAATAAGTGTTTCCTACTCGTGTACATATAGATCTGCCATTTAAATAATTTTTTATATAATTATACATATGACCACTTATTCCAATATTTTTTAACTTATATAACAATCTTGCATGCCACACACTGTCATATGCTTTTTTGACATCGAAAAATGCAGCAAGAGTACTTTTTCTATGAGCAAACTGTTTTTTAATATGACTAGTTAATTTCACCAAATGGTCAGTTGTGCATCGACCTTTTCTAAATCCTGCCTGATTTTTAGGAATTACGTTGTTCTTTTCACAAAAATATGTTATTCTTTTCTGAATTATTTTTTCAAATACTTTCCCTACATGTGAATGTAATACAACGTTCCGACCATGGAAAAACCGCTACTAACCCCCATCTTCGCCCGATCTTATGCTGAGGTCGCGTCTTCCACAAGTTCCAGGTCTGCTTCTCAGTCTAAATCGATGTCAACCCCAGGTCTGCCATCAGGGGTAACAAGAAGAAAGAAATCGGAAAAAAGTAAAAGTTACGTCATGGATGCCAGAGAGAATGACGTCATGAAAGATATGACGACTAAAGAAAAAAAAAGACCATGTGCACTTGAATAAAAGCGCGGAGCTTCCGAAGTCTCCTCTCTGAAAATCCTTACCGGGAAGAGAGGGGACTATAAACTGATTGAATAATAATAATAATAATAATAAAAAGTAGCCGTAATAGGAGATTCTGTGATCAGAAATGTTGATGGAAAAAGGCTTGGAAGATCGTACGGGTTCCATGCGTTTCACAAGAAGGCATCTGCAACAGAAGATCTATCGAAAATCCTTGAAGAGATATCGGCTGACAAGAACCCTGTACACAAGAAGATGTTCACTGCAGAATACGTTCCAACTACGATTGAGGATCATATTGATGCTGCCGTTATTCACGTGGGGCTCAACGATTTGAAAAAGAATGAGCCGAGAGCAGCTGCATTGAACTTGGCTACCAAGATCAAAAAGGTTGTCACAGAGAAGCCTTTGACCAAGTTCGTAGTAAGCAAAATAGCGCCAACTGGTCATCAGGATTTGGAGAGAAAAAGATGTCTATTTAATGCTGTATTGGTGTCGGAATTGTTTGAAATCAAGAACATTTCATTCCTTCAACATGAGAATATCTCAAAGTATGATTGTCCTGATGGAGTACACCCCAACCGAAGAGCTACAGCAACCCTGGCGAAGAACATTGGGCGTCACCTGAATTGGCTCCTATGGGAAAAAGTTAGATCAAAGAATGATCGTCGAAGGGAAAATTGGTGGAACAAGAACTGGCAGTTCTACTAAACATCATGCAAAATACAAAGACTGGATTTCACATTTACCAAAAAGTGAAGAAGACAAACCAACACATAATTACATGAAAATAATAACATGTAAATTATTCATGAAGAATTATAATACAAACGCATTTTTTGTTAAAATAAATAAATACAGACTATATTATTCCTCATTAAAAGTAAGTGTAAGTTCAATAAGTTAGAATAATTATGAAGCAAAATGAAATAACATTTTTCCAGTGGAACTGCAGGTCACTGGGTACAAATTTATTATATTTTGAAAAATATATAGCGGATGAGAATTTTCACGTTCTAGCATTACAGTCATTGAATATTGACCCGAAGAGGCTCCCTAAGTTAAAGAATTATTATTATCCTCCTTTGTTTCATGCTCTTGAATTCGATGACAAAAGAATGTTAGTACAGACAGCTTTATATATTAGGTGTGATTTAGATTATTGCTTATTTCCATCGCCTGTACCTACGTCACTAAAGAATATTTATAGTACTGCTGCAGTGTTGAAAATTAACAAGCATATTGTTTTAAATGTTTTGTCTGTATATTTACCAGAAGGTCCGAAAGAAGAAAATACAGATTGGTTAAAAACATTTAGTAAATTCAAATGCTAAGTGGTTAATAATGGGGGACTTTACACAGGCGGCGGAAGCTGCTCAGGATTGGGGGGGGGCACACACACATTTTATTCACTGACATCAGGGCCAGACCTGGAAAAAGTCGAGGGTGGGGGTGGGGGTTACAGATTCAGCGAAGGCGCGAAGCGCCGAGCCTTCTAGGGAGGTCTGGGGGCATGCTCCCCCGGAATTTTTTTTTTTCAAGGATGCAAAATGGTGCAATCTGGTGCAATCTGAACCTTGAAAAAGCCATCTGTGATGGTCTGGGAATTTTAGCTTTTTGAACAATTGAACTGACAAACTCTGGGGTACAAAAATTATCCTCTGCCCCTCCCTTAAAAAAAACCACACACACACACATTTATTTATCAGCAGAGATGTTTTGTATACTATTATTATTCACTACTTTTTGTTGATCGTGAACGGTATAAAGCTTTACCTTGTAGTTTATGAACATCACCGCCCTGCTTTCACTTAATTCAGTCTTGCTGCACTAGGTTCCTCGGCATTAGTACCATTTGTGAATTGTATCTTCTGGCAAAACAGTTCACTGCCTCTTTGAAGTCAATATCAACATCCCTGTGCACTTTCAGTTAAGCAAGTCCATTTAGTCTCTGTTGCCCCATTGTAGAGCGCAGGTAGTTTTTCAGGTTGCGCAACTGACTGTTTGAACGCTCACACTCGGCAGTAGTGACAGGTAGGGTGCAAAGGTTCTAAAGCATGATGAACAGGTTGGGATAAAAAATCCCTGTCACAATGTTTCAGTGCTTCTGATGCCGTGGATGGGATGATAGCTGTCGCATTCTCAGCAGCACTTCGCCATTTGCAAACCCACCGTTGGTATTCTGCATCAAGGGTAGCGTTGTCTGGTAGGTCAGACTCCCACAACATTGCCAGCATCACCCCTTCTGGAACCTGCATGAAACCATCCTGGTTGTCTATTAAAGTGCTTGGCACCAGACATAGACCATCAACTGCTAGACCAGCATTTTTGAACCTCGAGTCCAATTCGGTTGACAGGTGTTCCAAGAAAGGAATGGCAATGCTAATCTTGAAATATTCTTCTGGAGTGGCCGCAGGTTGGTTGTCACGGAGAGTCTGTCGGGATGCTTGACGAGGAACAATAACACCAGTTGTCAAAGCATTTGCCATTTTTCTGACTTCTTCACTTGTAGTAGAGAAAATTGCTGATATTGAAAACGGTAGACTGTAAAAACTGACAGCAAATTAAAGTTTTCAAAACGCGACTGTGACGTGCACGATGTCGAAAACTGTCGGTCACTTTGATCTACGCTAAGGCTAACGATTATGACGCGTCGACAGGAAATGATGACGAAGGGACGAACTTCTCTCACTGATCAGAGGGTGATGATGATGATTATGATAATAAACACTTGTATTGCTTGATTCCATTTGAAGAAAAACAAAATCCTTTGATGCCCTGGCAAAAAAAAATAAAAAATAAAAAAAATAAAACACCACTCATTATTGGAGGGGGCAATATATAAGGCTGCCCCCTCCAACATTTTTCTAGGGGGGGGGCATGGCCCCCCTGCCCCCCCTGCTTCCGCCGCCTGTGCTTTAATGCGCATTCGCCGTGGTGGGAGCCAGGTTGTACTATAGTAACAAGTAGCCGTTTAGTTGAAAATATTTTGGACTCTAAATTATGCCTCTTAAATGACGGTCAGTATACAAGAATCCCTGATGTTTCATACCACAGGCCCACGGCAATTGATCTGTCATTTACAACACCTGACTTAGCAATAACTTGCACTTGGTCTCCGCTAGACGATTGTCTAGGAAGTGATCATATACCAATTATTATTAAGCTCAAGGATGTTGATTATGATAAAGATGATAAAACAGAAGACATCATTCCTAAATTTAAATATAAATTTGCAATATGGGAAGATTTTCAAGCACACCTCAATGCCATCGATACTGACAGTATTATTCATGATGATGTAGATGTGTTTTATTCAAATTTTAGAAATAATATATTAACAGCAGCAGAAAAATATATACCAAAGTGTAAATCTAAGAAACTAAATAACCATTCTGGAAATTCTTGGTGGAACAGTGAATGTGAAACAGCTGTAAATTTTAAAAAAAGACTTATATAAGCATTGGATTAAAAATAAAACGGAAGAAAATTTCACAAAGATGAAATATGCTAAGATACAATGTAATAGGGTTATAGCTAAGGCAAAAAAACAGTATTGGTCTGAATTTTGTGTTAAAGAGGTTTCAGAGTCAAAGGATATGCAAAAGGTATGGAAAAAAGTAAAAGAAATGAAAAATGGATTTAAACTTCAGTCGTATCCAATTAAATTAAGCAATAATAATTTTCCAAGTGCTAAAGAGAAGGCTGATGCTTTTGTGAAGATTTTTGCAGAATATTCTTTATCATCAAGTCTTGATCCATCAGTACAACAATTAAGAAAAGAAAAAGAAAATGAGAAAGAATATGAAGACCCTTTGCCAAATAATTCTCATTTTATAAATGCCCCTATTGAATTTGAAGAGTTCTTAGACTGTTTACAATCATTTTCATCAAACAAGACTGCAGTTGGGATTGATGGAATGTCGTATCAATTATTAACGCATTTGCCTTTGAAATGGAAAAAATTACTACATTCATTATGCCAACAGTGTTGGCAGAGGGGAACTCTCCCTATTATCTGGAAGAAGTCAGTAGTTATTCCAGTACATAAGCAAGGTAAATCTCGTTCCTCAATTCTTAATTATAGACCAATTGCATTGAACTAAACAACAGAAGTGCCGTTTGGATACTACCTTATTTCCCAACATGTCGCAAATCAACACTGTTCAAATACGGTATTCTTACCTTTATTTAGTCATTAACAAATCAGGATCTATGTATTAAAACACTAGAATAAGATTATTAATTAGATTGTTCTGAATTTTTTGTAAACAAATTTGATAGTTACTTTCTTCAGTTCCTAATACATTGTGCGTTAGATTTCGTAAGACCTATAACTCACATGGCGGCAACAAGCGGGATGAGAGTGTAAACTGAGGGCCTACTCTGTGTAGGCTGAATACATTCCAACGCACGGACGTTACAGAGCCTAACGCTGATGACGAGTGATTGCCTGATACTGTAATATACCAGCATGTGCTAGGTCATATGCCCCTCTTATCCTATGTGGCTCTGCTATTGCGGCTGTCGTTCTTTGGCTGAAAAGGCACTCTACATGTCACACGCGTGGGTGACGAATTGAATTACATAACACTTCAAACCCAACATGTTATTAGCACCGTGCCTTGAAGTCTGAAAACACGGCGTTATTTTTAACATGAGCCAATACTACTATAACAGCCGACGACTTTGGTGTTTTATATAAAGGACTTGGTTTATATAAAGAACAAGGGGCGCTACTCTGCTGGCGACCAGTGATGCACACATTTTCTCTGTACATTTTTTTATGTTTAACTGTATTTCTACGGCCTTATTTGGGCTACAAGTGAGCAGTATGCTTTGTAATAGTACCCACTCTGTTCAAGTTACGATTAAGTGTCAAAAACCTGTTAATCTGACATGATTGAAGAGTGAATGTATGTGCCATGTGTAGACTGTTGACCGGCGTGTTTGCTGCCATTTGCATTTCCACTCACATCGTGCTGCTGACCTGTGACCTGGTATCTCTTTTCTTGTTCTTGCAAGTAAACGGACTATGTTGCGACAGTATCCTGTGTGTGCTAAGTATGTGAAAAGACAATAACTGATGTATCTGACATGACTTCGTTTGCAACTTTATTGTACATGGTTTGCCTTTGTGGGCGCCGCCATATTCTTCTTCTTCTTCTTCCATTTGACGACCACGATCAATAATGATCACTATTGTCGCAATAGGGCGATATATTGACACTCGGGGTAAGAAACGGTTTGATAAGGGGCAGGGCTGTTGGGTAAGAGAGGGGAGAGGGTGGAGAGGGGGGAGGTGCATGGGATTGTGGAGGTGTGGGCTACAGCACCGCCAGCGCCCTTGTAATGAAGGCGCTGACTGACGGTGCCTGCACCACCTCAGCGGGCAGGAGGTTCCAGTCGCGGACGGTCCGGGGGAAGAAGGCTGACTGGCGGTGGTAGGTACGGCAGGGGATGCGGGTGTACTGTAGGCTGTGGCCACGCCGGGATCTGGATGGCAGTGGTTTCAGGTGGGAGCATCTGACTTGGATGTTTTTGTGGTGGATTTTGAAGAAAGTGGATAGTCGGGCTATTGCTCGGCGTTTTTGAAGGGAGGGCCATTTCAGCTGCTCAAGCATTGCTGACACACTGGAGGTCGCCTTGTAGTCATTCATGACAAAGCGGGCTGCTCGTCGTTGGACTGCTTCCAGGTCATCTGTCAGGTTCTGCTGAGAAGGGTCCCATACGGTTGAGGCATATTCGAGGTGGGGGCGCACCAGGGCTTTGAACGCTAGTTCCTTTACTTGACGTTGGCGGGTTTTCAGGTTCCTCCGCACGAAGCCAAGCACGGAGTTTGCTTTGTTGGTGACCCTTTGGATGTGCTCATCCCACTTGCCATTGGCCTGTATGGTGACACCCAGGTACTTGGTGGAGGTAACGTTTTGGAGGGTGAGGCCATGTAAGGTGTACTGGGTTGCTTGGTCAGCCATCCTTCTGGTGATGTTGAGGATGACACACTTGCTGGGATGGAACTCCATATTCCAGGCTTCCTCCCACTTCTCCAAGGCAGCAAGGTCGGCCTGGAGGATTTGTTGGTCGTGGTCATTCGCTCTGGCGCGGTAGAGCATGGTGTCGTCCGCGAGCAGTCTGGAGGTAGAGGCAACCCTGTCTGGTAGATCGTTGATGTATACGAGGAACAGACAAGGGCCAAGGACGCTGCCTTGAGGTACTCCGGACTTCACACATACTGGGTCAGACCGGGCTCCCTCAACGACAACGGATTGGGTACGTCCTTCCAGAAAGTTTGCTATCCATGTGTTCGTCTGCCCCCTGACACCATAGTGGTCCAGCTTGTGCACTAGTAGGCTGTGGTTCACTTTGTCGAAAGCCTTCGCAAAGTCCATCACTACGACGTCAGTGGGCAGGCCGCGCTCCATGTTGTCTGACAGCTCCTCTGTGGATTCAAGCAGCTGCGTCTCGCAGGACCTGCCTCTGCGGAAGCCATGCTGCTGTGGGGAAAGGATGCTGTTGGACTCCAGGTGTGTCATGATGGAGCTGACCAGGATGTGTTCAAACACTTTACAAGGGACACTAGTGAGGGAGATTGGGCGGTAGTTGCCAGGATCGTATTGTTGTCCCTTTTTGAAGACAGGGGCAACGTTGGCAGACTTCCATTCCAGTGGGACGGTGCTTGATTCAAGGGATGTAGAGTAGATCCGCGTTAGTATGGGCGCGATCTCAGGAGCCAGCTCTTTTAGCACTCGAGGTGATATCCCATCTGGTCCTGGGGCCTTATATGGGTTGAGTGACGTCAAGAGTTTCAGCACCCCTACTTCGGACACAGTGATCTTGTCCATTTCTGGGTAGTTGTCTCTTGAGTTTGGCATTTGGCACTTATCCTTGAACTCTTCGAAGCTGTAGGTATCACCGGCGCTGAAAGCTTTGTAGAACTGGTTGTTTAGGAGTTTTGCTTTCGCCTTGGGGTCCGTGATGAGCTGACCGCTTTGTTTCAGTGCTGGTATGCCAGTGGAGGTTGCCCTTTGGTGTTTCATGTAGGTCCAAAAGCGTTTGGCGGATGGGGCAGTGTCAGTCTCTGTGGATGTTGGTACAAAGAGTCCGCCAACGTATTCCCAGTAGGCTTGCCGCAATTTGCGCTGGACGTCACGCCTCAGGTACAGGAATTCGGTGCGTAGGTCGTGCGTGCCGAATTTTCTCCACAGCTTGTATTTCCTGTCCCTCTTCTTGATGAGCCTACGTAGTTCTGGGGAGATCCAAGGTTGACTTGCTCGTTGACGCGATGTTTTGTGAGGGATGTTACTCTTCATGCTCTCTTGCAACTTGTTTTGGAAGATCGTCCATAGGTCGTTGGCTGTGGCAGAAGGTGGTAGGTCCTGCATTTGTTGGTAGAGGCTGGCCATGTCTTCCCTCATCTGCTGCCAGTTTGCCTTACTGTACAGTGGGATGCTGCGAGGAGGGCCGTTCTTGATGGTCACCCGCGCCTTCCACTCGAAGTATACAACATCGTGGTCAGAGATGCCGGGGACAGCTTCGATTCGGGGGACAAGGTGGGGTGCATTGGTGATAACCAGGTCAAGGGTGGTCAAATCGTGCGTTTGGAAGTTAACCAGTTGGGTGAGGGAATGGTTATGGAGAATGTCATGGCTAAACTGTGGGAGAGGCGGAAGGGGTACCATTTCTTACAGTCGGACAGTGCAATGGTCAAGCCAAGCTGTGAAAGTACAAAAAGGGCAGCGTTGTTTTGAACTAAACGGTACAATAACAAGATGTTATTGTAGAGTGTAGGTCGAAGAATTGGCTAATAGATTATACAACTTAGCACGTGCTGAGGCCAAGGGCATGTTTGTGCCGAGTCTACCAACCAATCATTGGGCTCAAATTGGTTGCACAAATGCAGTACAGTGCTAGAACTAGGCATTCGTTGTTGAACTTGGGCAGCAAGCGGGTCGTTAGAGAGGAGCGGGGAACAGAAGCCAAGAGGAGACATTAGAACTGGTAACCGGATTGTGGTCAAAGTGAAGACACCCGGGAGGTTAATGAGTTATCGATAGCTAGGTAGCTGTCACTCATTTATGGAGCGTCATCGGGCGTGATCCATGTGATGTCGTCAAAGAGAAATCTCTTATCATAAGTCGGTAAGTGAGATTCGACCTCTGGAACCTTGTCTCTAGCGATCGTCAAAGAGAGAAAGGGGGAAAGAAATTATTTAGGGAGGGCTAGTAGCAAAAATGTGTGAATGAGAAGGTATAACGTAAAATTGTATGTCTTTAAACGTTTATAAAAATATGTAAATTGTTAGGATGTTATATTTAGAAATGTTTTCATGTTAAAACGTATATTTTGTTGTAAATAATAAAATGATGAACGGAGGCAGTCAGCCAGAGTCAACAGAGAGAGGTGAAGAGAAAATTGTATATACCTGATAAAAACGGAACGAATGTATGTTGAATATGTGAAATTTTTATAATGGTTGTATGCTGTATAAATCGTATGAATATAACGAAATGGAAAATAAATTTGTGAATATATGTATTAGAGAAGTTATGACCATGAAATTCTTCTTCAGGAGGCGAGGCGAGCAGACCAGGGTTAATTAGAGAAATAAATAGAGAAGTAAAATTATGCCAAAATAGTAGCCTGTACCTTTATTGATTTCAGGTTGGACTTCTTCTTCTTATTGTTATTATTATCATCATTGTTGGACGCGTCGTCAACGGGACGTGTTGGTGATACCCGACTAGTGGTAGTCGTCTCTACGGCGTTTGGCTGTAGTGGTCATTCCTCGGGTCATCCGTGGAAGTGGGGGTTACGAGGTGAGGGTGCAGTGCCTGCCAGAGAAGTCATCTGGGGTCGGCGGAGAGAAGCAGAGAAGGAAGAGAGGGGAGAAATCAACGGAATTGAGGGGCCGTCTGGAAAGTGGATCATCAGTATTAGAAAGAGCAGAGACGTTCATCGGTAGTTATAGAAAGAAAGAATGGCACCACATTAGTTTTAGAAAGAAATTCGCAGTTTTGGACACAGGGACAAATAAAGACTTATCATCCAGTGACTTTAGTTAAGATTGTGCGAAAATTCTACAGGGACAACGCCTACATCCATATTGGATTGTTGAACTGTGTGTGTGTGAACTTTGAACCGTGTGGGTGTGAACTTTAATTAGGGAAACAAAAGAGAAGTGCACAGCTGGACCTTATCATCAACGGCCGTGCACCTAGTGTGGATACGTATATATGTAACTGAACTGGGGCATCAGGGGGGATTTTGTATTGTTATTTAATTATCATGGTGTATATAATATTTTGTGTGTGTGTGTGTTTAAATTAGAAACGACCAGGTGAGAGAGTGATTTTATTTTGATTCATGATTATGCCAATGTGTGGATTGTGTATGGTTTTGAACTATTTTATGCTTTAATTTTGTTTTTTCCTTTTTTCTTTGGTTTCATTCTTTTGTTTCTTAATTGGGTTTTGATTACATGTCTTATTAAATAAATGTTATATTGTATTTTTACAACTTATTTCACTAGTTGTGTTCTTAGTTTAGTTTAGTGGGAGAAAGGACGCTCGCACACGCATCACCCACCCCTATCTACCCTATCACTCCTTGCATGAAGGACTAGTCACCTACTTAAAACACCAAAGGGAGGAAGTAGGCCTGACAAAAGTGGTGGACCTGCGGGGTACACAGGGGTACGTAAAAGAATCCGGGGGATAAACAAAAACACCGGGTACACACAGGGAAACATCAGCGTGTGGCGTGAGCGTTCAGGGGAAAGAGGGTAGTAGGTTAGGGACATAGAACGTAGTATTTTTTTGTGTGTGTGTTAGGTATAGATTTTATATGTTGTTATTATGTTTGTAGCGGGGGCGTGTCTGTGAAGGGGTTTGTAGTGCGGGAGGGGTGTGTCAATCCTTTGTGGGGGGTCTCATTGTGGGATCGCAGGGGACAGGGTGCAGTGGTCGAATCTCGGTTCACGGCTAGTCGCGATAGCCAACCATTCGCATCGACAGCTCTAAACGTACCAAACAGCTCCAGGGGATAGGAGGGAGGAACAAGTCCAAGCACGAAGGAGAATACTTGCGTAAATTGAAAGTGCGAGAGATAGGAGAGCTAAGATGGCTCAACCGCACAATTTGCGATCAGGTATGGGGAAGACAACCACTGGTCCTACAAGCGTGACAGCGTCGTCACCAGTTGTGACAAGTGTGCTCAGTCCGAGTACAGGCGCAGTAGGAGGAGGGTCAGTCACTAGCATAGGAGGTAGTAGGGTGACCGTAACACCATCAGGGATAACGTCAAGGTCGCTAACAACACCAACTAGAGGAGCAGGGAGGGGTGTGAGTGGAAAGGGGTCAAAAGTCATTCCAGGAAATCCAGATCCAATAACAGCTAAGTGGCAGAAATTAGCGTTAGACTACGGGTTAACGGGATCGGCAGCTGCAATGTTCGTAGCACAAGGTGTGCAGGCTGATGAAGAGAAAGAAGCAAAGGAGCGAAAGGAAGAACTAGAGAGGCAGGACCGAGAGGCAGAGAGAAAAGAAAGAGAATTAGAGAGGAAAGACCGAATTAGGAAAGAGGAAGCAGATAGAAAAGAAAGGGAGCGTAGGGAGGAGGCCGAACGGAAAGAAAAGGAAGAGGAAAGGAAAGAGAGAATTAGGAAAGATGACTTAGAGCTTCAAAAACTAAAACTGCAAGTAGACGCAGAGAAAGAGCGTAGGGCACAGGAAAAGGAAGAACGGACTCGGAAGGAAGAACAAGAAGCCAAGGATAGGGAGGCTAAAGAAGAAAGGAACAGAGAAAGAGAAGAAGCCAGGGAAACTAGGGCTAGAGAAGAGAGAGATTTGAGAAGGGAAGAAGTTAGAATACTGAAAGAAAATAGTTCTTCTAACATTAGAATGGCACCTTTTGAAGGAAAAGAAAACATAGATACATATCTTACACACTTCGAACGGGTAGCTACTCTGAATGAGTGGAGGAATGAAACATGGAGCAAGAAATTGGCACCATTACTGTTAGGTCCAGCTAGAGACGTGTACGTTCGAATGACACCTGAGGAAACCCAAGACTATCAAACACTGAAACAGGCTTTACTGGATAGGTTCCGACGAAATGAGGAATATTACAGGAAGCAGTTCAGGACGGTAAAGAAAGAGGGCCCAGAATCATTTACAGAGTATCTCAAGAAACTCAGACACTTGTTGAGTAGGTGGTTTTGTATGGCCAAGGTCAATCCAGAAGATCCAAATGCAGTGATAGACTTGTTCTTGAAAGAGCAATTAGTGGAAAATCTAAACCCCGACTTAGAACTCTTTGTCCAAGACCATGCTCCGAAAACGGCAAACGAAGTGGCAGAATTAGCCGAGAAGCACTCTGTCGCGAAATGGGAGACGAAAAGGTCAGGGTTCAAGTCACATAAGCCGGAAGAGAGAAGTAGGGCTGCTAATAGCCGTGAGTCAAACGAAAGACCAGCAGAGAAGCGGTGCTTCCATTGCAACCTGAAGGGACATGTCAGACGAGACTGTCCAAAGTTGAAAAAGGTTAGTTTCGCTCGAGTGCAGTCGGGTCGAGTGCACGTAACCTCACCAGGGTTCGAGGCCGACCGAGCGGTCATGAATGGAAAAGAAAGGGTAGACGTGAATGGGGAAATAGTCACAGCGTTACGCGATACGGGGGCAGATGAGGTTTTCGTAGCGGAACGGCTAGTGAATTCCGATGACATAATGCCGGAAGAGATTAGCGTGTCGTTGGCCGACGGAACCTTGAGGAAAGCCAGACAAGCAATTGTTGACTTGAAATCGTCATACGTATCGGGAAGGATCAAGGTCATCGTGTTTGAGAAACCGGTACATGACGTATTGATAGGCAACACGGTACGATTCGCGAACGGAGACACCCAAACCATCCCCGTCTTTCCTACAAGAAAAGCAGAGGCAGTGCAAACACGCGCGCAAGCCAAGAGGGAAAGCGCAGCAAGAACGAATGCACCTGTCGAACCAATACCAGGCTTAGCGATCAGTCCAACTGAGCTAATTGCCATGCAGAAGGCGGACAAAACGTTAGCACGCGCGCTATCTAGCGTGGGAAATCCCATAGCCAACAGGTGGAAAAACGGCACGGTACAGTACGAGGTACATCAAGGGTTATTGTATCGGGTCTATCAAGGTCACCATAGGAAGTACAAACAGATCTGTGTACCAGAACCACTGCGGCAAGGTGTCATGCGCCTGGCGCACGATACGCCTATGGCCGGACACATGGGTGCCAAAAGAACACTGGATCGAGTGTGGTCCGAATTCTACTGGCCGGGAATAGGAGCAGACGTGCGGCGCTATGTCAGGTCATGCGATAAATGCCAAAGAGCGCAACCAAAAGGCCGGATTCCACGAGTACCTATGGTAAACATGCCACTCGTGGATGAACCTTTCCAGAGAGTTGCCGCTGATTTGATCGGTCCGATAATACCATCATCGGAGAAAGGCCACAGATATATTCTTGTAGTCGTCGACTACGCGACGCGCTATCCCGAAGCTATCCCATTGAAGCGAATAACCACAGAGGAAGTCGCAGAAGCCCTGTGGAACATCTGGACACGGCTAGGCGTGCCGGCGAAAATACTGACGGATAACGGATCCCAATTCACGTCTGAAATCATGAAAGAGGCGTTACGATTATTGGGCATCAAAGGGTTAACCACGACACCCTACCACGCACAATGCAACGGTCTCGTTGAAAGGTTTAACGGCACCTTAAAGAGCATGTTGAGAAAACTGTGCGAGGAGAAACCGAAAACGTGGGATCAGTACGTGCAAGCCTTGCTATTCGCATACCGGGAAGTACCACAAAGTAGCACGGGTTACTCACCTTTCGAACTGCTATACGGAAGGCAAGTCAGGGGACCAATGAAGGTGCTTAAAGAACTTTGGATGGGAAAAATCGAAGAGGGCGAGGTCAAAACGGCATCAGAATACGTAACCGATCTGAGAAGCAAGATCGAAGATACTTGCGAGCTAGCAAAACAACAGCTAGAGTCAGAGGGCAAGCAGCAAAAGAAACATTTCGACAAGAAAGCGAAAGCCAGAAGCTTCGTGGTAGGCGAAAAGGTACTCAGAATCGTACCATGCAAGAAAAACAAGTTGCAGATGGAGTGGGTGGGTCCGTATGTCGTTACAGGGAAGGTAGGGGTATGTGACTATCGTATACAGATAGGGAACAAACAAAAGACGTACCACGCTAACTTACTGAAGCGGTACGAGACCCGCGCCACAAATGTTGCAACCGTAGCAGTTGTGCATGAGCCGGATGACTGGGAAGAAGTGACAACAACTTCTATCACCACCGCGGTCATCCCGTTAGTAGCACAAGAGGCGATAGCCGATATTCAGCTGGACAAAAACACACCAGAGATCCATGCGGACATTCGAAATTTGGCTAGGAAATTCTCGGACATATTGACCGACTTACCAGCAAAGACGAAATTGGTCGAGTGCGAAATCAAACTGGAAAACGAAAACCCAGTCCGAACGAAACAGTATCCGCTGCCATTCGCGCACAAAGAAACGATAGACAGAGAGGTAGAAGGAGATGATAAAACTAGGCGTGATAGAGCGATCTAGCTCACCTTTCAGTTCGCCGATAGTTTTAGTACAGAAGAAAGACGGAAACATTCGATTCTGCGTCGATTTCCGAAAACTAAATCAGAGGGTCGTGTTCGACGCCGAACCTATGCCGGACGTTGAAGCACTATTTGCAAGGCTCGGAAAAGCGCGATATCTATCGAAGATCGATTTGAGTAAGGGATACTGGCAAATTCCAATGGCCAAAAATGACAAAATCAAAACAGCCTTCACGACGTCAAAAGGGCAATTTCAGTTCACGGTCATGCCCTTTGGCCTAAAAACAGCGGGGGCGGTTTTCACACGCATGATGCGCGTACTGTTGGAGCCATTGGCCATGCCAGAAATAGATAATTTTATGGATGATGTTTTGGTCGCCACTGAAACAAAGGAGAGACACATTCAGTGTTTGTCAGCGCTGTTCACGCGGCTGAGGGAGGCACAACTGTCCGCTAGACCGTCAAAGTGCATGCTAGGTCACAGACAACTCGAGTATCTGGGTCACATCGTCGGTAACGGACAGATTACAGTGATGCCAGACAAGGTCACGAAGATCAAGGCCATTGCGAGACCACAGACTAAGAAGCAAGTGAGGTCATTCCTAGGCATGGTAGGCTATTACCGCCGCTTCGTGCCACACTTTGCGGAAGTCGCTTTACCGCTAACAGACTTAACAAAGGGGGGCGGCTCAAAAGAAGTCAAGTGGACCCAGGACTGTGAGACGGCGTTCGCAACGCTCAAAGAACGTCTGTCGTCCCAACCGATTTGTGTACTGCCAGATATGAACGTTCCATTCGTCATAAGAACAGACGCGAGTGACGCAGGGCTAGGAGCAGTCTTGCTCCAAGACCAAGGGTTTGGGTTACAACCGATCAGCTATGCGAGCAAGAAGCTGATCTCCGCCGAACGCAACTACTCTACAATAGAGAAAGAATGCTATGCAATCGTGTGGGCGGTACAAAAATACGGGTAATACGTGATGGGGCGAACGTTCACAGTGCAGTGTGACCACCAGCCATTACAACACCTGAACAGGGTCAAACAAACGAATCCCAGATTGTTAAGGTGGTCCATTCAGCTACAGCCCTACAACTTCAGAGTAGAGGTTATCCCAGGGAAGTTGAATGTGGATGCTGATTTTCTCAGCAGGAATCCATAGAATGCCAGAGTCCACAGTTTCGCATGATTATAGGCGTAAATTGAAAAAAAAAACTATGTTTTTTTTTACCTATGGGGGAAGGTTTGTCATGGCTAAACTGTTGGAGAGGCGGAAGGGGTACCATTTCTTACAGTCGGACAGTGCAATGGTCAAGCCAAGCTGTGAAAGTACAAAAAGGGCAGCGTTGTTTTGAACTAAACGGTACAATAACAAGATGTTATTGTAGAGTGTAGGTCGAAGAATTGGCTAATAGATTATACAACTTAGCACGTGCTGAGGCCAAGGGCATGTTTGTGCCGAGTCTACCAACCAATCATTGGGCTCAAATTGGTTGCACAAATGCAGTACAGTGCTAGAACTAGGCATTCGTTGTTGAACTTGGGCAGCAAGCGGATCGTTAGAGGAGAGCAGGGAACAGAAGCCAAGAGGAGACATTAGAACTGGTAACCGGATTGTGGTCAAAGTGAAGACACCCGGGAGGTTAATGAGTTATCGATAGCTAGGTAGCTGTCACTCATTTATGGAGCGTCATCGGGCGTGATCCATGTGATGTCGTCAAAGAGAAATCTCTTATCATAAGTCGGTAAGTGAGATTCGACCTCTGGAACCTTGTCTCTAGCGATCGTCAAGGAGAGAAAGGGGGGAAGAAATTATTTAGGGAGGGCTAGTAGCAAAAATGTGTGAATGAGAATGTATAACGTAAAATTGTATGTCTTTAAACGTTTATAAAAATATGTGAATTGTTAGGATGTTATATTTAGAAATGTTTTCATGTTAAAACGTATATTTTGTTGTAAATAATAAAATGATGAACGGAGGCAGTCAGCCAGAGTCAACAGAGAGAGGTGAAGAGAAAATTGTATATACCTGATAAAAACGGAACGAATGTATGTTGAATATGTGGAATTTTTATAATGGTTGTATGCTGTATAAATCGTATGAATATAACGAAATGGAAAATAAATTTGTGAATATATGTATTAGAGAAGTTATGACCATGAAATTCTGCTTCAGGAGGCGAGGCGAGCAGACCAGGGTTAATTAGAGAAATAAATAGAGAAGTAAAATTATGCCAAAATAGTAGCCTGTACCTTTATTGATTTCAGGTTGGACTTATTCTTCTTATTGTTATTATTATCATCATTGTTGGACGCGTCGTCAACGGGACGTGTTGGTGATACCCGACTAGTGGTAGTCGTCTCTACGGCGTTTGGCTGTAGTGGTCATTCCTCGGGTCATCCGTGGAAGTGGGGGTTACGAGGTGAGGGTGCAGTGCCTGCCAGAGAAGTCATCTGGGGTCGGCGGAGAGAAGCAGAGAAGGAAGAGAGGGGAGAAATCAACGGAATTGAGGGGCCGTCTGGAAAGTGGATCATCAGTATTAGAAAGAGCAGAGACGTTCATCGGTAGTTATAGAAAGAAAGAATGGCACCACATTAGTTTTAGGAAGAAATTCGCAGTTTTGGACACAGGGACAAATAAAGACTTATCATCCAGTGACTTTAGTTAAGATTGTGCGAAAATTCTACAGGGACAACGCCTACATCCATATTGGATTGTTGAACTGTGTGTGTGTGAACTTTGAACCTGTGTGGGTGTGAACTTTAATTAGGGAAACAAAAGAGAAGTGCACAGCTGGACCTTATCATCAACGGCCGTGCACCTAGTGTGGATACGTATATATGTAACTGAACTGGGGCATCAGGGGGGATTTTGTATTGTTATTTAATTATCATGGTGTATATAATATTTTGTGTGTGTGTGTGTTTAAATTAGAAACGACCAGGTGAGAGAGTGATTTTATTTTGATTCATGATTATGCCAATGTGTTGATTGTGTATGGTTTTGAACTATTTTATGCTTTAATTTTGTTTTTCCTTTTTTCTTTGGTTTCATTCTTTTGTTTCTTAATTGGGTTTTGATTACATGTCTTATTAAATAAATGTTATATTGTATTTTTACAACTTATTTCACTAGTTGTGTTCTTAGTTTAGTTTAGTGGGAGAAAGGACGCTCGCACACGCATCACCCACCCCTATCTACCCTATCACTCCTTGCATGAAGGACTAGTCACCTACTTAAAACACCAAAGGGAGGAAGTAGGCCTGACAGAGAAATTCTAAAAACTGTCTGTGAAGGTTGGGGTAGCGAGGTGAAGGTTTTACTATGACCTTATTCCAGTCAAAACTGGGAAAGTTCATGTCACCAGCGATGATGACGTTGGCAGAAGGGAACAAGAGCAAAGTCTTTTTTACTGAGGTGAAAAAATGTTGGAGTCCTATTTCGTCGGCGACGTCAGGTCTGTAATGGGCACAGATGAGGGTGGGGGGGTCTCCCTTGCGCGCTGGAAGCAGCTTTATCCAGAGGTTCTCACCTTCGGAGTCAAGTTCCTCGCACTCGACGAATTGGATGCCCTCTCTGATGGCAATGAAGATCCCTCCCCCATATTAGTTTACATTCTGATAGCTATGATCCAGTACTCCCGTTCCGCTCTTTTAGGCTACCGCACTGCCCTCGCCAACGCTGTAACTGCTGACCTAACTTTCCTAACTGACCCTGCATTCCATCAACTTCGACCTCGTAAGCGGGGAAAGAGAGGAGGCCTACGTAACCGCCTACACCGTCGGCGACACAGGCTCCCACTACCGACTATTGTTCTCGGCAACGCCCAGTCTCTAAACAACAAAGTTGACGAGCTGGAAGCGTGCTGCAGGTACCTGAATGAGTTCCGAGACGCAAATATCATCTGCTTTTCAGAGACTTGGCTTCACGAGTGGAAAGCAGACCCACAGATCCCCAACTTCACTGTCTACAGGCGTGACAGAACATTGGAGGACACAGGCAAAACACGAGGTGGGGGAGTTTGTGTTTTTGTCAACTCTCGGTGGTGCACTAACGTTACCGTGAAAGAAGATTTGTGCCACGAAGACATTGAACTGATCACTGTAGCCCTTAGGCCATTCTACCTGCCGAGGGAATTCAATCAGCTGCTTGTGACTATCATCTATGTCCACCCTCGTGCCAACGTCAAATCAGCAACCTCAATTCTCTACAATGTCATCAACCGATTGTCCGCCTCATCCCCGGACGCCCCATCCCTCATCCTGGGTGATTTCAACAGCATGCGCGTCAAACGTGCTCTCTCCACCTTCTATCAGTATGTCACCTGTACGACCTGTGGTGACAAAACCATCGACTTGTGCTGGGGCAACATCAAGGATGCCTACAAGTCAAGCCCCCTCCCCAACCTTGGCCGCTCCATACACAACATGGTGCAGCTGCTCCCCACCTACAGACAGAAGGTCAAGCGCATCAAGCCCATCGTCCGCACCATCAAAGTGTGGAGCCAGGAGTCAACAGATGCACTAAACGGCTGCTTTGAGTGCACCGACTGGGACACTATCTGCCCCCCTGACGGCTCCCTCGACGTAGCTGCTGACACAGTCTCCAGCTACATCAACTTCTGTGTCGACAGCGTGCTGAAGACCAAGGAGATCAAGACCTACTCCAACTCCAAACCGTGGATTACTCCAGAACTGAAACAGTTGCTGAAAGATCGACAAGCCGCCTTCAAGGAGGGGGACCGGCCTCAAGTGAAACAGCTCCAGCGCAGACTCGATGGAAAGATCCGAGCGGAGAAGAAGAGGTACGCCAAGAAGGTAGAAGACAACCTGCAGAAGTGCGACTCGCGTCAGTATTGGAGGAACATCTCCACCATCACAGGCTACAAGCAGAAGAGTGGCACCCTCCAATCTGATGACGAGTCGAAGCTAGCAGAGGAGCTAAATATCTTCTACTCCCGCTTCGATGTGCACAACTTCCATCGTGAACAGCAAGAGGCCCTCTCCAGGGCGCGCGAGCGATCTGGCGAACCCATCACTGTCAGCGCTGTCGAAGTCCAGACCATCTTCAGTGGTCTGAATCCCAGGAGTGCTGCTGGTCCGGACAACGTGACCGGCAAGACGCTCAAGCAGTGCAGTGAGGCACTTGCCCCAGTGTTTGCCCGCCTGTTCCAGCGCTCCTTTGAAGAAGGCCACGTCCCCTTGCCCTGGCGCACCTCCACCATCATCCCTGTCCCCAAGAAGAAAAACCCCTCCCAGTTGAACGACTACCGCCCCGTGGCCCTCACCTCCATCCCCATGAAGTGTGCAGAGAGGATTGCGCTCAAGCGTCTGCAGAGTGACACAGCACCGCACCAAGACCCGCTACAGTTTGCGTACTGTCGAGGCCGCAACACTGAAGACGCCATCTTGACCCTGCTGCACCACCTGTACGTGCACCTGGAAGGTCCTGGCACCTACGCCCGCATCCTCTTTGTGGATTTCTCGAGTGCCTTCAACACTCTACAGCCACACCTCCTGACAGAAAAGCTGCTAGAGATGGAAGTGAATCCCTCTCTCATCCGCTGGATCCACAGCTTCATGACAGAGCGACCCCAGCAAGTCAGGGTGGGAAGTACGCTGTCCTCGGTCTCAGTGACAAACACTGGGGCGCCCCAAGGGTGCGTGCTCTCCCCCGCCCTCTTCACCACCTACACCGCCGCCTGCCGCACCGCCGACCCCTGCAACGTCCAGATCAAGTTTGCGGATGACACTTCCCTCACTGGCCTCATCAAGTCCGATGAAGTGTCGTACCGCGCCGCTGTGGCTGAGCTGGTCGCCTGGTGCGACAGGCATTACCTACAGCTCAACATCTCCAAGACAGAGGAGATGGTCATCGACTTCCGCCGGCAGCCCCAGGCCCTCGAGCCCCTCGTCATCAAGGGGGAGGATGTGCGCACCGTCAGCACCTACAAGTACCTGGGCACAGTCATCGATGACAAGCTGGATTGGTCCCCTAACATCGATGTCTGCACCAAGAATGTTAACCAGCGCCTCTTCTTCCTACGCAAGCTCCGACAATTCAAGGTCAGCAGCACCATCCTGAAAATGTTCTACCAGTCTGTGGTAGAAAGCACACTGCTCTACAACCAGCTGTGCTACTACAATGGGGCCAACGAAACCGACACAGAGAGGCTGGACCGCATCATCTCCACCACTGAGCGGCTGCTTGGCAACGAGGTACGATCCCTGCGCCAGGCCTACGACACCGCGGCTGTGAAGAAGATCCAGATCCGCCGGATCCTGCAGGACGAGACCCATCCGCTCCATGCAGTGGTCTCAGCTTCTGAGTCCAAGCGCCGCCCTGGCCGCTTCCTGTCCATGCGCTGCCGCACCAGCCGCTATCTGAACTCCTTCCTACCGTCCGCCATCCGCCTCGTCACCAAAGCCAGCCCCGAATGCTGACCAGAAAAGACTTTGGAGAGAGAGAGAGAGAGAGAGAGAGAGAGAGAGAGAGAGAGAGAGAGAGAGAGAGAGAGAGAGAGAGAGAGAGAGAGAGAGAGAGAAAGTGTGCACTAAATCATGTGCCACAGAAAAACAGTATTATGACTGTGTGGTGTGGTGTGGTGTGGCGTGTGTGTGTGTGTGTGTGTGGGCGCGCGCGCAGTGTAGCAGAGATATGCAGACAGACCCGGAAAACCTATAGTCATAGAGCAGTTGATTGACTACGTATTCCTGTGACATTGTGCGTGCATGTGTGTGTGGGCGTGTGTCTGTGTGTGTGGGTGTGTGAGTGTGTGTACGCGAATGTGATGCACACATAGTAATGTGTATGTGAGTGGCTGTTTCTTAATTAAGTGGTTCATAATCATACGTGACCCTGATCCGTGATGCCTACCTAGTACCATGATTTTATTAGCAATGTTAAATCTAGTCATATGTTTTTTGAAGTAACAACAGTTTACTGATATATATTCGTTGCGGAATGTCTCTAGTTGTTACTAGTCATGTGTATACACCATTTAATTTGCTCAGCAGCTTATTGTTGTTACTTATTTTCTTATAATGTATATAAAACCTCCACTCCCCTGTAGTTAGTGAAGGGAAACAACAATGTTGGCATAGCGTTGACAGTGGAAGTGTGTAATGTGCAGCCCTAGAACGACCAGCGTAACTACAGTGAGCCCCTTAAATGTATTAAGGATGAGTCGGTGCGTGGATAAGAATGAATGTGCAAGGATTAGCATGGTCATGAGAAAGCGTGAATGATTGAGAAAATGGCAGTAATACTAATAGTCTTGAGATTTTTTTAGTATTGTTATGCATTAAGGTGTTCTAATATCCGCTACCGTTTCTTTATTGTATACATGTACGCTAACCTTTGTGTTGTCTTCTTAATATGTCAACAGTTATTGTGCATCACACACAAATATCCTTGTGCAAATGGGGACAATAAAGATTCGTTATTCGTTATTCGTTATATTGTCCTACAATTATCTGAAAGAGCGCCGGCCTAGTGAATCTATGACATTTCATAGCCATGCTAACTCCCCTTTTCTCCGCCAGGGGGCTAGTGTCGGGAGACCCCCAAACGCCTAAAAGGTGTCGATGATCAGCCAGCATTGTGCCCTAGTCGCTGTGTCAAACCCGCACAGCATGCATGGTTACGGAGGCGGTGGCTGATTTGTAGTGCAATCATCGCTGTATGACAATTCAATAGATCCTCCACCTGCTAATAATTAAGGTGTTGGGGTTGATCATCAGCTAACAACTGCTTCTATCCCGTTGTCAAAACTTGTGTGCATCACGTCAAGGGAAGCTGGAAAGCTGTAGGCTTACGACGGCGATCGCAGTCTGAGATTAACAGAGATTAGCCCCCTTCTTACGAAACTACGTGGAGTTATTATTAATCAGCATTAATGTGTCCCTGTTTCTGTATCAAAAGTGCGCAGCATGTCCAGGGATGCAAGCTGTAAAGTTGTCAATAGTCAGTCTGAGAGAGAGAGAGACAGACAGACACACAGAGAACAACAGCAAACAACATCATAATAACAACACATTTATGCACTTCGTTGAGGACAGAAGCTGGCAAAGTGTCGAGTCATTATGATGAGGACAGATGCTGGCAAGGTGTCGAGTCATTATGATGAGGACAGAAGCTGGCAAAGTGTCGAGTCATTATGATGAGGACAGAAGCTGGCAAGGTGTAGAGTCATTATGATGAGGACAGAAGCTGGCAAAGTGTCGAGTCATTATGATGAGGACAGAAGCTGGCAAGATGTCGAGTCATTATGATGAGGACAGAAGCTGGCAAGGTGTAGAGTCATTATGATGAGGACAGAAGCTGGCAAAGTGTCGAGTCATTATGATGAGGACAGAAGCTGGCAAGATGTCGAGTCATTATGATGAGGACAGAAGCTGGCAAGATGTCGAGTCATTATGATGAGGACAGAAGCTGGCAAGGTGTAGAGTCATTATGATGATTACAGTGTAACCACAATGGGTATTTCACTACAGAAGAAATAAAAAAACTGCTTAGGGTTCGTGCAGTTTCGCAGTGGTCCCAAGCTTTGGAACGCTTTGCCACAAATTTAAATGATGCCACACGTTTGAAGGATGCCCAAAGTTCAGGATGTCTTCCAGAGACATCTGATGACACACCGTTGTAATATTTACCTCCCCTCCCCACCATCCCCATTTCTTTCCCAGTCTTTCACTCTCACCCATTCTCCTTCTGCTTCTGTTCACCAAAATCCCCATACTACGTTCTGCATCCCAATCTCAGTCTCAGTTCCTGTTGCTCTCTCTCTCTCTCTCTCTCTCTCTCTCTCTCTCTCTGTCTCTCTCTCTCTCTCTCTCTGTCTCTGTCTCTCTCTCCATTCCTCTGAACACGCTGCAAACATGGAAATTGCTGCACCTGGGGTCCAATCATCATCATCATCATCATCATCATCATCATCATCATCATCATCATCATCATCATCATCATCATCATCATCATCATCATCATCATCATCGTGGTCGTCGTCGTGGTCGTCGTCATCATCATCATCATCAACAACAACAACAAAACAACAACAACAACAACAACAACAACAACAACAACAACACAATCATCATCATTGCAATCTTCCTTCCTCCTCCTAATCTTCATGTTCTTGTTCTTCTCCATCTGTTCTTTCTTCCCCTCCTCTTATTCATCCCCTTTCTCTTCTTTCTTCGTCTTTACCTGTCCTTCTCCTCTTCGCCCTCTTCTTCTATTGTATATTGTTATTACATGCAATACGAACACCTGTTCAATTCCTTCTTAACGTGTTTTTTTTTTTTTTTTTTTTTTTTTTTTTTTTTTTTTTTTGGTAACGCCGTGGTTACCTGCTAAACGGGCAATTTACCTGCACACATTTTGCAAATGAGTATCAACATCCTTGTGGCGTGTTATGCAATAATAGTTATACCCGCAGCAGACTAACCTAATATTGCTAGCACGTGCTTGGCTACTGCCGTGCAAACACAAAAGACACCCAATACACCGAACAACAGTGGCTATCACTAGCCTATCACCATACACAAGCACAGTGAGATACTGTGTCTGGGAGCGTCGTCAATGGTCACTGGCCTTGTGCGAAGCGCTGACCAATAGGCCGGTTTTGGCATTGAACGTGCGACTTTGACGCTGAGTTGGGGTCATCGTCTCTTTGGAGCCAACTGTCCTACCACAAACTGTACCTCTACTGTCTACACTATGTTTCAGCTTTCCTTCTGAAGCTTCTTTTTCCAGCAAGAGCCAGATGACGCCAACAAATACTGCAAACTGCTATATCTCACTATTGCAGGGGACGCTGAGGCTGTACTGTCATTTATCGAACTCCCGTTTACAAAAACAAAATGGAATACAAACATCATTATAAAATATTAATAACACATACAAGCTTACATGATAAAATGTCTACACTGCTAAATAATAATACTACAGAAAGCCCTAGTGAACATTTGGCACAAAGCGTCCAATATCCCCAACAGACCCCATAAACAAATGATGAGTTTTGGGAGAGTTTTCAAGAAAAAAGGTAGGTGATGACTGGTCTGGCGAAGAAGATATTAGAGATTCATAGAAAAAGATTAGGAACGAGAAAGAACAAATGAGGATGTTAAGTATTTTAAAAAAGCGATATGTCCATGTCTTCAATATTGCTAATAGTTATGCTGTCGTTGTCTTCCTAAACAGGTAAGCACACAGTTTTATTCTCAGATTTTGCATGAATAAACAGCACCCTCGATATAATACAAGAGCAAGGCCCTTTTTCTCTGTGATAGGCTTTTAGGGGAAGGCTATATTTCATTACGAGCTAAGGCACAGAATACTGTTTTATTCTCAGACTTTGCATAAACAAACAGCACCCTCCATTGCGTGCAAGAGAGGCCCTTGTCAATGTGATAGGCTTTAGGGGGCGGCTATTTTCATAAGGTGCTTAGGTACAGAGGTTTTATTCTCAGATTGAATGAAAAGACATCACACTCCATATAATTTAAGAACGAGGCCATTTTCTCTGTGACGGGCTTTAGGGTTGCTAAATTTAGAAGCAGACAGCACAGACATTCAAAAGTGGGGAGGCGAATGAGGTGTCCGCATGCCTGGAGTTCTCTATCAACAACAGGAGCCCTCAATTATCTTTCTGCACACGGGATAAAACATAATCCCGAATATGTGAAGTTTGTTGGCTACAATATGTGAAGTTTGTTGGCTACAATATGTGAAGTTTGTTGGCTACAATATGTGAAGTTTGTTGGCTACAATATGTGAAATTTGTTGGCTACAATATGTGAAGTTTGTTGGCTACAATATGCGAAGTTTGTTGGCTACAATATGTGAAGTTTGTTGGCTACAATATGTGAAGTTTGTTGGCTACAATATGTGAAGTTTGTTGGCTACAATATGTGAAGTTTGTTGGCTACAATATATGAAGTTTGTTGGCTACAAACTCCCTCCCTACTTCTGCCTTTTCCCCCTCTTCCTCCCTCACTCTCTCTCACTCTTTCTCTCTCTCATAGTTGCTATTTCCAATCAATTTCTTTTCTTCTTTTCCCCTCTCAATCTCCCCCCTCCCGCAATCCCTCTGTGTACATTAATAGTTTTAATTTTAAAAATTTAAAGTTTTATATAATTATTTTGCATGTTTGCGTATATCATTTTAACCATGTCCATGTGCCCTAAATGTTTGTTTTTTTCTGGAATAAACTTGCCTTGCCTTTCTCTCTCTCTCTCTCTCTCTCTCTCTCTCTCTCTCTCTCTCTCTCTCTCTCTCTAGCCTTTATTTGTGATTGGTCAGGGGGATAATTGAAATACATTTCTAAATTTATTTCTTTGTCTGTGTGTGTTTATGTGTGTATGGGTGTGTGTGTGTGTGTGTGTGTGTATGTGTGTACGTGTGTGATTTACACGTCATTTTGGAAAATCTATTAAGGTCAACTTTGTTCATTTCTTAACACAGAATAATTCCCCCATTCTCTCTCTCTCTCTCTCTCTCTTTCTCTCTCTCTCTCTCTCTCTCTCTTTCTCTCTCTCGCTTTTTCTCTCTCTAGCTCTCTCTAGCTCTCTCCTTCTACTCCTTCTCTTTCTTCTTCAGGACTCTGTGGATACTTCGCCGGGATGAAGAAATAACTCCACAATCTCTCTCTCTCTTTCTCTCACGCACACCCTTACACACATGAAGACAGATATATAAACACACACAGACACACACACACAAACAAACACACAATGTACATGTATAGGTTCTTGAAAAACTGTTAAAATAACTTTTTATGTGTCCATTGATTGACTCTTCACATTCTATTGGAAAAGCTTGAACAAAAAGTAATAGTTATTCATTTTCTAAAGCTTAAAGCTTGTTCTAAGTAAACAGTCTTTAAGCTTGACAGACTTTTGACTTCTGAAGTGCATTTAGACAAAATGTCAACCTTTGAGGAGGAAACCATTTAATGAATCTTTACCAATAAAGATTCTTTTGAATAGATCTTAACTTCCGAAAATTATAGCTTTTGACAAAATTTTCACCTTGAGAAAACGTTTGACGAATGACGGAATAGTAACATTTTAAGACTGTTGACAACTAAAATGTTTTATTTACGAATTTTACCGTTAAATATTAACAAATTAAAAAATCTGAAATCGGTGAAGATAAAAAAAAATTCTTTACTCAACAGGCATGGCACAGTACGTGTACGTGAATTGTGATATTTAAAAACGCCTTTAATTTAAACAAAATTGACAGCGATTTGTTATTTTTTAAAATTTAACAACAAGATGGCAAGCCGTTAAAATGTATTGCCAGTCAATGACACACAGAGCCGATAAAAGAAGCATTTTCCAAAAGTGTGGATTTTGCTGCCCGTGTTGTGACTGCATGTGCTTCATCTTGACCAAGCCAAAAGAAAACATGGAACTCTCTGCCAGCCAAATATTTTGAAAATGGGATAAACCAATGTTCAGAAACAGCGCAAAACGGGTTTAGAAAATGGTGAAGAACAATGTTCGTTAGTTATTCATTGCTTACAGGGTCCAGCGGACTGCAAAGAGCCGAATCAGGACCACAAAACCAAGACCACAACTTGGCTGAAAGAGGACTCACCCCTGATCCGCATAAAAGATCTGCCCAAACAACCCTAGTGGTAACACTGAAGGCACTCCACCAGCCGGTCACTTTACAATAAAGACATCCCACGCAGGGGGCGCTGAGGCTATATTCTAATTTATCGATCCCCCGTTTACAAAAACAAAATAGAATATAAACATCATTATAAAATATCAACGAAACACATACATATAAAATGCCTACATTGCTAAATAATAATATCATAGGAAGCCCCAGAGACCATTTGGCAGAAAGCGTCCAATATTCCCAAGCTGATCCAACAGACCTCACACACAAATGAGGAGTTTTGTCCCGGAAGAGTTTTCAAGAAAAAAGGTAGGTGACTGGTCTGGCGAAGAAGAAGATAGTATAGTAGATTGATAGAACAGAGTAGGAATGAGAAAGAAGAAAAAAAGACAGCGACAGTGGGAATTTAAAGCACTAAATTTGCAGAAAGTGTGGATACTATTTATACTGAAACCCCCGGCTCTTCACAAAGGCATGATGCACAATGACCTTGACTTTTTTGGCCAAGGTCATTGTGCTTCATTTTGTGAACACGTTTTGCGCTGTAAGTAAAAAATGGATTATCCCAATGATCTAATATAATTAGCACTAGTTAAAGTAGGCACCCCGTAAAATAAAAAGGATTTGGATTGAGTTATTGTTGAGATATATACCAACACTGATGTTAACAGTTATACCAACACCTATACCAACATTTATACCAACACTTATACCAACACTTATACCAACACTTATACCAACACTTATACCAACACTGATGCCAACACTGATGTCAACACGGATGCCAACACTGATGCCAACACTCACACCAACACATACACCAACACTTACACCAGCACTTACACCAACACTTACACCAACACACATCAACACTCAATACTCATACCAACACTCACACCAACACTCATACAACCACTCACACCAACACATACACCAACACATACACCAACACTTACACCAACACTTACATCAACACTCACACCAACACGTACACCAACACTCACACAGCCACTTACACCAACACTTACACCAACACTCACACCAACACTTACACCAACACTCACACCAACACTTACACCAACACTCACACCAACACTTACACCAACACTCACACCAACACGAACAGCAACACGAACACCAACACTTATGCCAACACCAACACTTACACCAACACTTACACCAACACTCACACCAGCAACACATACACCAACACTTACACCAACACTTATACCAACACTTAAAAAACAATCACTTTCGCCGTTTTTGAGATATTGAACAATATTGATATTTTTATATCCAGTGGCCTTGACCTTCCCAGTAGAGCAAATACTGGAGGCAGGCCTCTAATATAGGTAACATTTCTATGAAGTTCGTTCAAAATCCGGTCAGTGGTTCTTGAGCTATGGCTTGCAATGGCTCCACAGACAGTGGGCTCGTTCCCATTCCCCACTGTTTCAAGGTATTTCCAGATAAGTCTAGAAAATAAACCACACAAAAAATGACGAGTTTAAAACTGAAAAAAAATTATAACACCAATAATTGTGCCGGCTTTTAAAAGAAAATTTTTACCACTCAAAAGGCTTCGGAACTTCGACTTTTTCCAAGGATTTTGAATAAGTTTTGATCTCCGAAATACGCTTTTAGAAGAATGTTAATCTCTGTCGGTCTCTCTTTCTACGTATGTCTGTCTCTGTCCTGTCTTTGTCTCTGTCTCTCTCGCATTGTTTTATTTTCATGTTCACTTTTGAGATCCAGCATAGATGGAACTGCAGAAATGGGACTTTTAAGACGCCGTGCTCATCTGTCACGTTACACAAAATTATTTGTTGTTCAGTAAAAACGCGAAGTGTTGTGTACTTTTCAATTACTAGTTCCATACTTTAATGACAATAATGAGAAACGAATGCGTACCTGCATGAACAACCACTGCTAATTTAGACGAAAACAAGACAACACGACACAAAGCACGTTTTGCAGCTAAGCTCTTCTTGAGGCTGACACAATTGAAGAGACAACAAAGCTATGCTTCCCAACAGAAATCCAACAAATACACAAAAATATGTTTTCTCAAAATGAAAATATAATTACTTTTTTTTCTTGGAGTTCTGTTAGAAGCGTTGTTATGTTCAAGACTTTTTTGCAAATTGAAAACCTAATTTCTTTCTTTCTTGGTAATTTTTTGCCTTGTCCCCTCTTGTGTTTTGTACGCCTGAAGAAGAACTTAGCTGGAGAAATTGTTTGTGTAAATGTGTCTTGTTTTGTGTACATGTGTCTTGTTTTGTGTAAATGTGTTTTGTTTTGGTCTAAATGAACATTCCTTATGTACACACATGTTTGTCCTTATTGTAAATGTTGAATGCAGGTAGTTTTCTCTTTATTCCATCAAGCCATACCTTAATTAGAAAGAAAAAAATCGACACTTAAAAACACACAAACACAGGCAACTTTATAGAGAGCTTGTGAAACATGAAAATACATCCTATCCTATCCTATCCCATAACTCGGAGGCCGTAGGGGCACCACAGATGATCGTTTAACCAGCGTACTCCATCTCTCTCTGTCCCCAGCAGTCCTCAAGGCTTCACTCAGTGTCCAGCCAGTCCATTCTCGAATGTTGTCTTCCCACCTCTTTTTCTGTCTCCCTCCTATTCTGCCTCCTTGCACCGTGCCTTGAAGGATGGTCTTTGCAAGACGTCAAGTTCTGGTGACTAGGCCTACCATCGGAGTCTCCGTTTCTTAACGACTGTGAGCATGGCTTGTGTGGTGGTCTGTCAGACTTCGTCGTTGGTGATGTGCTGGGTATAGGAAAGGCCCAGAAGTCTTCTGTAGCACCTCATCTCCATGCTTTGTATTCTTCGTTGCAGGTCTGATGCGAGGGTCCATATTAATTTAATTAATTTAATATGAACATAAATTTATTTTCGAAGAACCCTGTGGGTTAGCGCACTGAATAGAATAGACCCAACGTTTCCAGGCGTGTCGTAAGAGGTGATTAACAGCGGTGATGTTAGCACTGCATCACTGGTGGAAAGTCTTCTATACAGAAGTCACCGGCCAGGACGGAGTAACCTCCCGTTACTAAGTTTCAATGACCACGTGCTCGGGACCAAGGAGAGCCATACTGTACTCGTGGATTTCGGCTGTGGCCAACAGCCTGGAGAGGATTGGGCCCCGCCATGTCTTTCTTGCCCAAGCCACACCGTATGATGAAAAGAACCACTCACTCCATACCGGATCGGTCATCGCCCGGGTCACCAAGGACCGCGCCTTCCGTTGGCCACAAGGACGTAGGTGATAAGTGTGACGACAGCGAATTCGAGGATTTCTATGAACATCAGCAGGTTGTCCTTGACCAAGTGTCCTTAATGAAGAAGGACACAGTCATAGTGCAAGGCGACTAGAATGCCAAGGTTGGCCAAGCTGGGTATTACACCTGGGGAGACACATGTGGACCCCACTGCAACAACGAGACAAATGACAGAGGTCTGAGACTCTTGGAGTTTGCCAGATACAACAATCTGATATTGGCAAACACGCTTGGTCTCCACAAAAGAATCCAGGCGAAGGACCTGGCACAGTCCCAGCGGGGAGCATCACAACCAGATTGACTCTTCATGGTCAAGAAACGTTTCAGATCAAGCGCCAACATTGGCAGGACGCGAACTTTTCCAAGAGCAGACATCGGAAGTGACCACGATCTCGTGATGATGTCTTTCCGGCTCCACTTGAATTGAGTAAACAAAGCAAAGTGCACCAGAATGAAGTTCGATTTGGACAAACTGGATGACCTGTAGAAATATTTCAGGCCACAATTGGAAGGAAATTTGCACCACTGCTCATTTTGGGAGCTTGTGAAGTATATGTCAACACCATGACCACCGCCTTCAACTCAGCTGTGACAGATGCCGCCACTGAGATTCTTGGCAAGCACCGACCAAAGAAGAAGCCGTGGATCACACTTGAACTTTTGGACCTTTGTGACAAACGAAGAGAAATGAACAAGAAAAGGAACACCTCACAGGGAGCTGATGCCTAAAAAATATCAACAATGACATCCGAAAAGGCATGCGCACAGCAAAGGAGACCTGGACAGAAGACCAATGCCAACAAGTAGAGAGCAGTCTGAATAAGAACATCAGCAAGAAAGCCTACAGATTGCGAAGCGGATCAAGGTCTCCACGATCCAAAGAAAGTCTGGCATAAGCCTTAAAGAACAAGAAGTCTTGGATAGATTGACAGAGTACTGCTCTGCACTTTCAACCACACACCAAAGGGAGACCCATCAGTTCTAGCATGTCCCCAGAACAAACAAGAAGAAGAGATCCTCCCAATTCTCCGAGAAGTTGAGGCAGCAGTACACTGACTGAAGAAGGAGAAGTCAGGGGAGTGCGGGGAGGTGGAGGGTGGGGGGGAGGTGGTGGGGGAAGTGGACAACATTTCCGCAGATTTGCTTTAAGCAGGAAAAGAAGCGATGATTGACGCCCTCACTATTATCTGTTACAAGATCTGGCAAAGTGGGAAGTGGCCTACACCATGGACCCAGTCGCTTGTCATCACTCTTCTCAAAAAGGGTAACCTTCAGGGGTGTGAACATTACCGCACATCAGCCACATCAGCCATCCCAGCAAAGGCCTCCTGAAAATAATACTCAACAGGTTGAAACCCCAAGCTGAACAAATCATAGCTGAAGAAGAAGAAAGATTCAGGACAGGACGAAGTACCACTGAACAGATTTTCAACATCAGAATAATCTGCGAGAAATACCTACAGCACCAACTACATCTATATCATGTGTTTGTAGACTTCAAGAAAGCGTTTGGCCGAGTCTGGCATGCAGCTCTGTGGGCAACCATGAGAGTGTACAACATCAGCCCTAAAATTATTGAAGTCATCAAAAGCATGTATGACAAGGCTACCAGTGAAGTCCTCCACAACAGCGCCATCGGGAACTGGTTCAGAACAACAATCCGCGTGCGTCAAGGATGCCTACTCTCTCCTACACTCTTTAACATCTTTCTAGAGCGCATCATGTCAGATGCCCTTGCAGAGCACGAAGGCACAGTCAGCATAGGAGTTAGATCAATCTCCAACCTTCGTTTTGCGGATGGCATTGACGGATTGGCTGGAGAGGAACAAGAACTTAAACAGCTGGCACAGAGATTTGACATTACCTCCAGAGCCTTTGGAATGGAAATAAGCCCAGAGAAGACCAAAATGCTGGCCAACAACACCAATGGCATCAACATGAACATCAAAGTCCAAGGCTAACCCCTCAACACAGTGCATAGCTTCAAATATTTAGGAGCCAGTGTATCATACAATGGGTCCTGACAGGAAGTCATCTCCAGGATCGCACAAACAACTGCTGCCTTGAAAAGGTTGAAGCCCATTTGGAAAGGCAGGACCATCAGTCTACACTCCAAGGTAAGGCTGCTGCGCTCCTCTGTCATCTCCATCTTCCTGTACGCTTGCGAAACATGGACCCTCACGGCAGATCTACAACGAAGAATACAAAGCATGGAGATGAGGGCTACAGAAGACTTCTGGGCATTTCCTATACTCAGCACATCACCAACGACGAAGTCGGGCCATCACACAAGCCATTGGACAACAAGATGGCATGCTCACAGTGGTGAAGAAACGGAAACTTCGATTGTAATGTCACGTCATCAAGGCAACAGGCATTGCAAAAACCATCATGCAAATCACAGTGCAAGGAGGCAGAAGAAGAGGGAGACAAAAAAAAGATGGGAGGACAACATTCGTGAATGGACTTTCTTGACATTAACGAAGTCATGAAAGTTGCTGAGGGCAGAGAAAAATGGAGTACCCTGGTTAAACGATCATCTGTGGTGCCCCAACGACCTTGAGTTATGGAATAGGATAGAATAGGATAGAGAAGAATTGCCTAATGAACAATACTACCTTTTTTAAATTACAGCAGAAACAAATTTGCAAGGGAACCCAGAGACCTAAAATTATTAGATTCGTTAGCCGTGTACCAAAAATGATTAGATTAGGTTGGAAAATCGCCGTTTATAAGGTCCAGCGGACTGCTAAGAGCCAAATCCGGACCACACAAAATTATTCAAAATCAGATTAGATCGCTAACAATAAAATATGATAAAAGAGGTACAGAAAAACAATGATAAAAATTTGGTAAATGAAAAATACAATACTTCGTTTTTTAAAAATAAAATGGAAAAAACGTAGGAGAGAACAGAGGAAACACGTAGATAGATAAACACTACTTTAACAAAGAAATCGTATTTTCTTAAAAAAAAGAAGAGTTGCTTAATGAACAAAACTATAATTAATTTTGTATTAAAATGGAAAACTTGCGGGAGAACTGAGATAAATGAAGTTAAATTTGTACTAATTAATAGTATAAAAGTGTTGTGGAGGCCCTTTGTTCCACGCGGAATTCAAGGAATTAAGTAAGTAATAGTATGAAAGTCGTTATCCGTGTACAAAAAGGAGAAAAGAGTTGCTTTAATGAACAATACTACACAATACTACACAATACTACACAATACAATACTACACAATACAAAACTACACAATACTACACAATACAATACTACACAATGCAATACTACACAATACTACACAATACAAAACTACACAAAACTACACAATACAATACTACACAATACAATACTACACAATACTATACTACACAATACAATACTACACAATATTACACAATACAATACTACACAATACAATACTACACAATACTACACAATACAATACTACACAACACCACACAATACTACACAATACATAATAGAGAATGTATTCAGCCAAATGACAACATAACCTTGGAAAAATGGAAATTGCCCCCATGTTTATAAACAGTTACTCAACCACACACACACACACACACACACACACACACACACACACACACACACACACACACACACACACACGCACGCACCCACGCACACACACACACACGCACACATCAGGTAAATATCATCATGGCTACTGCCAAGAATCTCTCCGACACAAAACACTTGATAAGACTTCAATTTAAATAGAGTTAAGTTGTATTAACATGGACAAAAGTGCGAGAGGGCGGAGTCCAACAGTGGAAAGAGTAGCCGGGAGTGTAGCGACAGAAAGTGAAGGTCAACGAGTCAACGTTGTTTGCTCCTGTGTTTTCAGCATGCAGTCTGTCTTCACAGGTCGATAGGGGACAAAACCCTGACTAGCTTGCCATGCATGGGAAGGAAAACGCCCCAGCACTCCAAGCCTCTCATAGAGATAAAACCTCCCCATGCCAGGCTCCTAAAATAACGGTTCTCTGGTTAATACGGGAGAGAGAGAGGAGGATGGGGGATAAAGGAAGAATGAGAGGGAGAGAGAGACAGAGGGAGAGACAGACAGAGGGAGCGAGACAGGCAGACAGAGGGAGCGAGAGAGACAGATAGAAGGAGCGAGAAAGACAGATAGATGGAGGGAAAGAGATAGAGACAGAGGGAGAGATAGATAGAGGGAGGGAGACAGACAGAGACAGAGGGAGAGATAGATAGGGGAGGGAGACAGAGACAGACAGAGAGACAGACGGACCAGACAGACAAGGACATGAATATACCAACGTCTTAAAAAGAAAAGGGTCACACAAAGACAAGCCTAAACAAGGGTAAAAGGTCCACATCCTACAACAGCATATTGCAAGTAAGCAAATATGCCCACGTAAACAAGCCTTTTCCCCTATCGCCCTCCCTTACCTTAAAAATACTGAAACAATAAAGACATAGGACGAGCACGGAGACAATGGAAACAGAACAAGGAGGAGGCGGGAAGAAAAAAGGGTAAAATAATTACTAAGTACCGACAGACCATCATACAAGCCATTGGACAACACGATGACCTGCTCACAGTGGTAAAGAAACGGAAACTTCGATGGTATGGCTACGTCACCAGATCATCAGGCCTTGCAAAGACCATCCTGCAAGGCACAGAGCAAGGAGGTAGAAGAAGAGGAAGACCGAAAAAGAGGTTGGGGAACAACATTCGAGAATGGACTGGTTTGACATTGAGCGAAACCATGAGGGTTGCTGAGGACAGAGAAAGATGGGGTACGCTGGTTAAACGATCATCTGTTGTGCCCCTACGACCTCCGAGTTACGGGATAGGATAGGATAGGATAGGATAGGATAGGATAGAAGTACTCGGGTGGTAATTGCTTTAAAGTAATCAGTCTATTACCAGGATGTAACAACATAGCCTACCCGTTCAAAGCGAACTAGGTAATAGGATTATAACTTATGTTAATCTGATGAATAAAAATTGATGCAACAACAACAACAACAATAGGATCATCCCAAAAACTTGCCCCGCACAAAACTATAAGGCTGAGAAGAGAGCCATATTGCACAAACCAAGTTTTGTCAAGTTTGTCTTGAGATTTAGCAGGTCTGGGAGTTCTAAAATAGATCAAAGGAACTCAAGTGTTGGTGCAGTGCGCGCGCGCGATGCTGACCTTTATCCTCAATTGAATCTAAAAGGCTACACAGGCCAGAGCTGTCGTGGAATGAAATACTGTCGCTAATACAAAATATGGGAGTAGTGACAGTATTTCACACACAAGTTCATTCACAGCGAACATTGCTTTTCGTTTCTTTATTAAAATTCGGCCCGACCGGTTTTCTCCGGCTTGTCTGGATAATACAGAAGCTTGCAGGAAGGAAATCGAACTCTTTCTGCCCGCGTGGGATCGAATACCGCTGATTACAGGGGTTGTCCTCCTTTGATAACACGCTAGCGACGCCTGGTGTCAGGCAAGGGCCTTTTACTGTGTTAGGAATGCCAAGCACGCAGGACCTGAACATTTGGTAGAGCGCCGGTGTTCACAACTGTTGGGTGCCCATAGTGAGCTTCCACTTACGGTATCACGATTGCAAGGTTTGGATGGATGAAAATAGGAAAGAAGAGGAAGACGGAAGGCTGCGATAGCCGGTTAATGGGAAATGACGATAAGGATAAAAGCGTTAACGGTTGAGCAATGCCGACCGCGTCGACGGCAGTTCAGACCACTAAGGGTGGCCGCCTAATGCACCGATGACAGGACTCTCATGCATGAGGAGCGCAATGCCCCTAGTCTTTCTGATAGCAGAATAAAATGGCTATTAATCTGTGCACGCATGCGTTTCATCGCACGGACTGTAAAAATCCTGCTCTAGAGTATGGCATAGACTGCAAAGCACTAAGCCATAGTTCTCCTCGGTATGGATGGCGCTCCTTTGTAGCTCTAGTGCTTTCGCTAAGAAGGTGACCCGAATTTTGCCCGCAATGGGATGACGAATATTATCCAAAAATCAGAAATTACATTAAATCACATCAATTCCCCAGGGTGAAATTAAATCAGATCTATTTCTCTGAATCACGATACATTTAAAATATTACAGAGAATATCATGCTCATCATGGAGCGCATCATGTCACATGCCCTTGCAGATCACGAAGGCACTGTCAGCATAGGAGTAGGGCAATCTCCAACCTCCGTTTTACGGGTGACATTCATAGAATGGCTGGAGAGGAACAGGTACTTGAACAGCTGGTACAAAGGCTTAACACCACTTCCAGAGCCTATGAAATGGAAATAAGTGCAAAAGACCAAACTGATGACCAACAAAACCAATGGCCGACATCAAAGTCCAAGGCCAATCCCTCAACACAGTGCATAGCTTCAAATATTTAGGAGCCATTGTATCAGACAATGGGTCCCGACAGGAAGTCCTCTCCAGGATCGCACAAACAACTGCTGCCCTGACAAGGTTGAAGCCCATATGGGCGGACAGGACCATCAGTCTACGTTCTAAGGTAAGGCTGCTGCGCTTCCTTATCATCTTCATCTTCCTATATGCTTGAGAAACATGGACCCTCATAGCAGATCTACAACAAAGAATACAAAACTTGGAGATGAGATGCTACAGAAGACTTCTGGGCATTTCCTATACCCATGCAGCACATCACCAACGACGAAGTCCGACAGACCATCACTCAAGCCATTGGAGAACACGTTGACATGCCTACAGGGGTGAAAAAACGGAAACTCCGATGGTATGGCCACGTCAGCAGAGCCTCAGGCCTTGCAAAGACCATCCTGCAAGGTACGGTGCAAGGAGGCAGAAGAAGAGGGAGACCGAAAAAGAGGTCGAAGGACAACATGGTGTGACACTGAGCGAAGCCATAAGGGTTGCTGAGGACAGAGAAAGATGGAGTACGCTGGTTAAACGATCATCTGTGGTGCCCCAACGACTTTCCATTTACAGGATAGGCTAGGATAGGGATGCAAAGATCAATATACCACGTTTTTTTATTTTATGGAGGGGGTGGGGGGTGATAGGTGGAGGGAGGGGAGCGGTTTGTGTTTTTTTCCCTCTCTCCTGTTCGCTTTTCAGTATGGCCTCCAGATCATAAAGAACGCAATTGGAGAGTTAAGGATATTTAAAGACAATACGGCTTTCAGATCATGTGTTGATAACACTGGGCTACCTTTGTGGGTCTTGTGTTGGATTCACAAACACAATGGTCAATGCCAGCCTGTTCACGCGGCGATGTCTTGGCCATACAATATCTTCGATCTTTGGGATCCATGAGAATGGAGGAAATGCAAGTGCATGCGGATGTTGCTCTAGTGTTTGAGGATCATGCACTGTTTTGTCAACACGGCGCACTTGCTGGCTCTATAAATCTTGTAAAGAAAACCAACACTAAATGAAGAAGAAAGAAGACGAGGAAGAGATGACGGGAGGAGGAGCTGGAGCGGAGTAAGGATAGGTGCATTTAGGGGCAGACGCTGGAGGCAGCTGAGGAGGAATTAAAATGTAAAAAATAAAGAAGCGTTAAAATTAACATACATCCTTTTTAATCGTGTATGAATCTATCCTATCCTATCCTATTCTATCCCGTAACTCGGAGGTCGTAGGGGCACCACAGATGATCGTTTAACCAGCATACTCCATCTTTCCATGTCCTCAGCAACCCTGATCGTTTCGCTCAGTGTCAAGCCAGTCCATTCTCGAATGTTGTCCTCCCACCTCTTTTTCGATCTCCCTCTTCTTCTACTTCCTTGCACTGTGCCTTGCAGGATGGTCTTTGCAAGACCTGATGATCTGGTGACGTGGCCATAACATCGGAGTTTCCGTTTCTTTACCACTATGAGCAGGTCATCGTGTTGTCTAGATCGAAGAATACAGTCCTATAATGGAGAAAACGTTGGCATAGGTTAGGGTTAGGGCCTATTTAATTATACGCGGGACTTTCACCTCAGGAAGGTGACATGTTCGTTCTTACGGGATTTGGGAATGAACCGTTTGACATTGTGGTCCCACCCTTTCTATGATACATAGGTACGCCATCTACCGCTTTGCTATGGAGGATCCACTGTCAGCGTGTATAATGCCTATCTATGATACATAGGTACGCCATCTACCGCTGTGCTATGGAGGATCCACTGTCAGCGTGTGTAATGCCTATCTATGATACATAGGTACGCCATCTACCACTTTGCTATGGAGGATCCACTTTCAGCTTATATAATGCCTATTTATGATACATAGGTTCGCCATCCATCTACCGCTTTGCTATGGAGGATCCACTGTTTCAACAATGGATCAACAATGTTTCGCTTACTTTTGACTTCGATCAAAGCGTTCAATTAGCAAAAATATTTTAGAACTCAGAAATTGCTAGCATGCTTTAACCCTCGTTCTGGCGGAAGCCGGGCTGTCTTTCCTCGGCCAGGCGCTGGTATGGGTTGGGCAGTATCAAACAAGCAGCTGGGTCTGCTGAACTTTCAGGAGGCACCTGTACTGGTGTACGCTCTGGTTGCTCCCTGGATGTATTGCAGGCCCTGCCATCCACTGGGGACTGTCCGGCTCGTGCCGGTGCCTGGTATGGGGAGGAGGAGGGAACTGATCTGCTCTTGCCGGGAGTAGGGTTAACCCACTCACCCCCCCCCTCCCCTCCTATCTTTTTCTTTTTTTATAAACTTCAATTTTGTTTTAGTTTCAACGTTTTATCATTTTTGGTGTAAAAGACGATAATAAATCAACCAACCAACCAAAGGATCCACTGTCAGCGTGTATAATGCCTATCTATGATACATAGGTATGCCATCTACCGCTTTGCTATGGAGGATCCACTGTCAGCCTGTATAATGCCTATCTATGATACATAGGTACGCCATCAACCGCTTTGCTATGGAGGATCCACTGTCAGCGTGTATAATGCCCCTGTGTAAATAGTAAATGTAATCAGCTAGTTATGGTGGAGCTTCATCAGATATGCAACGTTTTAGAAGAGGTGTAGCCATGTTTGGTCGTTCAGGGTCGACTGGACAAGTTTGCCCCAAAGCCCCCTTTGAAACTACATGAACTCTGACCCATTGCTACAAAGTCTATTGAAAGAATACACACAGACACCCCCCCCCCCCCCCCCAGAGAGAGAGAGAGAGAGAGAGAGAGAGAGAGAGAGAGAGAGAGAGAGAGAGAGAGAGAGAGAGAGAGAGAGAGAATAACAACAAATAGTATGGGGCTGGGTTAGAGGGTGGGGGTGGGAGGAGGAGGTGAAGTGAAAGGAGCGCCTCACGAGGGAGAGGGAGGTAACTTGGGGTGGTGTTGGATCGGTGGGGTCAGTGTAGTGTGTTTAAGCGTGTCCCGAAAGTGGTTCGCTCCCCTGCGGACATAAAAAGTTGATCTACATTATGAGTTTGGACACATAAAACTTGGTCAGACAAACCCAGTTACAAAAATGTGATCAGTCACAATTTATGTTTACAAAGTTCTCGTGCCGACTTTGGCTAGATCTGCCTATCTGAAATTCTGGAATGGACTAGCCTTTTCTCCCCTCTAGCGGATTTTCGACTGAACCTAAGTTTAAACTATTTTGTTTCTTTTTATTTTCATGAGGATTTTGGCCTGTGCCTCACCAGATTAAGCACTTTTGAACTGTCTTCCATTCCATTTAACAGCAGGTGTTCGGCAGTAGCGACGTGTTAATGACGCCAGAAATAAAATGCGTCATCCAGGATGTTAAACTGGCGCCATTTGTAAGGCTGTTCTCTTGCAACATTCGACCAACACTTGTGTATGAGGATGCTCGCACGTTTTAGTAACCTTTGCTTGAAGATCTTGGTGCCCACATGACGGTGATGTTGATGATAATGATGAGGAGAATGAGGAAGAGGAGGAGGAGGAAGAAGAAGACCGAACAGGACGAAAGTTTGTAGGCTGTCAAATCACACACCACTGACTCAATATGAGTCGCTGTATCAAATTGAAATGGGATCAAATAAATTGGCTCCTGCTGCAGTGATAGCAAATTGTCTTGCTGTCTAGGAAGGAACTACGTGATTTAGGTGAAGACCAACCAATAGTTGTCCCCTGAATAACAATTTATGTGACGATACGAACTAAATATTCAACAAAAAATAAATCAATATAAAATGAACGATTGGATGGAGATGGGCAGAGAGAGAGAGAGAGAGAGAGAGAGAGAGAGAGAGAGAGAGAGAGAGAGAGAGAGAGAGGGAGACAGAGACAGACAGACAGACACAGATACAGAATAATAATAAGAAGAAGAAGGTGGAGGAGAAGTATAAGAAGAAGAAGAAGAAGAAGAATTAACCTTTATATAGCGCCCTTTCTAATGAAAGCTCAGAGCGCTTTACATTCACATAAGACACTTTCCTAAGAACTAAAATAATAGTAATAATAATAATAATAATAATAATAATAATAATAATAATAATAATAATAATAATAATAATAAACATTTATATAGCTCTATTACTTGTCTTTTTATAGACAAGATGAAAAGAAAGAAACAAACATGAAACTTACAATACTGCATTAAACATTATACAAAAAAGAAAGGAAAAAAAACGCACACAAAATCAAACAAAATACATAAAGTTAACTTTCTTTAAACAAGTCATCACAATCACAGCAAATCCACAAGCATAGCCAAAAGCAGAACAAATATGAGCTGCGGCTAGGGTCTATAGAATGAAGGATTTAGTCAGGATAGTAGAGTTTGAAGAGGTGAGATTTTAGAGCTTGCTTGAATGAGGGTGTTATGGCAATAACAATATAAAACATGGTAAACAAAACATACAACAGTTCATTAGATAATATCACACACACACACACACATCCACACACACACACACACACACACAGTTCAACACAAATTTAAATTGTGGTGTAATCACATCACTAACGTTGAAGTCCGACAGACCATCACACAAGCCATTGGACAACACGATGACCTGCTCACAGTGGTGAAGAAACGGAAACTCCGATGGTATGGCCACGTCACCAGATCATCAGGCCTTGCAAAGACCATTCTGCAAGGCACAGTGCAAGGAGGTAGAAGAATGGGGAGACCGAAAAAGAGGTGGGAGGACAACATTCGAGAATGGACTGGTTTGACACTGAGCGAAGCCATGAGGGCTGCTGAGGACAGAGAAAGATGGAGTATGCTGGTTAAGCGATCATCTGTGGTGCCCCTACGACCTTCGGGTTATGGGACAGGATAGGATAGGATAGGATAGTGTAATCAAAGGAACGTTTGAACAGATGGTCTTGAGGCCAGAACGAAAGGCAGCAGCTATTTGGGAAGAATGGAGAGACATAGAAAGGGAGTTCCAGACGGTGGGAGCAGAAAATGAAAATGAGCGTTCATCAAGGATTTGTTCACTCGTGGAATGCAGAGATTTTGGGCAGAAGAAGATCGAAGATATGAAAAGAAAGATAAATATAGACAAAAAGACGGACAGAAGGAAGAGAGAGAGACATACAGAGACAGACAGACAGACATGTAAGCACAGATTCTCTTGAGCAATATTTTCGCTGGTTTTAAGAAAGAAAAACAAGAAACCTCCGATGACAGCAACATGCGCAATGGGCGATTAGTGATTTAAGAGGACGAGGAGAGAGAGAGAGAGAGAGAGAGAGAGAGAGAGAGAGAGAGAGAGAGAGAGAGAGAGAGAGAGAGAGAGAGAGAGAGAGAGAGAGAGAGAGAGAGAGAGAGAGAGAGATCCCCGCATGGTGATAATAGTAATCGATGGTGTGCTGGAATTTAGGACTGTCCCCGAACAGCTGCGGATGAATTTTACATGAGTCCCAGCTGCGACTGTCGCCACAATGTTACAGGCAAAAAAAAAAAATCCAAAAATAAAAAAAATCTGAGAGAACAGAGAGAGGTTAATGGCAAATGGAGAGGGAGGAAGTTGGAGAGGGAGGAAGATGGAGAGGGAGGAAGATGGAGAGGGAGGAAGTTGGAGAGGGAGGAAGATGGAGAGGGAGGAAGATGGAGAGGGAGGAAGTGAGATGGAGAGGGAGGAAGATGGAGAGGGAGGAAGATGGAGAGAGGGAGGAAGATGGAGAGAGGGAGGAAGATGGATAGGGAGGAAGAGAGGGAGGAAGATGGAGAGGGAGGAAGATGGAGAGGGAGGAAGATGGAGAGGGAGGAAGTGAGATGGAGAGGGAGGAAGATGGAGAGGGAGGAAGAGAGGGAGGAAGATGGAGAGGGAGGAAGATGGAGAGGGAGGAAGAGAGGGAGGAAGATGGAGAGGGAGGAAGGGAGATGGAGAGGGAGAGAGTGAGGGAGGTGGAAAGAGAGCAAGACAGAGAAAGCCGTGGGCATGGGAAGAAGAAAGAAAGCTGGAACACAGAGGCAGGGTGTGTGTAGAAGACAGTGTCTGCGCCTTGAATAGCTCATGGAGCTGATAATCGCGCTGTAATATAAGAACGAATAATGATTAACTAATTAATCATTACATACAGCCCTATTTTCTTCAAGGTAATATAAAGTTTATTGCAACTCCTCCACCTGAAATCACTATCTAGGACTACATCGTTCTTGGGATTTTACAACAGCCTCTATTATCGTGATGCCAAATATCGCTGCCCTGATCCAACGCCACGTTAGTAACGCTGTTTCGCTGCGTTGTAGTTGATTTGAACAATGTCATGTTCCCATCGTGTTTCATGGCCACAAAGCTATCAACCAGAAAACCCCATTTCCTGCTGATTTCCCACAAAACAAACTTGTCGATATTCCTGCGGTGATGTTTTCTCTTTTAACCACGTCGCCCTCCCACGAAGTACTCTCACACGCACGCACGCTCCAGCACGCACTCTAATGTCAGGGCGGGCACGCATACATTGATGCACGCACTCCCAGACGCACACACGAAAGCACGTTCAAACCTACAATCTTACACATTGTCAAACGGTAGCGCACACACACTCGACCGCGCGTTCCCACAGACTCACAGACCCACAAACACACTCAGGCAGAACCACATACACATACACACAAACACATACAAACATGTACTGGATCACTCGTAAAAAAATAAAAGAGATTACTCGTACAGACAGAAAGACCAATTTCTCTCTCACCATCAACACGAACATTCAACCGAGTGCTACAATAGCAAAGACTATCAATACCTCTTTGATAATAGTATGGAGATACAGTCTGTTCCAAATATAGCGCACTTTGCCGCTGACACAACTGCTCGAGGCACGATAGCCAATAGCATGCACATAATAGTCCGATGAAGTCAGTCAGGATGGAACCCAAGCGCCCCATGACACACACTTGCTGCAAATATCGGCACGGAGCGAGTCACCTATCCACAGTTATCCTGTTACGCAACCGAAAACTAATCCATTAGACGGGCCTTAATGAATGACCCAAAATGCAAGCTTCGTCAAATGAGGGATCCTTCCTCTTAAACATTGTCAAAATTGTAAATTTTTTTAACATTGATCAATGCGTTGTTCTGATTTGACAAGTGAAAAGAATTGACCTACCTCTTCTACAGTTTGATACGGAGTTTCACCGCCAACAAACCCCTCCCCTCCTTCTATCCTCCCTCCAACCTCTCAATCTCCCTACCCAAAATTATGAAAACTTTCTCAGACCGAAACATAGCGGACAAAAATGGCGAGCTTTTTTTTTTTTTTTCTCCCCAGACCTCAGACAGTTTACGAGTTGGACCTTGCTGCAAAACCAGAATAAAATGGCAAAAATAACCTTCTCCATTCTAAAAGATCCCTTAAATTTGCAATAAGACGAGAACCGAAAATAGTACAGATTTTTACACTCGCCAAGTCACATTGACAGCACACTCCCGCAAGTAATTCCAATACACTTTCTTATTTCTGCTGATTTTGCATTACAGTGAGCAAGAGTCCGAAGTTGCTGTTTTCACTTCAAACTTTGTGGGGCTTGTTTTTGTCATTTGTGACCGATATCCTTGCAGTACTGTGCTGGGACAAGATTGCAATGTTCACGACTTGTGTCCACACAGTGCAAACCTGGATCCAGGTCCAACCAAAGTGTGCGAGGACCCACCCCACACGCTACATCGTCCCTCTCCCAGTTTAGTTCTAGCCTAATCATTTATTTAAGGCGTTCTACGCTCAAATGGACCGGGTGATAGAATATTTAAAGGGAGAAACACTGAATGTTCCGTTTTAAAGGGGGACATACGAAATGTTCTGTTTTAAAGGGGGGACATACGAAATGTTCTGTTTTAAAGGGGGGGGGGGGGGGGGCATACGAAATGTTCTGTTGTAAAGGGAGACATACGAAAAGTTCTGTTTTAAAGGGAGACATACCAATATGAAGAAGAATTGTCTGGTACAAGTTTTGTTGTTTTAAACGAATTAATAGTGTCCTGGTGTCGTCAATGCATTACCCAGAAAGTAGACTACAGCGCTGCATGAGCAAGCATCTTGGCTTAGAAGACTACAAACCACTATCTGAAAATGTTCATATCGATTTTTTTTCTACTTCTGCCCCTCATCCTCCTCATTGTTGTCCTTAATAAGACTGCCAACTTTCCACCACAGCCCTCATTGTTGTCCTTAATAAGACTGCCTACTTTCCACCACAGCCCTCATTGTTGTCCTTAATAAGACTGGATACTTTCCACCACAGCCCTCATTGTTGTCCTTAATAAGACTGGATACTTTCCACCACAGCCCTCATTGTTCTCCTTAATAAGACTGCCTACTTTCCACCACAGCCCTCATTGTTGTCCTTAATAACACTGCCTACTTTCCACCACAGCCCATTGTTCTCCTTAATAAGACTGCCTACTTTCCACCACAGCCCTCAATGTTGTCCTTAATAAGACTGCCTACTTTCCAACACAACCCACATTGTTTTTCTTAATAAGACTGCCTACTTTCCAACACAGCCCATTGTTCTCCTTAATAAGACTGCCTACTTTCCACCACAACCCTCAATGTTGTCCTTAATAAGACTGCCTACTTTTCAACACAACCCACATTGTTTTTCTTAATAAGACTGCCTACTTTCCAACACAGCCCACATTGTTGTCCTTAATAAGACTGCCTACTTTCCAACACAACCCTCATTGTTGTCCTTAATAAGACTGCCTACTTTCCACCACAACCCTCATTGTTCTCCTTAATAAGACTGCCTACTTTCCACCACAGCCCTCATTGTTCTCCTTAATAAGACTGCCTACTTTCCACCACAACCCTCATTGTTCTCCTTAATAAGACTGCCTACTTTCCACCACAGCCCTCATTGTTCTCCTTAATAAGACTGCCTACTTTCCACCACAACCCACATTGTTCTCCTTAATAAGACTGCCTACTTTCCACCACAGCCCTCATTGTTCTCCTTCATAAGACTGACTACTTTCCACCACAGCCCTCATTGTTCTCCTTAATAAGACTGCCTACTTTCCACCACAACCCACATTGTTCTCCTTAATAACACTGCCTACTTTCCACCACAGCCCTCATTGTTCTCCTTAATAAGACTGCCTACTTTCCACCACAGCCCTCATTGTTCTCCTTAATAAGACTGCCTACTTTCCACCACAGCCCTCATTGTTCTCCTTAATAAGACTGCCTACTTTCCACCACAGCCCTCATTGTTGTGTCCTTAATAAGACTGACTACTTTCCACCACAGCCCATTGTTCTCCTTAATAAGACTGCCTACTTTCCACCACAGCCCTCATTGTTGTCCTTAATAAGACTGCCTACTTTCCAACACAACCCACATTGTTTTTCTTAATAAGACTGCCTACTTTCCACCACAGCCCTCATTGTTCTCCTTAATAAGACTGCCTACTTTCCACCACAGCCCTCATTGTTGTGTCCTTAATAAGACTGACTACTTTCCACCACAGCCCATTGTTCTCCTTAATAAGACTGCCTACTTTCCACCACAGCCCTCATTGTTGTCCTTAATAAGACTGCCTACTTTCCACCACAACCCTCATTGTTTTTCTTAATAAGACTGCCTACTTTCCACCACAGCCCACATTGTTTTTCTTATTAAGACTGCCTACTTTCCACCACAGCCCTCATTGTTCTCCTTAATAAGACTGCCTACTTTCCACCACAGCCCACATTGTTTTTCTTATTAAGACTGCCTACTTTCCACCACAGCCCTCATTGTTCTCCTTAATAAGACTGCCTACTTTCCACCACAGCCCTCGTTGTTCTCCTTAATAACACTGCCTACTTTCCACCACAGCCCTCGTTGTTCTCCTTAATAACACTGCCTACTTTCCACCACAGCCCTCATTGTTCTCCTTAATAAGACTGCCTACTTTCCACCACAACCCACATTGTTTTTCTTAATAACACTGCCTACTTTCCACCACAGCCCTCGTTGTTCTCCTTAATAAGACTGCCTACTTTCCACCACAGCCCACATTGTGGAGCTAAAAATAGCAGGTACTAAAGCCGGTAAGAGAGAACCCGTAAAAACAATTCCTCGTAAGGTTTGCGTTTTAGGTTAATAAGATAGACCCTACCCGACCATAGATACCAAAGACTCACTCTTCAAGCTGCGTGACTCCATCAGAAATAAGGTCAAAGTCTATGGTGTTGATATACCGTTAAAACAGGGGAAACCACTCCTTGTCAGAACCGAAATAGAAAATTCAAACTGTAGCGGTTGGTTTGAACAAGGAAAACCCACTTTACCATTGTTTAACGTAATAGCAAAGCCCACATTACCTTTGTTTAATATAAGAACAAAGCCCACTTTACCTTTGTTTAACGTAATAACAAAGCCCACTTTACCTTTGTTTAACGTAAAGCCCACTTTACCATTGTTTAACGTAATAACAATGCCCACTTTTCCATTGTTTAACATAATAACAAAGCCTACTTTAACGTTGTTTAACGTAATATCAAAACCCACTTTACCACTGTTCAACGTAATAACAAAGCCCACTTTACTATTGTTTAAAGTAATAACAAAGCCCACTTTACCATTATTTAACGTAATAACCAAGCCCACTTTACCATTGTTTAAAATAATAACAAAGCCCACTTTACCATTGTTTGAACTAATAACAATGACCCCCTTTACCATTGTTTGATCTAATAACAATGACCACTTTACCTTTAACATAACAAAGCTCACTTTACCATTGTTTAACGTAATAACAATGCCCACTTTTGCATTGTTTAACATAATAACAAAGCCTACTTTAACGTTGTTTAACGTAATATCAAAACCCACTTTACCACTGTTTAACGTAATAACAAAGCCCACTTTACTATTGTTTAAAGTAATAACAAAGCCCACTTTACCATTATTTAACGTAATAACCAAGCCCACTTTACCATTGTTTAACGTAATAACAAAGCCCACTTTACCATTGTTTGAACTAATAACAATGACCCCCTTTACCATTTTTTGATCTAATAACAATGACCACTTTACCATTGTTTAATGTAATAACAAAGTCCACTTTACCTTTATTTAAGGTAATAACACAGCCCACTTTACCATTGTTTGATCTAATAACAAAGCCCACTTTACCATTGTTTAACATAATTACAAATCACACTGTCCATTGTTTAACGTAATAACAAAGCCCACTTTATCATTTTTTGATCTAATAACAAAGCCCACTTTACCATTGTTTGATCTAATAACAAAGTCCACTTTACCATTGTTTAACGTAATAACAAAGCCCACTTTACCCTTGTTTAACGTAATAACAAAGTCCACTTTACCCTTGTTTAACGTAATAACAAAGCCCACTTTACCCTTGTTTAACGTAATTACAAAGCCCACTTTACCCTTGTTTAACGTAATAACAAAGCCCACTTTACCATTGTTTAGCGTAATTACAAAGCCCAATTTACCATTGTTTAACGTAATAAAAAAGCCCACTTTACCATTGTTTGATCTAATAACAAAGCCCTCTTTACCATTGTTTGATCTAATAACAATGCCCACTTTACCATTGTTTGATCTAATAATAAAGCTCACTTTACCATTGCTTGATCTTATTTAACAAAGCCCACTTTACCATTGTTTGATCTAATAACAATGCCACCCCCGTTGGGGTGCCGGGGGTTTCAGTATAAATAGTATCCCCACTTTCTGGAAATTTAGTGCTTTAAATTCCCACTGTCACTGTCTTTCTCATTTGTTCTTTCTCATTCCTAATCTGTTCTATACCCCTTGGGGTCATGAGCAATCTTGCCACTGTAGATTGTTCTAACCTATAAAGGGAAATGTGAAAGCCCCAGTTGAAAACCTGTCTTGCCTTTGTAGGCATGACAGATTCACTGCGGCAACAGTACCCCCGTTGGAGTGCCGGAGGTTTCAGTATAAATAGTATCCCCACTTTATGGAAATTTAGCGCTTTAAATTCCCACTGTTGCTCTCTTCCTCATTTACTCTTTCCCATTCCTGCTCTGTCCTATCACTCTGCTCTACTATCTTCTTCTTCGCTAGATCAATGACCTACCTTTTTTCTTGAAAACTCTTCCTGGACAAGACTCCTTGTTTGTGTATGAGGTCTGTTGGATCAGCTTGGGAGTGTTGGACGCTTTCTGCTGGGTGGTCACTGTCATGAACTGGCTAGTTTTAACTCTGCTCATTGACTATTCAGCCTTGTGTAGTTTTTGTAACAGTAGAGAGTCAGTATATAACACAGCAGCAATTAAAGTACACACCGCGAGCCCGACCCACGCTGCGTAGTTAATCAACACTGTGTGCGAGAGTCGTAAACATTTTACCCAATGAGAGCTTAGGCAAAGCGGTTCGAGCCAGTTTGACTGGGTCCAAGCCTAACACAGCTTTGGTCAGTTGGGAGGAATACACCGAAGTGTTAACAGCTAGAAAGCTGGCAGAGAAATCTCTCCACACTTAGACCAGGAAGCAGGACTTAGAATCTTAGAATTCTATCAAGTCATCACGGGCCTGAACTTGTCAAACAGGTAAATGAACACCCTTCTGTTTCATCGTGATATATTTATATTATTGTTGAAATTATGTTTGTGGAATTTGCTATGCATAAATGTGAATTATTAATCCGAATTTGCCGTACCACGTGGAAGAGCCGACCACGAGCTGAAACACGACCGGTTGCGCCGCCATGTTGTATCCCGTACGGAACCACTGTTGTTTAACTTATATGTATGTTTGCAGACCAGTGGCTGTACCACTGAATGTTTATATTATTATTAATTCTGTATGTGTATAGTTAGACACGATTGATATTTATGTATGTATAGGAATTTAGAGTTGAGATTCCAGTGGAACCCGGAAGTAGCAGAATGTTCGTCGCTTATGTATAGAGATGTGGAGCTATCACTGAGGGCTACTTGGCTTTCAGTGAGACGCTCTGCACAAAACCGATTATTCAGGGTTGTGCAGAATTTCGTCTCTTATATTACAGACGAGCAGGCGAGCTATCCCGAGCTATCCCGAGCTATCCTGTGAACCCCACTCCACAGAAACAAGTTGGCGGAGTATCCTCTACCGCACAAGACGGAAAGAGCTACCCTGAAAAACACCCTGTCAGACCCCACAGCGTGGCAAGGGAACCCAACTACACAACGACAAAGGTGTACCAGAAGCTACCTCACAGAAGGACTTCGACCGCACCATCAGAAAGTTAAGTGTATTCTCCGAAAGTGCACTTAACCTGATCAAAACAGGACCACAGTAGTCCAACTCTTCAGAAACTGTAAAACGGACCACAGTAGTCCAAATCTACATGAAATATACTAGCAAAGTGCCCGAGGAAGATATAACAGCTGCCTAGACTATCAGCGATCGAACTATTTGCATTGAAAGAGACGTTTTAAGTTAGATTAGTACTTAGAGAATCTTGTATAGAGTAGAAGAAATAAATGTGTGATTTTAACTGTTATCAAGTGGCTGGACTACATATGATTCATAGCCGTGTGAAAGCTAGTGTGACAGTATCTTTTACCATTTTTCTATCTATTTCTGTACCCCAACCTTAACACAGAACGAGCTAAACAAATAAATTTATTAAAGTAATTCATAGGGTGACTTACTAGCAGTTCCCACCGAATAAACGTGAGGGTCCATAATTCCATTGTGCAGAGCCCATAAACCCCACGTGACACTTTAATTGGCGAGCCTAGCCAGGAACTGTGTATAATAGGAATTGGGTATAACCGGACCTAAGTACAATAAAATTAGATAACAGTAGGAGTAGTAGAATAATTTAGAATAGTGGTAACAAGGACTGATCAGTTGGGTGCACTATTCTTTAGTTAAAAACTTTTTTGCTTCAAATATTTTTGTGCCTGTATGTTGCATTGTTCTTTTGCAGGTTTTGCTTAAATAACTGTTGTATGCCATTTGACTCTTGTTTTATTCTATTATTGATTCTGAATTGTATGGTCTTTGCATTGTTTTTATTGACTTGCAATATTGCTAGTGTTTTGGTATTCCACTTGATTCAGAGGGTGTTCATAGACACGTTTGGCAATGTCGGACCCAGTGGCCTTGAGATTGCGTTTCAAGGAATTGGGAGAAGCTTTACACTTAGCAGGGGGAGACCTAATTGCGTATATCAATGCAGAGGTAGAGAAACAGGAGGCTAAGGCAGAGAGAGCAGCAGAGAGAGAGGCGAAGAAATTAGAAGCAGAGCAAAGGAAATTAGAACTAGAAGCAGAGCAGAAGAAACTAGCATTAGAGGCAGAGCAAAAGAAAGCATAGTTAGAAGCAGCAAGAGAGCAGAGGAAATTAGAGCTAGAGGCAGAAAGAGAACAGAAGAAGGCAGCAGTAGCAGCAGAGAGAGAAGCAGAGAGTAGGAGATGGGAGTATGAGAGGGCAGAAAAGGAAAAAGACAGACAGCATGAGTTAGAGCTAAGAAGATTGGGATCAGGAGCTTCAAGTTCTTCCTCAACTTCTCCCCACTCAGATCAGCTAGAGGTAGCATCCAACCCTGTACAAGGAATGTCATTTCCACTGGGAACATTCAATGAGAGAGAAGAAGGTCTAGATCTCTATCTGACTAGGTTTGAGCGTCTAGCAACAGAGTACAAACTAGATCCCACTCATTGGTCTTGTAAGCTTAGTCAAGGGCTTAGAGGAAAGGCTTATGACATCTACAGTAAGCTACCGACTGACAGAGTGACTGACTATCACAAAGTAAAAGAGGCACTCCTAACGGGATTCGAACTGACAGGAGAATGCTACCGGCAAAAATTCCGCACCAACCGGAGAGTGAAAGGAGAGAGCTATGCGCAGTTCGCGGATCGGTTGTCCACCACGCTGGATAAGTGGATTAGCCAGTCAGCCACGGCAAAGACGTATGATGGACTGACAGAACTGTTAGTATGGGAACAGCTACGGGAAACCATGACCCCCGAGCTGAGAACATTCTCAGTAGAGCAGGGCGCGGAAAGACTAGAAGATCTGGTCAAGGTCGCAGATAGGTACGTGGCCGCACACGGAGAAGCCAAGAGCTTCAGGCGAGACCTAAAGCCTAACGGGAAAGAGGCACAGAAACGAAGCCCTAACCGGGAAGAGCGCACCGCGAATAAGCCGAATAACCCCAGACCTGGGCAAAATAAAGGACCCAACGCGGAATTCGGGAAAAGAGGTCCCGCAGAACAGAGACGGTATTGTTCGTTCTGCAACAGAAACAATCACTCCACCGCAGAATGTTTCAAGTTGGCCGCACAACGTAGGGAAGAGCGCGAAAGCCGGCCAGCGCACAGAGTTCTAACTCAAAGCAGCGGTAACAAGCCACACACAATCGGAGATCACCCATCGGTGACAGACACGGTCAAGGTCAACGGTAAAGAAGCGAACTGTCTGTACGACACAGGTCTATCATACGACGCGATAGTTAGCGAATCTCTTGTATCGCGCGCGGACTTGACAGACAAGACAGTCGACTTACAAGGAGCAGACTTGACGAAACCGACGACTACTTGCCCAATAGCTTGGATCGAAGTAGAGAGTAGGTACGTCACAGGAAGAATCCAAGCAGCTGTTTTACAGAAACCCCTGTATGATCTAGTGCTAGGTTGTAGGTATGTGTTCTTAGGCACGCCCCCCAAAACTGTAGAGATAGCTGCAGTGCAAACCAGGGCCCAAGCTAAAACCCAACCACCCCAGCCCGAGTTCGCTCCGAATCCAGGACTCGAAGAGATCAAAACAGCACAGAAAGAAGACACCTCGATAGCGAAGTGCTTCCAGAAGCTACCCAAGGCGCACACACCCCCGCACAAGGGAGACTTCTACATGGAAGAGGGAGTTCTACATCGACAAGGAGATGGAGATCACACCCAACTAGTACTACCAGCCACCCTTCGAGCCCAAGTACTAGAACTAGGCCACAGCATGCCACTCAGCGGACACATGGGAATGGGAGCCACAGTGCAGAGAATCAGCGCACACTACTATTGGCCAGGAATCACGGAGGATGTCAAGCGCTACGTGAAATCTTGCCACCAATGTCAACGATATTCCCCGCGACATCACACCGTACCAGTTACCTTAGGACCATCAGTAGTAGTCGCGTGCCATTCCAGCAAGTCTCAGTAGACATAGTAGGACCACTGCCCATGACCAAGAAGCGGAACAGATTTCTACTCACACTCGTCGACGCATGTACGATGTGGTGCGAAGCAGTCCCGTTGCCAGCGATCGACACCAAGAAGATTGCAGATGCACTCATCGCCATCTTTACCAGAGTCGGATTCCCGGACAGCATTAGAACGGACAACGGATCTCAGTTCACCGGCCGCCTGATGCAAGACGTGTTCGAGTTGATACAAGTTCATCACATTCGCACACCACCATACCACCCAGCCAGCAACGGACAAGTAGAAAGACTGAATGGAACCCTTCTCACCATACTCAGGAAAGTCGCCGACGACAATCCAGAAGCGTGGGACACCTACGTGAATGCGGCACTGTTCGCATACCGAGAAACGCCCCATGCAGCCACAGGCTACACCCCGTCAACATTGCTATTCGGCAGACCTCTAGCAGGACCGCTAGAAGCCCTACGCAGAAGTTGGACGGAAGCCAAGATAGACGACACACCAAGAGGTGCCACCAAGTACGTCGCAGACCTGCAGGAAACCCTCAAAGCAACGTGGAAGAAAGCTGGTGAAGCACTGAAGAAGGCAAGAGCCCGTCAGGCGAAGTACTACAACCGCCACGCGAAGGACAGAGAACTGCAAGTCGGCGATCAAGTGCTACTCTTACTTCCAAGTGGAACCAACAAGCTGGACATCGCTTGGAGAGGACCGTACCGGGTGACTGCCAAGAAATCCAAGACAGTCTACCAAGTAGAGGTGAACGGGAGAGCCCGATACCACCACATCAATCTCCTCAAGAAGTATACGGACCGACCAGCGACCCCCAGCACTCACAACTTGTTAGCCATCGCCATCGCGGAAGAAGGAGAAAGCATGGAGACCAATGCAGTAGAGTATCCCCTGCACTCCAAAGAAACCTACAAAGACGTGATACTCAACGGAGACCTAGCCGCTAAACAGCAACAGCAAGTACGACAGGTCATTCGACAACATCAGACTGTGCTCACAGACCGACCAGGGAGGACAGACCTCGTCGAAGTAACCTTAACGGTGACCGACCCAACACCCGTCCGCCAGAAGCTCTACCCGATGCCACTGTCTCAGCAGCGAGCCATCAAGGAAGAGATAGACACCTTACTGGCAGCCGGAATCATCTCAGAGTCTACTTCACCCTACAGCGCAGGCACGGTATTGTTGCGAAAACCCAACGGAGAGCATCGACTGTGCATCGACTTCAGACTCCTGAATGCGGTAACGCAGTTCCAGCCAGAGCCACTCCCGGACCAGACAGACCTATTTGCCAAGCTACAGCGAGCAAAGTACTTCTCACGCATCGACCTCAGCAAAGGATACTATCAGATACCAGTACAACCACAAGTCCGAAAGTACCTAGCTTTCAGCACTATGGAAGGACACTTCGAGTTCAATGTACTTCCATTCGGACTCCACAACGCACCCAGCATCTTCAGCGCCATGATGCGAAAACTCCTGGCACCCATGAGCAGCGAGCACCTACACTCGTTTATGGACGACATCTTCATCGCTACACCTACGTGGGAGGAACATGTCACGCTCCTACAACAACTACTCGCCCGCCTCAGAGACAGGGGATTGACGGCAAGACCCACCAAATGTCAGATTGGATTCACAGAACTAGAATTTCTGGGACACACCATCAGTCAAGGAAGCCTTCGACCGGTAGAAAAGACAGTGAAACGCCTACTCGACGCTCCTAGGCCCAAGACCAAGAAGGAAGTGCAGTCATTTCTAGGACTCTGCGGCTTCTACCAGAAGTTCATCCCCAACTACAACAGCATCGCCGTGCCACTGACAAATGGAACCCGGAAAATCGCCCCGGACAAAGTAGTTTGGACAGCCGAATGCGAGACAGCATTCCAAACACTCAAGGACAGAATGACATCGGCGCCAGTACTCCACCTACCCGATTTGACTCAGCCATTCGTTCTTCGCACCGACGCAAGCGACTTAGGCCTCGGAGCAGTACTGCTACAGCGCGACCCCAAGAATGCAGAGACGCTATTCCCTGTCGCCTACGCCAGCAGAAAATTGAGACCCGCCGAGACCCACTACGCCACGTCGGAGAAAGAATGTCTTGGACTAGTCTGGGCCATACAGAAATTCCAACTCTACCTGTATGGGACTCACTTCACAGTTCAGGTGGACCACCAACCACTATCGTTCCTGGCAGCCTCCAAGTCTTTGAACTCTCGCCTGATGCAATGGGCACTCACCCTTCAGGCATACTCATTCCAAATCGAGTACATCCCCGGCAAAGAGAACCACGGAGCCGACTACCTCAGTCGCCATCTCGTGGAGGACACAGCAGCTGTCGCCCACCCAACACAACTAAGGGCCACAGCACCAGAATTCGTCCCCGCCCAATAAAAACCCTGTCACTAGTGTCCATAGCTACCTGGCACAGCATTGCAGCTCAGGTAGAGCAACTTACTTAGTTTGTAAATAGGAACCTAGGATAGTGCAGCGTTAAACTAGGCTCTGTAGTAGAAAAAGGTCGAATCCAGTAGTCATCGCCTTTTTTCAGTTGAGGGAGCCTGTCATGAACTGGCTAGTTTTAACTCTGCTCATTGACTATTCAGCCTTGTGTAGTTTTTGTAACAGTAGAGAGTCAGTATATAACACAGCAGCAATTAAAGTACACACCGCGAGCCCGACCCACGCTGCGTAGTTAATCAACACTGTGTGCGAGAGTCGTAAACATTTTACCCAATGAGAGCTTAGGCAAAGCGGTTCGAGCCAGTTTGACTGGGTCCGAGCCTAACACAGCTTTGGTCAGTTGGGAGGAATACACCGAAGTGTTAACAGCTAGAAAGCTGGCAGAGAAATCTCTCCACACTTAGACCAGGAAGCAGGACTTAGAATCTTAGAATTCTATCAAGTCATCACGGGCCTGAACTTGTCAAACAGGTAAATGAACACCCTTCTGTTTCATCGTGATATATTTATATTATTGTTGAAATTATGTTTGTGGAATTTGCTATGCATAAATGTGAATTATTAATCCGAATTTGCCGTACCACGTGGAAGAGCCGACCACGAGCCGAAACACGACCGGTTGCGCCGCCATGTTGTATCCCGTACGGAACCACTGTTGTTTAACTTATATGTATGTTTGCAGACCAGTGGCTGTACCACTGAATGTTTATATTATTATTAATTCTGTATGTGTATAGTTAGACACGATTGATATTTATGTATGTATAGGAATTTAGAGTTGAGATTCCAGTGGAACCCGGAAGTAGCAGAATGTTCGTCGCTTATGTATAGAGATGTGGAGCTATCACTGAGGGCTACTTGGCTTTCAGTGAGACGCTCTGCACAAACCGATTATTCAGGGTTGTGCAGAATTTCGTCTCTTATATTACAGACGAGCAGGCGAGCTATCCCGAGCTATCCCGAGCTATCCTGTGAACCCCACTCCACAGAAACAAGTTGGCGGAGTATCCTCTACCGCACAAGACGGAAAGAGCTACCCTGAAAAACACCCTGTCAGACCCCACAGCGTGGCAAGGGAACCCAACTACACAACGACAAAGGTGTACCAGAAGCTACCTCACAGAAGGACTTCGACCGCACCATCAGAAAGTTAAGTGTATTCTCCGAAAGTGCACTTAACCTGATCAAAACAGGACCACAGTAGTCCAACTCTTCAGAAACTGTAAAACGGACCACAGTAGTCCAAATCTACATGAAATATACTAGCAAAGTGCCCGAGGAAGATATAACAGCTGCCTAGACTATCAGCGATCGAACTATTTGCATTGAAAGAGACGTTTTAAGTTAGATTAGTACTTAGAGAATCTTGTATAGAGTAGAAGAAATAAATGTGTGATTTTAACTGTTATCAAGTGGCTGGACTACATATGATTCATAGCCGTGTGAAAGCTAGTGTGACAGTATCTTTTACCATTTTTCTATCTATTTCTGTACCCCAACCTTAACACAGAACGAGCTAAACAAATAAATTTATTAAAGTAATTCATAGGGTGACTTACTAGCAGTTCCCACCGAATAAACGTGAGGGTCCATAATTCCATTGTGCAGAGCCCATAAACCCCACGTGACAGTCACTAGGGCTTCCTATGATGTTAGTATTTAGCAATGTAGGCATTTTATATGTATGTGTTTTGTTGATAATTTATAATGATGTTTGTATTCTATTTTGTTTTTGTAACCGGGGGTTCGCGTAGTTGAGGTAAACCCTCAGCCGTCCCCTGCGTGGGATGTCTTTATTGTAGGGTGACTGGCCGGTGGAGGGCGTTCAATTTTCCCACTAGGGTTGTTTCAGCAGATCTTTTATGCGGATCGGGGGTTGTCCGGTCCTGATTTGGCTCGGAAGAGTCCGCTGGACCTAAAGCAACAATAAATCAATCAATCAATCAATAACAATGCCAATTATAGGGTAAATAGTTTTTGCCAAAAGTAAACACAGTCTTGGACTTTGGGACTTTTAAACAACGCCACTGACGGTAAAGGTTGGGGTAACTAGATTAGTATTGTTTTTAAAATGTTTTATCAGAGAATGTAACCTATTAACTGGGAAGAGTATCAAGGATGTTTATTTTATTATTATTGTTATTATTGTGTGGTTACAATGAGTTTACTTGGGGAACGTCATTATCGTCACATTACAACATAAGATAATGAGTAATCCTTGCTGAAACCGACCAATAGGCTTTGAATATTACTAGCCCTCTCTTCCATGGTGTGTACACAAACAACTGTACACATCTATGCCCGCTTTGGCAGCAATGCTATTATTAGAATTGATGTTGATGCTATTAACAGGCACATAATACATAACTGAGGGACTTCTCTCTTAATATTATTTTTCCGGTGAGGCAACACTCATTGTGAATTTGAAATGGATCAACGGATCTGTGAGGCTGAAATGCGTGCTCTGGGATCCCTTCACCAAACTAACGCGGCACAATTTATCAAGTGTTGCACACGAAAATCTGGATCTAGGGTTGGTTTAGAATATATAATTATATATAGTGTATGTTGACGTCTGATAAATATGTTATTATATATAGTGTATGTTGACGTCTGATAAATATGTTATTATATATAGTCTATGTTGACGTCTGATAAATAGGTTATTAACCTAAGAGCAAAGTATCGTGGGTAGTCTTTGGAAATAAGGCGATGCCCGATGGACCTCGCGTCCCAAAACACTTCTTTGTTTGGACTTAATACAAAATACAGGTGATGAAGTAAAATGACGAGAAAAAAACTAAAACACATACATACACACACACACACACACACACACACTCACACACACACACACACACACACACACACACCCACACCCACACACACAAACACATTCTTGGCTTTTATGACGCAGCTTCTTCGACCACTGAATGACGTAGACTTTTAGAGAACCAATGACAGAACAATCCTCCACAGGGAAGAGCGTCCATCCAGACATCTATTGTCGATGATGACGTTAACTATTGTTGAAATAAAAACTAAGGGAGACGTATGGTGTGCCATACGATGGTAGGATGGAGATCATCTTGTTGTGGTGCTCAGTGTAAACTAAGGGAGACGTATGGTGTGCCATACGATGGTAGGATGGAGATCATCTGTGTGTGGTGCTCAGTGTAAACTAAGCGAGACGTATCGTGTGCCATATGATGGTAGGATGGAGATGATCTGTGTGTGGTGCTCAGTGTAAACTAAGGGAGACGTATGGTGTGCCATACGACGGTAGGATGGAGATCATCTGTGTGTGGTGCTCAGTGTAAACTAAGCGAGACGTATGGTGTGCCATACGATGGTAGTATGGAGATGATCTGTGTGTGGTACTCAGTGTAAACTAAGGGAGACGTATGGTGTGCCATACGATGGTAGGATGGAGATCATCTGTGTGTGGTGCTCAGTGTAAACTAAGCGAGACGTATGGTGTGCCATACGATGGTAGGATGGAGATCATCTTGTTGTGGTGCTCAGTGTAAACTAAGGGAGACGTATCGTGTGCCATACGATGGTAGGATGGAGATCATCTTGTTGTGGTGCTCAGTGTAAACTAAGGGAGACGTATGGTGTGCCATACGATGGTAGGATGGAGATCATCTGTGTGTGTGGTGCTCAGTGTAAAGGGCGGTAGACACAAAACAGTCACAGATGGGAGCAGCCTGGGAGACGTTTCTGTGTGGTAGGCTGCCTGCCTGCCTGCCTAGACGGTCCTGTGAGGCCCGTGCTGTTAGTTGACAGCTTAGGAATAGCTAATGTGGGAGGGACAATGCAAAGAATTACCCCCACCCACACACATATACACATAGACAGACAGACACACACACACACACACACACATTCACACACACGCGCGCACACGCACACGCATAACATACACACAGAAGTAGTTGATCTAATAAGCCTCATACTTACCATCTCGCCCCCTTGCGAGAATCGAACCCACCTCCATTCGTTCGGCACTAGTAGTAACTTCGACATTAGATACCAGCGTGCTACCGCGACGTTAACAGGTCATCTCAGTATACCAAAGACCCCGACCACAACTTCCTCTGTTAGTAGACTAACTCGCTTACGGTGGGAGACAAGACATTTATATAAAGCATCGCCAGTTGAATTATTATTATTATTATTATTATTACTATTGAGGATTTTTATAGCGCACTTATCTCGCCCTATTTGACCAGACTCTAGGCGCTGACCGATACATGATCTAACTTAAACCGCCCGGGCGCATGGCCTGACGCCCGGACAACTGAGCACTATCCTGGCCAGCCAGGGAGGGGGGAGAAGGACCAAGTGCATGCTGGGTGTGTTCTTGTTACCGGCACTCACCCGTTTAGGACATGAGCGTCAGGATCTTTAAAGTCCATTATGATGGAATGTATGCGACACACAGACTAGATCTCTGTTTATACTCTAATCCGAAGGAGTAGGAAACGGGAGTAAAGTGTCTTTCCCAGGGTCCGGACAGGGCTCGAACCCGGGACCTTCAGATCCGCAAGCCAAAGCACTACCATTAGACCACCGTGGCTCCATTGTGAGACTAGTTCCCTTTACGCTGATGTGTTGGGGACTATCATCTATACATCATCATTGTGAGACATCACTACCGCTACAAGCACGCAACATCGCTACTACTACCACCAACACCACATTCACACCGCTTTTCTGCGGCATCGATGTTTCAATTCCCCAGGGGATGGTAGCGCGTGGGCACAATGATTTCTACCCACTGTGGGGCTTTTATATTTCTCTGTCACTGGCAGACCTGTCTCCAAGGACCGTCTGATTTGACCCATTGTCATAACTTGCTTAAGTCATAGCGTTAGCTGCGTGTGGCATTTACTAACACACAGTTCTCCAGATAACAGAAAGATGGCAAGATAAATAATGAACAACAATGGAAGTATTTAAGCAGCTTCGTGACTGTTAAAATAATGGCCAGCCGCGCCTTGAGCAGCTCTTGGACTGGAAAAGCGCTGTGTAAGAGCGATTACATAAAATAAATGAAATAATATTTGTGAAAATAGTGACTGTTCCATTAAGATTTCCTGTGTCTCATACTCCTCACGCGTTAGCTATTTTAAGGTTTGTTATTTCCTTATTAAATCGGTTGTACGCTGTTTCACCTTTTCTTTCTCTGGCTGTCTGTCTACGTATTTATCTCTCTCTTCAGTTTGTTCTGATCTAATTTGCTATACTTGACAACTAAAAATAGTAAAATAATTGTTTCTATATCAAATAGGCCCCAGACTAAGAAGTATTTGTCTCTTCACAATCAATAGTAATTCCAAATATGTTATAGTTTGGATTTTTGATTCAGTTAGCCAACTTAGTTCGATCGATTTTCTGTGACATACTGTCTTATCTCGCCATAGTAGAGTACAATACTGCAAACAACATCGGCCATGGTATACCATACTTTTTATGTAAACCCTTCATGTAAATAATAGTACATGCATCATATAACCAAATATTCTCCAGCAAGACTTGTCAATAAAATAAATGCACTCGTTCACAAGGTCTATAGTGTTACATAAGTCCTTTACAGTGCCCCAAATCAAAACTATCAACATACATACACACACACGCACACACACCCACACACATACACACCCATCCACCCACCCACCCCCACCCACACCCACACACACCCACACCCCTCCCCCCCCACACACACACACGACATAGGTTTCGTACTATAGAAGCACACACACTAACATAAGATAATGTGTACAATACCCTTAGTTCCAAATAGGTGCACACACATTCGCATAGCATAAATCGTCCCATATAGAATAAGCCTTAAAATAGTGAAAGCATTTAGAAATATAGCCCTAATCGTCCTGTCAGCCCTGTGAATTATATTAATGCATACGCATTCTTGCAGATGAGAGTATAAACCGAGGTCTATTCTTTGAACGCATCCGTTTTTGTCGCACGGTTTAAAATATCCAGACGCTGATGGACCACACGGGTGAAGTGCTAGACAAAAAAACCAACATCATCCCATCACTCCTGTTACACTCGTTTGATGTTGGTGTTTTCTATCAGTATTTGATTCAGCCCCGATGCTTGAAATCCTGATAGGTGTAACTCTGATTCGTTTATCCACACAGCTTGCTCACTCATCAACAAGTCAGGAGTCGTCGTATGAAGTTTTCCACTTTTATTCAGCACACATCAACAACTGCATACAATCGCCTTTTCACTCTCAACTTTTTACTTTCCACTCTACAATTCTCATTATCAACCCAACCTTTTTTTGAAACAGTGCGGCACATATATAGTCTCTTCATACTCCCGAACAATTTAGAATACGGTGGAATGACGCACTACAACCAATCAAATAAAACTTCGTCATCACTGACTTACGTCATACAACATTCTTTCTGTCCAAGAATGTTCTCAAATATCCCGAAACTTCGATCGATAGTAAACAAGCGGATCTAGAGAATTCTCCAATAATATCGACTAACGAAAATTATCAACGTTATACAAAGCTTCTTCTAACAACAATGCAAACTCAAATCAAAGGTAAATACACTCTATTATTGAATACTTTGCAAAGCGAAACACTCAATTATAAAGATAGATACAAGAGTTGGCAACTGAGAATCTCCTTCAAAGAGAAGTTAAATATGTGCGCAAAATCCATTGAAATGTAGACTAACTCTTACAACAACGCAAAACAGAGCGAAAAAAACTGTCTCTCTTTCTCTCTTTCTCTTTCTCTTTCTCTTTCTCTTTCTCTTTCTCTTTCTCTTTCTCTTTCTCTTTCTCTTTCTCTTTCTCTTTCTCTTTCTCTTTCTCTTTCTCTTTCTCTTTCTCTTTCTTTCTCTTTCTCTCTTTCTCTCTTTCCTCTCTTTCTCTTTCTCTCTCTTTCTCTCTTTCTCTCTTTCTCTCTTTTTCTCTTTCTCTTTCTCTTTCTCTTTCTCTTTCTCTCTCTCTCTCTCTCTCTCTCTCTCTCTCTCTCTCTCTCTCTCTCTCTCTCTCTCTCTCTCTCTCTCTCTCTCTCTCTCTCTCTGGCTGGCGTCATGGAATGGGAAGTAATTAACATAAGGCGTAACTACCTCCATTTCTAACGTCGTTTGAACGCATCATGGAATTACATGTAATGGCCGGAATGGTTGGCGTTGGGACGCTATTTTAATTTCTTGCGGCCCAAGATAAAATTGTAAATACACTGGAAACTGCGTAGTGTAAGCTTGGAAATTTCCGAGTAAATCCATTGATAACTTTCATCATATAACTATGATGGGGAATAAGTATGGGGTAAATTATTTATGAAGATTGGTGCAATGAATACTCCCTTTCGTAACAGCGCAGCATAACAAAATGTTATTCGAATATATGCAATTGTTCAGAAAGCTGGATTTTTCGGCGTTGTAAAGACATTTTAATGTCTTGCGCTTGTCTTCGTCCCCCCCCCCCCCCCCCCCCAAAAAAAAAAAAAAAAAAGTTGTTAAAAACACTACAGACTGGGCAGAGTATGAACGCAAGTTTTTGAGTAAATCCATTGATCACTTTAAAACATATTTGTCTTGCAGTTTGCAATAAAAGTAAGCTTATGTAAAAAAAAAAAACAAAAAAAACATGGCGGCGAATGAGGGGGGGGGGGGGGGGGGGTAGGGGAAAGTAGTAGTAGAGGATATTTTAATTTCTCGTTGTTTGTTGCGTTCGCGTTGGGCTAAATAGATAATTGATGAACACATTAGTGAGTGGAGAGTGCCATTGTGCAAAGTTTGAAGTAAACTGTTGCAGCTTTTTATAAGATACAACACACACCCACACACATAGTCCGTCCAAAAGTTATAAATTATACATATATATTATAAATATAGACGTGGTCTTAAAATCCTAGGTATATATCTAAACTTCTACACCATGCGACCGTTATGCTATCGAGGATGAGGATCCATTTTACTAGGTTAATGCCCATGTGCCCAAACAAAACCAAGCCCAACATTCGCGCATAGGAGTTTATCCTTTTACAAGTCTTTTAGATGACAGATGCACGTTTACGTAGAATAATATTATAATCTTCACAACTCTTTGAATAAGTAAAGCACCATCACTGAATATAATAATAATAATAATAATAATAATAATAATAATAATAATAATAATAATAATAATAATAATAATAATAATAATAATAATAACAACAACAATAATATAATAATAATAATAATAATAATCATAATAATAATAATAATAATAATAATAATAACAATAATAATAATAATAATAATAATAATAATAACAACAATAATAATAATAATAATAATAATAATAATAATAATAATAATAACAATAATAATAATAATAATAATAATAAATAATAATAATAATAATAATAATAATAACAATAATTAATAATAATAATAATAATAATAATAATAATAATAATAATAATAATAATATAATAATAACAATAATAATAATAATAATAATAATAATAATAATAATAATAATGATGCCTATATACATAGCGTTTTGATCCTATGTAAATCAGTTCAAAGCGCAGTTGCGTTGTATATATCGTTCCAAAAGCCCTGTGAATAATAGATGCATGCACATCTCCACCACATTGTTGGGTTAGTGTCGCGCTTTATATCATTATTATCTGAGCTGCGTTGTTCTGTTTATAGTCAGGCAAACACACGTACAATATTCTTTTGACCTGAAATTCATAAGCGGAAGTTACTGGCATTAATTCCTGAGTAAGAACATTGTGTTGTTATTACTTGAGGATTGCCTTTCATCCTATCCTATCCTATCCTATCCTATCCTATCCTATCCTATCCTATCCTACACCGTACCTCGAAGGCCGTTGGGGCACCATGGATAATTCGTTTAACCAGCGAACTCCATCTTTCTCTGTCCTCAGCAACCCTCATGGCTTCGCTCAGTGCCAAGCCAGTCCATTCTCGAATGTTGTCCTCCCACCTCTTTTTCTGTCTCCCTCTTCTTCTGCCTCCTTGCACCGTGCCTTGCAGGATGGTCGCTGCAAGGCCTGATGCTCTGGTGACATGACCCTACCATCGGAGTTTCCGTTTCTTCACCACTGTGAACATGTCATCGTATTGTCCAATGGCTGGTATGATAGTCTGTCGGACTTTGTTCTTGGTAATGTGCTGGGTATATGCAATGCCCAGAAGTCTTCTGTAGCACCTCATCTCCAGGCTTTGTATTATTCCTGGTAGGTCTGTTGTGAGGGTCCATGTTTCGCAAGTGTATATAGGAAGATGGAGATGACAAAGGAGTGCAGCAGCCTTACCTTGGAATGTAGATTGATAGTCCCGTCTTTCCAAATGGGTTCAGCCTTGTCAGGGCCGCAGTTGTTTGTGCGATCCTGGAGAGGACTTCCTGTCGGGACCCAATGTCTGATACAATGGCTCCTAAATATTTGAAGCTATGCACTTTGTTGAGGGATTGACCTTGGACTTTGATGTCCATGTTGATGCCATTGGTGTTGTTGGTCATCATTTTGGTCTTCGCTACACGTATTTCTATTCCCAAAGCTCTGGAGGTGGTGTCAAGCCCCTGTACCAGCTGTTCAAGTTCTTGTTCCTCTCCAGCGAATCCATCAATGTCATCCGAAAAACGGAAGTTGGAGATTGCTCTATTCCCTATGCTGACTGTGCCTTTCGTGATCTGCAAGGGCTTCTGACTTGATGCACTCTAGGAAGATGATGGAGAGTGTTGGAGAGAGTACGCATCCTTGACGCACACCGATTGTTGTTCTGAAAAGTTCCCGATGGTGCTGTCGTGGAGGACTGCACTGGTGGCCTTGTCATACAAGCTTTTGATGACTTCAATAATTCTAGGGCTGATGTTGTACACTCTCTTGGTTGCCCACAGAGCTAAATGCTAGACTCGGTCAAATGCTTTCTTGAAGTCTACAAACACATGATATAGATGTTGTTGGTGCTGTAGGAATTTCTCGCAGATTATTCTGAGGTTAAAAATCTGTTCTGTGGTACTTCACCCTACCCTGAATCTTGCTTGTTCTTCAGCTATGATTTGTTCAGCTTGGGGCTTCAACCTGTTGAGTATTATTTTCAGGAGGACTTTGTTAGGATGGCTGATGAGGCTGATACTCCTGAAGGCTACCATTTTGGAAAAAATTGATGACAAGCCACTGGGTCCATGGTGTGGGTCACTCCCCACTCTGCCGGATCTTGTTACAGATAATGGTGAGGGCGTCAATCATCGCTTCTCCTCCTGCTTGAAGCAATTGGGCGGGTATGTTGTCCATTCTCGCTTTCTTCCCCTTGTCAGTGATTGAACTGCTGCCTCAATCTATTCTCGGAGAATAAGGATTTCTTCCTCTTCTCTGTTCTGGGGACATGCTAGAACTGATGTTTGGTGTGTGGTTGTAAAGGTCAGAGCAATACTCGGTCCATCCATCCAATCGTCTTTGAAAAGGGGCATTATTCATGAGACGAGGTTACCTGTAACTAGTCGGTAAAACTTTGTATTGCATGACTATTCTGTCTCAATATTAGTCGTAACACAGGAACCCTCGCAGGGTAACTAGTTCTCCTGGCTGACGTGGCGCTGGTTCGAATCTCCCAGCTGCTGGGAAATGTTATTTTGCCATTGAAGTCAACTTTCCGTAATCACTCTTCATACGATGTTTCAATTCATGGATCTAAAAAACCCTTTCGGAACGCTTTTCTATCGTCACAATCACCCTAACTACTTGCACGAATAAAAATTATTACGCAAGGGATCGAGAACCGTCTATTCAAAGTTGGTGCAACATTAGAGTGCAGAATTACATATAGGACAAATAATTGAAACATGATCGCTAAATGGCTGCAACAACAGTAATAAAGGATGATGCTTGTTATGTCCGCTAAATTATTAAACGAGTTATAGATGCAATATTAAATATTATATTGATACTAGTAATTTTTTAAAAAGAATTTTAATTTAAATTTTAAACCCGCTAAATAAAATAAAAGTAAAAGATATCGCGGGAAACTGACCAGAGGGAGGGCGTTGGGTTCTGCGGACTCCATATTGCTCCAGTTGTTTGACTTCCATGCGTTGCTCATAGCCTCTGTGCACAAGATAAAATTAGTCCAGAATTTACAATGCGCATAAATCAATTCTCTCCAAGAAAGCAAACAGGAGGTTCTCTATAATTAGACTGCGTAGGCTTTATGTGGACGGAGCCATAAATTACAAGGGAAAATCCATTGATCACCTTCTCATCCCTTTTCCCTCCTGCCTCCCCCCCCCCCTCCATCTTTTTCTTTCTCTTCTCGCTCTTCTTCTTATCCTACTGATGGCTACTTCAAACTGCACTTCAGTACACAGTATATTTATAGAACTGAAGTCTCAACAATTTACGTCATAAATTATTATACATATGGTAGACTTTACTTAGCTGAAAATGATTTTAGTTCGATCCGGAGGACGGATTAGATGAAGAGAGGAGGAGGAGGAACAGGGGGAGGGAGGAGATGCGGAGGAGGTGGATAGGAAGGAGGAGGAGAAGTTGTTGGATGAGGAAAGCCCAATTGTAAAATTTTCTAATGCACGACTGAATACAATGTAGGCTACGTAGAGCTTTGATTTTAGGGGAAACAACCGCGTACAACATTATTATAATATTAGCGAATTGCCTCCCCTACACAAGGATTCTCAAGTTGTTTGTGGCTTGAGAAGATTATCTTCGGTCGTCAGTCAGTTATTGTTTCATCATCATCATCATCATCATCATCATCATCATCATCATCATCATCATCATCATCATCATCATCATCATCATCATCATCATTAATCAACCAACGAACAAAGGAACGAACCAACCAACCCACCACCACCACCATCATCATCATCATCATCATCATCATCATCATCATCATCATCATCATCATCATCATCATCATCATCATCATCATCATCATCATCATCATCATCATCATCATCATCATCATCATCATCACCATCATCACCGTCATCGTTGTCGTTGCCGCCGTCAACAACATCGTCAATGTCCTCCTCCTCCTCAGCAACAACCACTACCACCATATCATTGCCGCCTCCGCCACCACTCCACCCAATAACTGCACCAACCATACCATCACCACCGCAACATAGAACACACAAACACGCACGCACACACGCAAACACATACATGCACACACACAAACACGCACACACGCAAACACACACATGCACACACACACACATGCACACACACAAACACGCACACACATTTTTGTAAAAACGACATTCTGATGACAGGGATATTTTTGACACACTTTTCATTTTCGTGACATTATTTTGACATTTTCAAATTTTTGAACCTATCCCTAACCCCTAACCCTAACCCTAACCCTAACCCTAAACCTAAGCCTAAAACAGCTGTTACTCTACCGGAACCCTATTTTGACGTCAAAATAGGGCAGCCTTCCAAAAACGTCAAAAGAAACCATGTGGAGTTCCATGAGTGTGTTACTGTAACGTCGTTTCTACATGCCCACACAACTCACATACACACATACACACAAAAACGCACGCACGCACACACAACAAACACACACACCAAAAAAAACCAAAAAAATTACAATGCCAGTGAAGTCCTGATTCGGCTCATTGTAGTCCTTTGGGCCTTTTAAACAATAATTATGTAATGCCAACACCAATATCATCACTGCTACTACCACCACCACCACCACCACCACGAACAACAACACCAACATCAACAACAAGACCACCACCACCAACAACAACCACAAAATAAACTACCTGACATAATCACAGAAGAGGAGGACGCAGCCGACAGTAGCGAAAGAGACACCGATGACCAGCCAACCAATGTACTGCCACACGTCCCCTTCCTCTGCCGCAGACCGTTGGTCAGCACCTGCAGCACACAATGCCATCTTCACAACTGTGCGGTCAGGCCAGTGGGGCCTGCACAACACAATGCCATCTTCACAACTGTGCGGTCAGGCCAGTGGGGCCTGCACAACACAATGCCATCTTCACAACTGTGCGGTCAGGCCAGTGGGGCCTGCACAACACAATGCCATCTTCACAACTGTGCGGTCAGGCCAGTGGGGCCTGCACAACACAATGCCATCTTTACAACTGTGCAGTCAGGCCAGTGGGGCCTGCACAACACAATGCCATCTTCACAACTGTGCAGTCAGGCCAGTGGGGCCTGCACAACACAATGCCATCTTCACAACTGTGCTGTCAGGCCAGTGGGGCCTGCACAACACAATGCCATCTTCACAACTGTGCTGTCAGGCCAGTGGGGCCTGCACAACACAATGCCATCTTCACAACTGTGCTGTCAGGCCAGTGGAGCCTGCACAACACAATGCCATCTTCACAACTGTGCGGTCAGGCCAGTGGGGCCTGCACAACACAATGCCATCTTCACAACTGTGCGGTCAGGCCAGTGGGGCCTGCACAACACAACGCCATCTTCACAACTGTGCGGTCAGGCCAGTGGGGCCTGCACAACACAATGCCATCTTCACAACTGTGCTGTCAGGCCAGTGGAGCCTGCACAACACAACGCCATCTTCACAACTGTGCGGTCAGGCCAGTGGAGCCTGCACAAGAGAATGCCATCTTCACAACTGTGCGGTCAGGCCGGTGGGGCGGCATAGTGACCTGGCTTTCCTAGGCCGAAGGTCGCTGATTCCAGCCCCCAATGGTACCAATTTAACGTGACTTAAGATACCACGCTTTCCAGGACACGGAGGGTTTTCCCAGGGTACTCCGATTTCCCCCCTCCCTTCAATAATGTTTTTGGATGCAATCAATCTAAAATTCCCCCCCCCCCATTTTAATTTTTTTTTCCGTTTTCTGTAATAAATAGAGATATTATTACATCGCCGCGCTTTGAGTTCGGCTGAACAAAAAGCGTTATTGCACTTTGTATTACTACTTCTAGTAGAAGTAGTAGTTTATACCAAACGTATCATCATCATCATCATCATCATCATCATCATCATCATCATCATCATCATCATCATCATCATCATCATCATCATCATCATCATCATCATCATCATCATCATCATCATCATTTTATACCAAACTTACCAGTAGACAATGAGTCGTTGGTTGAGAGCAGCAGGGTATACATTATTATTACAACTCAAAATCGCCAAATTGTTCCGCTTACAACGATGTCTCGCGAGTGGAGGGTTTTCTCCCCAAAATCGTACCTCACAATCTATGGTTACTCTTTCTGGTGTTTCAAGCTTTTCAGTCTAAATGTTGATCTTGGCAAAATATATTTGCCAAAGCACACACCGTAGCTGAAACTCACCATGGAGCGGCTGACGTAAACCTCAGGTAGTCTCAGCTACGCACATAGGACAAAGGACAAAGTTCCCAAGTTCCGCAACAGAAAAACCATCCAGCTTGCCAGAAAAAATACTCATTAGGAAAATATCATTAGCCAGAAGATCCTCAGAAGAAAGAAGAATCCTAACGTGGAGAGTGTAACTTGTAAGAAAGATCCAAACTATGAAAATATACAGCGGCTTGCAAGAAATATCCCCATTAGGATAATACAGCTTGCAAGAAATATCCCAATGAAGACAATACAACTTGCAAGAAATATCCTTATTAGAAAACACTAATTGCAAGAGAGAAACCTTGTTCTGCAAAGCAACCACAGTCAACAAGCTAAAGTATGACAATTTTCTTCTTTTAGTAATGAATGAAGATATTAATACTATTTCACAGTCATGTACACCGGTATAGGCTTTGCACAAGATATTCAGTGTTTATAGAGTCCAGTGGACTGCTAAGAGCCGCATCAGGACCACACAACTAGCACACATGAGAATTAGGAAACTGTAATTTGTATTCAGTGAGGTTTGATAAAAACATGCACGTGGTAGTTGTGGAGCATACACACGCACACATTTCTAATACTAATATTTTATTGCTACATGTAAATCGGTACACAGAACAAAAGCGCAGTATGTGGATCAAACAGTACAATAGAAATTCAGCGCCGGAAAATTACTGCCAGAACATCTCTCAACACCAAAGCGATCAAAAATACTACTACACCTTTCATACTTGGAGTCAACACATACAGCTGAAAAAGTTAAACACATCTCTCCCCCTCCACCTCCACCCAAACACGCGCGTGAATGCACGAACGCATACACACCGCACACACACGCACATACACACTCGTGCACACCTGTGGACATGAAAGTAATAAATTTTCATTAAGAAATAATCCACTAAATTATGTTCTCTAGATCTTTTTTAAATTCAGGACGGTTTGAGAAGCTCTTGTTATATTATAATTATTAGTAATTTAAAACAATAATAATAATAATAATAATAATAATAATAATAATAATAATAATAATAATAATAATAATAATAATAATAATAATAATAACAACAACAACAACAACAACAACAACAATAATAATAATAATAATAATAATAATAATAATAATAATAATAATAATAATAATAATAATAATAATAATAATAATAATAATAATAATAATAATAATAATAATCGGGGAAAATGTAAACATTATTATGCAAGCCTATGTCAATTTGTGTGCTACTTCCATTTGTCCATGGGCTGTAATAGTGGCTTGGCTATTCTGGGCTCCTTACGTACGCAGTGTTGACTTTACATGATTGTTGCTTTAGGTCCAGCGGACTCTTCCGAGCCAAATCAGGACCGGACAACCTCTGATCCGCATAAAAGATCTGCTGAAACAACCCTAGTGGTAAAACTGAAAGCTCTCCACCAGCCAGTCACTTTACAATAAAGACATCCCACGCAGGGAACGCTGAGGCTGCACTCTAATTTATCGAACCCCGTTTACAAAAACAAAATAGAATACAAACATCATTACAAATTATCAACAAAACCCATACATATAAAATGCCTACATTGCTAAATAATAACATCATAGGAAGCCATAGTGACCACCTGGCAGAAAGTATCCAATATTCCCAAGCTGATCCAACAGACCTCACACACAAATAAGGAGTCTTGTCCCAGAAGAGTTTTCAAGAAAAAAGGTAGGTGACTGGTCTAGCGAAGAAGAAGATAGTATAGCAGATTGATAGAACAGAGCAGGAATGAGAAAGAGCAAATGAGAAAGATAGCGACAGTGGGAATTTAAAGCACTAAATTTCCAGAAAGTGGGGATACTATTTATACTGAAACCCCCGGCACCACAACGGGGGTTGCAGTGTTGACTGTTTATTGTATTACAACACCTCAGTAGTGATAGTGACCATATTATTCTTTAGCGTACAGGGTCAATGCCCGACTCAGCAGCAGCAGCAGCACCACCTCCACCACCACCACTATTACCACCACCATGAACAGCACGAGCAAAGGTAACGGTTAACGTGTTCTCGTATTCCTTTGGTAGTTGGAGAGAGTTACGTTTGGGACCTTACTTTTATCTTGGCTAGCTTAACGAGGGGTGGGTGGGAGGGGGGGTGCCCATCTCTTTCCTATCACTCCCCGCCCGCCCCTCTCCCCAATTGTGGCTTTGAATATTTCTGCCACCTCCGGGTCTTGCAGTTGTGTGTCCAGGTCGAACTTCAGTCTGGTGCACATTGCTGTGTTTACTCTCTTCAAGTAAAGCCGGAAAGACATCATCACGAGATCGTGGTCACTTCCGAAGTCTGCTCATGGAAATGTGCGTGTCCTGCCAATGTTGATGCTTAATACGAAGCATTTCTTGACCATGATATAGCCAATCTGGTTCTGATGCTTCCCGCTGGGACTGTGTCAGGTCCATTGTCTGGTGTTTTTGTTGGGACCAAGCTTGTTTGCCAGTATCAGATTGTTGTATCTGGCAATCTCCAAGAGTCTCAGACTTCTGTCATTTGTCTCGTTGTTGCAGTGGATCGAGGCCACATTGTGTCTTCCTTGGCATTCCAGTCGCCTTGCACTATATACAATGACTATGTCCTTCTTTTGCACTTATTCAAGGACAGCCTGCAGATGTTCATAGAAATCCTCGACTTTGCTGTCATCATAGTCTGATGTTGCGGCATAGGCCTAGATAATAGTCTGCTATTACGACGGAAACTCATGACAGTGGCTAGAATGTCTTTGTGGACCAAGAATACAACTACGTGTTCGTGCCTGTCGTCTCTCCTGCTAAATTAAAGCTTGTGGCCTTTGTCGGTTGTTGTTTCACCTAGGCCTTTCCAGCGCAGTTCACCGATACCTAAAATGTTCCATCGATAGTGGCTCAGCTCATGGGAAGGTTCTTCTAATTTTCCTTCCGCATTTAGGGTCCTGACATTCCAGGTTCCTATGACGATATTGTCTTTCGTGTGGATTTTGCTAAGTTCTCACCGTCTTACCTTATCCGGTTCTCCACAGAGCCGGGAGTAAGGTGGGGTGTGCTGTGCGCTTTTTGTAGTTTTTGGTGGTGTGGTTTGGTGGTCGCCTCCAAAGCATGATCTCACATTCAAGTACTAACCGCGCCAGACGTTGCGTAACCAAACGTTTGAACGTGTGCCCACACTACGCCATCCACACCAGTACTATCCTATCCGTAACTCGGAGGTCGTAGGGGCACCACACATGATCGTTTAACCAGCGTTTCTCCATCTTTCCCTGTCCTCAGCAACCCTCATCATGGCCTCGCTCAGTGTCAAACCAGTCCATTCTCGAATGTTGTCCTCCCACCTCTTTTTCTGTCTCCCTCTTCTTCTACCTCCTTGCGCCGTGCCTTGCAGTATGGTTTTTGCAAGGTCTGATATTCTGGTGACGTGGCCGTACAATCGGAGTTTCCGTTTCTTCACCACTGTGAGCAGGTCATCGTGTTGTCCAATGGCTTGTGTGATGATCTGTCGGACTTCGTCGTTGGTGATGTGTTGGGTATAGGAAATGCCCAGAAGTCTTCTGTAGCACCTCATCTCCATGCTTTGTATTCTTCGTTGTAGATCTGCTGTGAGGGTCCATGTTTCGCAAGCGTATAGAAAGATGGAGATGACAAGGGAGCGCAGCAGTCTTACCTTGGAATGTAGACTGATGGTCCTATCTTTCCAAATGGGCTTCAACCTTGCCAGGGCAGCAGTTGTCGCACAGCAGAAACAAATCAAGATTTCCAATTCCGTTCTCAAGATCACTCGCTCTCCCCCTCCCCCTACCCTAATTCTCTTTCTTTACTACTCCCCCACTCCCTCTCTCACACACACACCTTCATCGCTACCCCTAATTTTTTTTAAATCACTTCATCCTTATTCTTCTGATTATTTTTTCTTTATCGTCGTCAGCGTTTCTTTGATCAGTGCAAAAAAAAACAACAACAACACAGGAAGAACTCTCTTTTCTCGTCGTACTATTCTTTAAAAACAACAAATAAGGACCCTCGCCGTAGTTTAAGTGGTAAAGTGTTCGCCTGGCACACTGAGGACACAGGTTCGAAATTCCGTGATGGGCAAGTTAAAAGTGGCCATTTTCACTGTCCATTTTAGCAATAGGATTGCTATGGTGGTTCAGTGTTGAGTTATGTCCCTACCATTTGTTTCCTGGGAAGGATATCCCCGTCTGCCATATCGCCAATGGTGGGTGTAGACGTTAAACCTTAATGTTCATTCATTCATCCTACACTGTAGGATCGGGCATGGTACCGCGATGACTTATTTCCCCTGACTTCTCTCTCTCTCTCTCTCTCTCTCTCTCTCTCTCTCTCTCTCTCTCTCTCCTTTTAAATATCTGAAGATCGCGCGAGTCTGCTTTTCATGTGCTACTGCTTGCCTTTGTCGTCTGCTACTGCTTGCCTGGGTCGTCTGCTTCAAATCGTACGACGTATATATCGGTTGTCATAATAGACACCTGTAGAGAAAATAGTAACGACATATTTTGGAACGTGGGAAGTGTTATTTTTGTTATTCTGTTTCTTTGGAAGGACCTGCGTTTCTTTTCACTTCGGAGCAGTTTGTGTTTTGCCTTTGTGGACTTCTGACTACCATTTCTGAACTGTGTGGTAGGCCTACAGACATTACTGTGACCTTGTTTCAACTTTCTCCCAGTGTTCTGGCTGATTGAGGGTTTGGGGAAAGCACCACCACGTGGTTTTGCTTCGACGAGGTAATTAGCACTCACAGACTTTACTGGCAGTGATTAAGATCTGCGCCTCATGATCAGTTAACGCGATTCTTCTTACGGAAATAATGTATTTGTAATAGTTATGGTTTGGGTGTGCTATCCTTAACCGAAACTGTAATCCTATCACTTATCCTAACTTGAACTCTAGCCCTATATCGGGTGCTGATATTAACAAATGCCATTAATTTTTTTTATAAGTTATTATTATGTGGTTAGTTGGTTGGTTGATGTATTAGTTAGTAAGTAAGTGATTACTTTTTGGACTGACACGTTGATACAACAACTTTGTATAATTATTGGAGATCCTTCGACTTCTTTAAATGTGTTCATGTTCCTGTAGACGCCATTAAACCCCCGTATGGAATGGCTCTTAAATGGCAGTACTAACTGAACTGCATTGTTAAAACTGTTGATTATTTTTTGATGTTTTGATGGTTGTAGGGGTAGTAAGATGCATGCGTATTACTATTAGAGTACTTTTAAAATGCTGCTTTGTTGTGTTTGTTTGTTTTGTTAACAAGAATAATGGGAAAGGTCGGAGATGGGAAATTTGGGTTGGGGTGGAGATGGTGCTACTGATACCGCTGGTAACACTGCTTTGAAATAGAGTTATTACTCCTTACACATTCCTTTGAAGTCTGTTTCTTTCTCTCTCCGAAGAACGCCTCTCATGAAGACTATCTTGAAAGTTTTGTTGTGTTGTTATTGTTATTGATAAATTCCAATTCATGGCTATTAGCCCGTGTCGAAGAAACCTGCAATTATTATGAGTTAGATTATCAGTATTAATTATGTTAATTTTAAACTTTATTTTATATGGCTCTCCTTTCAGGGCTGGTAGGCAGGTTAAAATTAGAAGAATGGTTCCGGGAGGCGTCAACAGCAAGAGAACATTTTAACTTGACAACTTCAAATAGTTTACAGATAGTATAGGCCTACACCGCCTACATGATCGTTGGCTACTGTAGCCTACGTGTAATGTGTAAACAAGGTATATGGCATGGCAGTGTCGCGGCGGGGAGCAAAAAAAAAAAATAGGGCTGGGTACCATTTCAATTCTATATAGGGGTGAGGGCCTGGGAATTGTCCCGCGCTCGTTCAATGTAGATTTTTTTTTTCTTCGTCTGTTATACCATTGGGTGACGAAGCTTTAAACATAAACATGTGGGCTTGGACGGGGCAGGAGTGGCGTTGAGATGGAAGTGGGAAGTTAGGGGATGGGAGTGTTATAGGTAAGCTTGCGGGTACGTTTGTTTGTGTGGGTATGATGTGTGTGTGCGTGTGTGTATATCTGGTGTGTGTGTGTGTGTGTGCGGTTTGTATGTATGTGTGTGTACGTGAATCTGTGTGAGAACTTGACACTTTACAAAGGAACTAAAATAAAGAAGTCGGCGTGAATAAATAACGAAAAGGGCAGTGGATTTGTGTAAGTAATGACGTAAAAGGCCAGTGGATTTGTGTAAGTAATGACGTAAAAGGCCAGTGGCTTTGTGTAAGTAATGACGTAAAGGGCAGTGAATTCGTGTAAGTGGTGACGTAAAAGGGGAGTGGATTTGTGTAAGTAATGACGTAAAAGGGCAGTGGATTTGTGTAAATACAGTACTGACGTAACATGCATAGTAGCATGTTTGTTTGAATAGGCACAATTAATCTTCTCTTTTTGTTGTTGTGTGATGAGTATTTTGCTTATGGACACCTGCTGCTTCTGCACCCCCGCCTGTACAAGCCATGCTGTCCATACCTTACCACCCCCAAACACCATTCACCACTCTCTTCCTCCTCATTGATAGTTTGATCTTCAAACCGATCAATTTAGTTTCCTTCTAGGCCTGTACACCCTCATAATCTCCTCCTTCCCTGCTTATCAGTTATCCAACTACCTACTTCACCCTCATTCTCCTTCCTCTATTCCAATTCCCTCCTCTTCCTCCCCTCCCAATAAATCCTATCCTATTCACTCTATACTTTAATGGTCCATAATACACTAACATTACACTAGTTACATTTCATCCAATCTTCCCTCCCCTCCCCCGCCCCACCTCAAAGTTCTCTCACTTCCATCCCTCTCCACCCCCCACCCCCCACCCTTTTTTTCTCTTTCTATGAATGAACGAACATTGAGGTTTGACGTCTACACCCACCATTGGCGATATGGCAGACGGGGATAACCATCCCAGGAAAAGAGGGGTAGGAACCTGAATCAGCACTGAACCACCAAAGCAATCATACTGCTAAAATGGACAGTAAAAATGGCCACATTTTTATATCGACCACCACGGGATTCGAACCTGGGTCATCGGTGTGCCAGGCGAACGCTCTACCAATTGAGCTACGGCGGTGGGCCTCTTTCTATGTAGACCATTACAAGGATTTATATTGCTTACACATCCCGCGGTACATGACGATTCATGGGGCATAGATCGTAACTGACACACAACAACAACCTATAGATGTTCATTATCTCCAAAATCCGCCTACTCCACTTATGTTCTTATTGACATTTTTTTTTTTGCTACCGACCATCTACATCCAGACGCGTTTCCACACCGTTTTCTTTCTCTTTCATACACCCCCTTCGCCCCCCTCCCCATCTCGCACCCACTCTCCCCCTTCCCGCACCCCCGTCATATTTCTTCTCACAACCCTCACTCTATATGTTGGCTGTTCTCTTCTGTAAACCCCAATGCACAATCACTACCCCACAAGTTAGTAGTTGTTAAAAGCACCCGCAACACTGGGTCATCAAGAGTTCCTCCATATTGCTGGCTGGTTGGTTGTTTTATTAACGTCTTCTTCAATGAAATGATAAGACGCTCTTAGGTGTATTTTTATATTGCTAGACTCATTACCGTTTATTTTGTTACCAGCACTTATAATTCAAGATTCAAGATTTATTGACTTCATGTGAAGAATTTGTTTTGCGCATATGGGAATACATCAGAATATAGGTTATAAGTTCATACGCAATACAATACATTACAGCACAGTGCAAGCAGACACATCGCTTTCTCACATTTACGCAAATTAGGCTATTGAAAGTAAACAATCAGACATCACACATCAGGCAATCAGATCACAAAATAGAACCGCAAACACTGTCAATATATATCATGTCACCTAATCGCGTCAAGCAACCACATCTTAGTCTATACGTCAATTGATTAAACCAACATACAACGCCTCACAGTTCACATTACATTAATAATAATAGTCAATGTATACATCATGCACAAACAATCAATACATTTTCGCACACATTCATACAGCACTGGATGGACAAAGATTCCATTTAAATTATCATGACTAGTGCTCAATATGACTAGCAAATACATAGGCCTAATGCGCAATTGATATCATCACCAATAATACGTTACATGACTAGTGAGTATACATTATTCGCACACAATCGATAATTTTCGCACACATTCATACGGCATACAGTAAATAGAAAGAGACTGATGAAGGTAGCTCTTATTGAGACAAGTTACAGTTTGTCTTACCCCACTCCCACCCACCCCCACCCCTTTTACCCTGCCCAAATGCTATGGAGATTTATTTTAACTGCTCGTTGAGTAGCGTGATTGCAGAGGGGACAAACGTCTGCTGGAAACGGTTGGTCCTGCACTTGGCAACCCTGTACCTTCCCCAGGTCGCTAGACCAAGGCCTTGTGGTATACACTCTGAAGAAGACCGTTTGTTGTCATTTAAAAATATTGTATGTCCTGATTGTTTAAACCTGATGGTTTTGCTAACCCTAGTCTTTTAACCTTTATTTCTTTTCCCCTCCCACTAGCCTTGGTCATAATAAATCCCGATTCTTCACCTGTTTGCTCCGCGACTTTTCTGTTCTTTAGTTGCAATCTGAATGTTTTATTCCAAAGTCCCTCCCCGATCCTCAGCCCTCTCCCCTACACCTACTGTGAGCTGTTATCTTATTAATTTGGTGCTGGCCTACTATGTTCTATAGGAATACCCGTTGGACTGGTTTCTTTTGAAATGCAGTGTAGCAGAGAAACTCCAACTAGCTTTTGCACCTGAAGTCTGGGTACTTTGTCTGTTCCATATGTTTAACCCTTTACCAAACACTGTGTGAACGAGGTAATACTATTTTGTACGAATGGGTATAGGCCTGTATGTCAATGTTGATGTTCTTTGACATTGTTCCTTCATTTTGTACTTTAAGTAGTCGCCCTCGTCGTCGTCGCTGTTGCCATTACTTTCTTTTTGTACATGGCGTTTTGTTATCTTTTTAAATATGATAATACCCGATTGTCCTCTATTTTGGTATGGCTAGGTGATCGCCTTTGGATTTCTTCTTCTTCTTCTTCTTCTTCTTCTTCTTCTTCTTCTTCTTCTTCTTCTTCTTCTTCTTCTTCTTCTTCTTCTCCAGTTTGTATAGGAAGAATCACGATGTGGAAGAATAACGATGGAAGCGACCCAAAAGCAGCTTTCACGTGTCTCGTACTCCTTTCACGTTGTTAACTAGGGATAAAGTTACACGAGTAGTCCTTGATAATTATCACGACATTAACCCTTGCTCTGCCAGATAAAAGTTAGTGTGGTGGAAATCCATTGTACAGACACTTTAATAATGCTTCATATGAGGACACAAGTTGCTGCTACATCCCCTATCGCTAAACTTGTATAGACTATGATTTTTTTAAAAAGGTTAATGTGTTTTAAAAGTTTAATTTCTAACATCGCCTAAATATATAAACAGACAAAGCATTCAATGTATAAACAGACCAAGCATTAAATGTATAAACAGAAACGTATTTATACAGACCAGGCATTAAACGTATAAACATACCAGGCATTATACGTATAAACAGACCAGGCATTATACGTATAAACAGACCAGGCATTATACGTATAAACAGACCAGGTATTAAACGCAAGATTGTTGTTGTTGTTGTTTGTAGATTATAGTCACACGACACTTTCGCATATAGGTAACTACTGGACCGATTTATACTGACACCAGCGGGCCAGTTGTTGGTAAAGGGGAAAATAATAATTATGATCACACGTTGACCAATCCGGGATTCGAACCAGCGACCTTTCGGTTACTAGCAAGACGCTCTTACCAACTGAGCTACCCGGCCCCACCAACGCAAGATTGATTGGTTGATTCAATTCAATTCAATTCAATTCAATACAACTTTATTTATCCACATAGGGCAATTACAAGATTTAGAAGCAGCTAATATTATTGAAATAAATAAATACATTAAAAAGTTTAAAAAACTGTGAAATTTAAAAGTTTATCACACGATTCCATAAGCAAATGTCCTACCATACAAACATAAACCAAACACACACGCCAACACACACACACCACGCACATCATGAACACTCACAGCCGACAGTTAAATCAAATAAAAACATGAAGGTAAGAAAATAAGGTAAGAATATTATCAATGAATCATCATTGCAGTAGGGCGGTGGGGAAAATGTTAAAGCGGAGATGATCGCATCCAATTTAGCAGTCTACCAAAAAATCAACAATGACATCCGAAAAGGCATGCGCACAGCAAAGGAGAACTGGATAGAAGATCAATGCCAGGAAATAGAGAACAGTCTGAACAAGAACAACAGCAAGAAGGCCTACCAGACAGTGAAGCGGCTGACAAGTGTCAAACAGCCCAAAGTCTCCACGATCCAAAGCAAGTCTGGCATATGCCTTACAGAAGAACAAGAAGTCTTGGACAGATGGACAGAATACTGCTCTGACCTTTACAACCATGCACCAAATGGAGACCCATCAGTTCTAGCATGTCCCGAGAACAGAGAAGAAGAAGAAATCCTCCCAATTTTCCGGGAAGAAGTTGAGGCAGCAGTGCAAGCGCTAAAGAAAGGGAAGTCAGCGGGAGTGGACAACATACCCGCGGAACTGCTACAAGCAGGAGGAGAAGCGATGATTGATGCCCTCACCATTATCTGTAACAAGATCTGGCAGAGTGGGGAGTGGCCTATACCATGGACCCAGTCGCTTGTCATCACTCTTCCCAAAAAAGGTAACCTTCAGGAGTGTGAAAATTACCGGACCATCAGCCTCATCAGCCATCCCAGCAAGGTCCTCCTGAAAATAATACTCAACAGGTTGAAACCCCAAGCTGAACAGATCATAGCTGAAGAACAAGCAGGATACAGGGCAGGGCGAAGTACCACTGAGCAGATTTTCAAACTCAGAATAATCTGTGAGAAATACCTACAGCACCATCAACATCTATATCATGTGTTCATAGACTTCAAGAAGGCGTTTGACCGAGTCTGGCATGCAGCTCTATGGGCAACAATGAAAGTGTACAACATCAGCCCTAAAATAATTGAAGTCATCAAAAGCCTGTATGACAAGGCTACCAGTGCAGTCCTCCACAACAGCGCCATCGGGAACTGGTTCAGAACAACAATCGGTGTGCGTCAAGGATGCCTACTCTCTCCAACACTCTTCAACATCTTCCTAGAGCGCATAATGTCAGATGCACTTGCAGACCATGAAGGCACAGTCAGCATAGGGGGTAGAGCAATCTCCAATCTTCGTTTTGCAGATGACATTGATGGATTGGCTGGAGAGGAACAAGAACTTGAACAGCTGGTACAGAGGCTTGACACCACCTCCAGAGCCTATGGAATGGAAATAAGTGCAGAGAAGACCAAAATGATGACCAACAACACCAATGGCATCAACACGGACATCAAAGTCCAAGGCCAATCCCTCAACACAGTGCATAGCTTCAAATATTTAGGAGCCATTGTATCAGACAATGGGTCCCGACAGGAAGTCCTCTCCAGGATCGCACAAACAACTGCTGCCCTGACAAGGTTGAAGCCCATTTGGAAAGACAGGACCATCAGTCTACATTCCAAAGTAAGACTGCTTCGCTCCCATGTCATCTCCATCTTCCTATATGCTTGCGAAGCATGGACCCTCACAGCAGATCTCCAACGAAGAATACAAAGCATGGAGATGAGGTGCTACAGAAGACTTCCTGGCATTTCCTATACCCAACACATCACCAACGACGAAGTCCGACAGACCATCACACAAGCCATTGGACAACACGATGACCTGCTAACAGTGGTGAAGAAACGGAAACTCCGATGGTATGGCCACGTCACCAGATCATCAGGCCTTTCAAAGACTATTCTGCAAGGCACAGTGCAAAGAGGTAGAAGAAGAGGGAGACCGAAAAAGAGGTGGGAGGACAACATTCGAGAATGGACTGGTTTGACACTGAGCGAAGCCATCAGGGCTGCTGAGGACAGAGAAAGATGGAGTATGCTGGTTAAACGATCATCTGTGGTGCCCCTACGACCTTCGGGTTACGGGACAGGATAGGATAGGATAGGATAGGAATTTAGCAGTCGAATTGCGCAAGGAATAAAACTGTGGGAGCGGCGATTACCTTTACAGGCCGGTAAGGCAAAACGGCGCCCGGATGGTAGCACTGAGAATTCGCCCGCCAGAACATGCTCTGGTCTACCAATAATTCCGTTCGCCTTCCTAATGATTTGCCGATCGCAGAAAGAACCCAGGTCTCTCTGCCTGACACCGATGATCTTTGAACAGACATTGACAATGCTGGACAAGCTATTCCTATCCCTCACAGTCAGGCTGTGGAACCAACAAACAAACGAAAAAGTCAGCAAGCTCTCAATGAAAGATTGATAAAACAAGCTGAGAATCTTAGAATCCACAGAGAAAGACTTCAGTTTCCGGAGAAGGTACAATCGCTGTTGGCCCCGTTTGACAATGCACTGTGTGTTCACATCCCATTTAAGCTTGCTGTCAAAAACTGTGCCCAAATACTTATATGTGTCAACAATCTCAACATCTTCATTATGAATAACACTTGGCTGGACCACCTCTTTTTGATTGACTGATTGATTGATATCCTGTGATAAAAATAATGATCCAGCTATCTTACGCCGGTAGTTTCAATGTAAAGGTTAAATGTTTGATGTCAAGAAGTAAGTGAAGTGGTGCACTGCTCAGGTTTAAAGGCTAAGACTCCCACCATAATTATCCCTCCTTCTAGGGAGTGACAAGGAATTTGACGTGTAGGGAGGCTCTTTTCTTTTTATTCCCAGCAATTTGTTTTACAAAAGAACATTGGAGCTGGCACTTGCATGTAAACACACGAATCGTGACCCTACTTCAACCCAACATCGCTTCTGTTAAACGAACCGTAACCTTTATCTTATCATCAACAAGACATTTTTGCGGTGCACCATGTTCCCCCCAAGACCCACTCCCTTGTTCAGTCCTCATGTTTTCTTGTCCTTGATTCCACGCTCCGTTGATTGTGAACTTAAACTTTAGCCTATTAGTTTACTTTATGGACGACATACTGCGCAAGCGCGATTGCGTGCGCGTGTTTGTGTGTGTTTGTATGGCGCTGTCTGTTGATTATGTAGTTAGAGAGTGGGTGTGTGTGTGTGTGTGTGTGTGTGTGTGTGTGTGTGTGTGTGTGTGCATGCGTGCGTGTGACGCATGCATTTATGTAGTCTTTCAGTATTTATTAATTCATGTATTTCAATTCAATTCAATTAAACAAATCATTATTACCATCAAAGAACTTATATGCAGCCTTCTGAATAGAAAAAAGGATACAAAATAAAAGACAATTTTAACAAAATAAAAGACAATTTTAACAAACTAACACTTACATTAAAAAGATATTATTTTAGAGATTGATTTTCATATTTATTTTATTTCGCTCTGTCTTTATCAACTATTTATAATCAGTCATTCCATCGTTCATTGGGTTCGTCTAATGTTTACAGTCGTTTTTTCACTTCAGTACACAAACTAACCGTTAACCGATTTCCTCCGTTTCGTTACCCGATAAATCTGAATCCAGTCAGTCCATTCTGTTAATATTACAATGAAATGTCTCAGTTTCTTCATTTTAACTTGACCCGTTTCTTTTCATAGTCAGGCTGCTATTTTTACCTTAGGTCCATTATATTTTTCTACTACAGTTAACTCGTTTAAACCATTGATTGCTTCATTTGTCGAGAATAGTGAAAATGATACCATTATGTATTTTTTCACAGTTCAGCAACCACAGTCCCGTGCATTTTCAAGATCATTATATTTTCGCGTCCGTGAAATGAAACCATTATTTTGCTTTTTTGCAATCCCGCTCACAGTTCTTGTTTAAATTGTGGGCTGCAGTTAACAGGGATAAACCGTGATCACTTTATCCCGCGTCAATGTCAAAATAATACAACCAACAGTTTGCTTCTTCATTTGCAAGAATGCTTTGTGCCTGCTCATTGAAGATTTGTATGTACTCCTCTGATCCCGAAAGCGTACCTATTTCAAATCACTTCAAGTAGACTAATTTTTTTCTCCAGCCAATGGCCGTTTCGTTCTCTGTAGTAATGTGAAATAGAATAAGCCATTTGTTTGTGAGTTGTTTCTTCGCTGACATTTTAACTTTTCAATAGCTGAGCGCTCTCTCTCTTCTCTCTCTCTCCATCTCTCTCTCTCTCTCTCCATCTCTCTCTCTCTCTCTCTCTCTCTCTCTCTCTCTCTCTCTCTCTCTCTTAACAAACTAGTACCCTTCCCTCTAACCTCTTCGCCTCTAGCTCTGCTGGGAATTAGCAAATTAACCTACCTGGGTTTTATTCCCTCGGTGAATAAGCAAAGGGCTGGGGTAGATGGTTGTGTGGCAGACGTCTTTGAAATTCACTCCAGAATTGCCGTAGTCTTTCTGTTGTACGCATTTTTGGTCACGACATAGAAAATCATTTTTATTGTAGTACTTGTCCTTAATGCTTCATTCTCCTTTAAAGTACATTTTTGTAGCAAGCTAATGGCTACTTTTTGTAGCAAGCTAATGGCTACTTTTTGTAGCAAGCTAATGGCTACTTTTTGTAGCAAGCTAATGGCTACTTTTTGTAGCAAACTAAGGCTACTTTTTGTAGCAAGCTAATGGCTACTTTTTGTAGCAAGCTAATGGCTACATGTTGACTGTTGAATGCGGTGGAGTATCGTCGTTTGATTGTTATTTCAACTGAAACAAATGGGCATTGTACTTTCTATTTTTCAAGCTGGGATTGTTATGCTGAAAGGTCAACGACACGGTTTATTTTTGCTTTCCCAAATTCTTGGTGCTTAACTGACCATAATCTGTAGTTGTCTCTGCATGTGCGTAGTATGTAAATTGTTCTATCCAATGCGTTGTATACGCTCTAATTCCTTCTAAACCTGTCGTATTTATATCGAAGGTGCAACAAGAAGACGCAGAGCGGGATTTTTGTTTGTACGACAAAGCGATATACATTTATGTATATGTATTTATATAATATGCGATATGCACGCTTTTCCCCAAATTACCAATCAGGCTCAAAGCGCAGCGATCTGTACCAACCTACACGCTCACATGTTTAACCCATTCTCATACACACAACAAACACACATTTACAGTTACACTTATTAAGATTCAAGCATCGGGGCTGAATCCACTATTTATAAAATACCGTGTAACAGAAGACCAAAATGATGACCAGCAACACCAATGGCATCAACACGGACATCAAAGTCCAAGGCCAATCCCCCAACTCGGTGCATAGCTTCAAATATTTAGGAGCCGTTGTATCAGACAATGGGTCCCGACAGGAAGTCCTCTCCAGGATCGCACAAACAACTGCTGCCCTGACATTAAGGTTGACGCCCATTCGGAAAGACAGAACCATCCGCCTACACTCCAAGGTAAGACTGCTGCGCTCCCTTGTCATCTCCATCTTCCTATACACTTGCGAAACATGGACCCTCACAGCAGATCTACAACGAAGAAAAATAAAGCATGGAGATGAGGTGCTACAGAAGACTTCTGGGCATTTCCTATACCAGCACATCACCAACGACGAAGTCCGACGAACAATCACACAAGCCATTGGACAATACGATGACATGCTCACAGTGGTGAAGAAACGGAAACTCCGATGGTATGGCCACGTCACCAGAGCATCAGGCCTTGCAAAGACCATCCTGCAAGGCACATTGCAAGGAGGCAGAATAAGAGAGAGACCGAAAAAGAGGCGGGAGGACAACATTCGAGAATGGACTGGCTTGACAATGAGCAAAGCCATGTGGGTTGCTGACGACAGGTAAAGATGGATTTCGCCGTTTAAACGATTATCTGTGGTGCTCCAACGACTTTCGAGTTACGGGATAGGATATGAATATAATAGAGCATCCAATATTATGTATTAAAATTATTGTATTTATATTTCTATATTAGCTATTACTATTATTGTATTTATTAAAGAGTGATGAAATTAAATTAAATTACCATTATATGTCCGATTACGCGCCTTTGTTATCTAAACCTACCCAGCCACCTCCCACACGGTATTCAGTACACCTAAGCAAACGTTTTAGGACTCCCATGCCTGCATTCACAAGACTTTGCACGTTCTGCACCGTCTTTACATCGTCAACACCATTCTGAAATAAAGCTCTGACCTTGTAGCAGTTGTAGGAAAAATAAAGCTGCAGGCCTATCTCATAGAAGAATATACGAACTTTCGAGTAATACGTGTGCGTGTTGTCAACCTTTGTGAATTGTCAAGTCACCAGCACAATTCCAATACAGGTATTTATAGGCCTTTTTAAAATGGAGTATGCATACATGTATACAGACAAGTGTAAAGTGCAGGATTTATTTGTGGATACGAGTGGAACTATTGGGGTGTCATAGAGGAGGTGGGGCTTGGGGGTCGAAGGGTTGCAGCAAGGAATGTTGCTGTGTTAAGTGTTGTGGTTTTAGTGTTGTTGATGTGGTTGTTGATGTGGTTGTTGATGAGGTTGCTGATGTGATTTTTGCAGTCAGTGTTGAATTATCCTGTTGTGTTGTTCTGTTGTGTTGTATTGTCGGTTGAGGTTGTTACTATTCATGTCGCCGCGTTCTTTGTCTTGGGTTCTGAATGACCATCTGTCCATAACGGAAGTAAACGGTTTTTGAAATAAATTCAATCAAGCAAAACTTTTCGGTTTACAATTAGCTGGACAAATTTGCTTTTTGAGCTCGGTCAAACAAACACGGTTGGTGTTGGGGCGGTATACCAGTATTTAATTAACCCCAACCCCAACATAACCCTTCCTCTCTCTCTCTCTCTCTCTCTCTCTCTCTCTCTCTCTCTCTCTCTCTCTCTCTCTCTCTCTCTCTCTGTCTGTCTCTCTCTGTCTCTGTTTCTCTCTCTGGGTCTCTGTCTCTGTCTCTGTCTCTCTCTCTCTCTGGATATATATATATATATGTGTGTGTGTGTGTGTGTGTGTGTGTGTGTACGTGTATGGGTGTATATGTGTATGTATGGATGTGTGTGCACGAGCATGTGTTTGTAGTGGTGAGATGGTGGGTGAGGTATATGTTTGTGAAAGGGAGACAGAGATTAATGTGTGTGGGGCGTGTGGGTGAGATATAGGTGTGTGAGAAGAAGAGAGATTAATGTGTGTAGGGCGTGTGGGTGAGATATAGGTGTGTGAGAGCAAGACAGAGATTAGTGTGTGTAGGGCGTGTGAGTGAGATATAGATGTGTGAGAGAAAGAGAGAGATTAATGTGTGTAGGGCGTGTGGGTGAGAAATAGGTGTGTGAGAGGAAGACAGAGATTAATGTGTGTGGGGCGTGTGGGTGAGATATAGGTGTGTGAGAGGAAGACAGAGATTAATGTGTGTAGGGCGTGTGGGTGAGATATAGGTGTGTGAGAGGAAGACAGAGATTAATGTGTGTAGGGCGTGTGGGTGAGATATAGGTGTGTGAGAGGAAGACAGAGATTAATGTGTGTAGGGCGTGTGGGTGAGATATAGGTGTGTGAGAGGAAGACAGAGATTAATGTGTGTGGGGCGTGTGGGTGAGATATAGGTGTGTGAGAGGAAGACAGAGATTAATGTGTGTAGGGCGTGTGGGTGAGATATAGGTGTGTGAGAGGAAGAGAGAGATTAATGTGTGTAGGGCGTGTGGGTGAGAAATAGGTGTGTGAGAGGAAGACAGAGATTAATGTGTGTGGGGCGTGTGCTGAGGGGTGGGGAGTAGTGTAGGGATCTGAATCCGCACGAGTTGATGAAAGCAAGTACATCAGTCGGTTTACGATGGCCGACTGATGTGTAAAATGGCTTAGTGACCATAAAACTGGACACCGCACTGAGGCAAACAGTGCATGTCGGTCTAAATTTATTGCATGCTCACGCAGTGTAGATTTTTATTTGACCTAACGGTGTGGCTTTGAGAAAGTGTTTCCTGTATTCCAGACAGGATGGCTGTGTGTGGTGTGTGTGTGTGTGTGTGTGGGTGTGTGTGTGTGAGTGTGTGTGTGTGCTTGTGGGTGTGTGTTTACCTGACAGAGAGTGAGGTGAGTGGGAGTGTTATTGCTGGAAATAAAAACAGAAAGAACAAAGGAAAGAAAGCGTAGGAAAAGTGACCTTTTCAAACAAACACGGAACACATTTTATTGTTTCTTTGGCGGCCTATTTTGTTCTTTTTATAACACCATTTAACTCTTTTATCACCGATTAGGCTCAGCCATGCTGAATAATCGCAAATCATATGTTCGCAAGAGATGTTTTGTGTGTCTCTTTACGACGTGTAATTTGCTTCGGCGATGCACGAATCTAGTGTTTTCAAGTGTTTTAATAAAGTTCATTTTTATATGAACAGCAATAAATTATATATGAGATATTAGGTATTAGGGTATAAGAAGAAATTAATATTATTCATGAAGTGCACGACAGTATCGTATAAGCTGATCTGTTGATTGTATAATCCTTGAGGTTTTGTTACGTTTGTTTGGTCAACGTGAGAGTGCTAAGCATCTACATCCCAGTATAAAGGCAACTGCTGTAAAACAGCTCACTACTATTAACAGATTTCAAAGGGATGGCACATCTTTAAGAAGCTTCCCGTTTTATTTTATTTACTTTTTCTTCTTTTTTCGTTTTAATTTGCACTTCTGTCTGTCTGTCTGTCTCTCTCTCTGTCTCCCTCTGTCTTTCTCCCTCTGTCTCAGTCTCTGTCTCTCTCTTTCTCTCTCTCTCTCACTCAAATTTCAATAAAACTCAGTCTCTCATCGCTTTAATTTCTCCCTCTCTGTCTTCGTGTGCCTGACCCCACCCCAACCCCCTCCTGCTCCATCCATTTTTTTGGTTTCCCGCTGGCCCATTCCCCTATCCACCACATGTCGTTCTCTCTTTTTCGTTTTATCCCGATAGCAAAATGAAGCTTTCTATAGAACAAACAACAGCTACAGTATCATGCAATGTGGCACGTACTACCTGAAGTGGTTGTAGCACATGAATATGGTGAAATCCTTTGCCAGGCTTCAAATGGTCTGGTGAAACAGCGAAACGTTTCCACTGGTACCGTATCTATACGCCTTCTGACGGATCTGATAAAGCATGTATCTTTTAGTTGCTTCTGATGGGGAGAAAAACGTAAAAACAGAACGGAAACGCCGTCCGAGACGGAATATACAAAGTAGAAAAGCGACATTTCATTATTGAATACGCTACAAGTATTTGTACACGAAAGAGTTCCCCCATGAAGGAGCGCGAACCGTGAATAGAAGTCTCCGTTCCTCAATTATATGTAAAGTATACACCTCGTTCATCAGATCCGTGCAAGAGAGAGGCTACTTGGTGCCAGCGAGAACGTTTAATTTATTTTATTAGAAATATGTCAACATTACAGGAATGCACCACCATAATCACGTGGAACATGTCACGTGGGGTTTATGGGCTCTGCACAATGGAATTATGGACCCTCACGTTTATTCGGTGGGAACTGCTAGTAAGTCACCCTATGAATTACTTTAATAAATTTATTTGTTTAGCTCGTTCTGTGTTAAGGTTGGGGTACAGAAATAGATAGAAAAATGGTAAAAGATTACTGTCACACTAGCTTTCACACGGCTATGAATCATATGTAGTCCAGCCCCTTGATAACAGTTAAAATCACACATTTATTTCTTCTACTCTATACAAGATTCTCTAAGTACTAATCTAACTTAAAATGTCTCAGTTACTGCTAATAGTTCGATCGCTGATAGTCTAGGCAGCTGGTTTATCTTCATCGGGCACTTGCTATAATATTTCATGTAGATTTGGACTACTGTGGTCCGTTATACAGTTTCTGAAGAGTTGGACTACTGTGGTCCTGTTATGATCAGTTTAAGTGCACCTTCGCCTTATGCACTTAACTCATGTGTGGGGTGTTCGAAGTCCTTCTGTGAGGTAGCTTCTGGTACACCTTTGTCGTTGTGTAGTTGGGTTCCCTTGCCACGCTGTGGGGTCTGACAGGGTGTTTCTTCAGGGTAGCTCTTTCCGTCTTGTGCGGTAGAGGTTCCTCAACCAACTAGTCGTTTCTGTGGAGTGGGACGCACAGGATAGCTCGGGATAGCTCGGGATAGCTCGCCTGCTCGTCTGTAATATAAGAGACGAAATTCTGCACAACCCTGAATAATCGGTTTGTGCAGAGCGTCTCACTGAAAGCCAAGTAGCCCTCAGTGATAGCTCCACATCTCTATACATAAGCGACGAACATTCTGCTACTTCCGGGTTCCACTGGAATCTCACTCTAAATTCCTATACATACATAAATATAAATCGTGTCTAACTATACACATACAGAATTAATAATAATATAAACATTCAGTGGTACAGCCACTGGTCTGCAAACATACATATAAGTTAAACAACAGTGGTTCCGTACGGGATACAACATGGCGGCGCAACCGGTCGTGTTTCGCCTCGTGCTCGGCTCTTCCACGTGGTCCCGCAAATTCGGATTAACAATTCACATTTATGCATAGCAAATTCCACAAACATAATTTCAACAATAATACAAATATATCACGATGAAACAGAAGGGTGTTCATTTACCTGTTTGACAAGTTCAGGCCCGTGATGACTTGAGAGAATTCTAAGATTTCTAAGTCCTGCTTCCTGGTCTATGAGTGTAGAGATTTCTCTAGCTGTGGAGATGTTGACTCTACCTCGTCTCACACACGACTGATTCAAACTGTGTTAGGCTCTGACACAGTCAAAACTGCTCTACCCACTGAGCCTGCTCTGATTGGTTAAAACGGTCCGATTCAAAACTCAAGTGCTGACTCACTGCGATGTGGGTGGCTCGCTCGCTGTGTGTGGTCTGCTGTGTAATTTAATTGCTGCTGTGTAATAGTCTAACTTCTCTACTGTTACAAAGACTACACATGGCTAAATAGTCAACAAGCAGAGTTAAAACTAGCCAATTCATGACAGAACACACTTAAACCGTTTCTGCAGGCAAATATAGTGTAATGTGATCGACAGAAGCTGACAATGTTGGACTTTAGGTTAGTGCAAGAAGGCAAATGGTTTGTTCCTCATAGTCACAGTATGGGTTTGCAGCCTACATTCTGGACTACACAACGCGTACACAAGTACTCTTATTATTATTATTATTATTATTATTATTATTATTATTATTATTATTATTATTATTATTATTATTATTATTATTATTATTATTATTATTATTATTATTACTGCACGAGCTTAGTTCTCTGCAAAAAGCCAAGACTTTAAATGGAATCCTGCAATATGAGAGAGAGAGGGAGAGAGAGAGAGAGAGAGAGAGAGAGAGAGAGAGAGAGAGAGAGAGAGAGAGAGAGAGAGAGAGATTAATGTGTTTTACATGGATGACTGCTCACATAATAAATTTAAAAAAAATAAATTCATGTTATTTTGAGTATTGGTGTAAAACAGAAGACTATTATAGACCTAGAGAGAGGGAGAGGGGGGAGGGAAGCAGCAGCAGTAGCTTCAGCAGCAGTGCAGCAACAGCAAGGAGGACGTCAAAGAATTTGTTTAGAAGCTACTCAAATTACATGTTGTATATTTCAAGCCGCAGTTCCATCGCTTTCAACGGAGATCATGAATGGGAAGTCTAATTGATAGTCCTTGCTGGCTTCTCTCTAGCGCCTGTGACATATCTATAGCGACTGACATAATTATCTGTTGCGACTGTGACATATCTGCACTGGCACCATGTTTTCTTCGCCATCGCGCATTTCATTTGCTGGTTTATTTTATTCCGTCCATTTGTGTAGACAGTTTATACAGGTCGCTGTCTGTTCTGCAACAGTGCTGCTGTTGTGAGAATGTTTTATTTTCATATTTTATTGCCAGTACGTTTAACATTCAAATGGCTATTAAATTAGGCAGCGGTAAAGGGAGACAACTCCTCTGCTATGGTCACACGTGCATGGCGCCTGATTTAGTCTGCTGATGTACTCGCCTCATTTAATCTGTTGAAATAAATATCCTAATTCTTTAGCTGTAATTTCGTCATTTTAACTCCGATGTTTCTCCACTCCTTGAAGAGAAAAAAAAAGCTCTTTCCCAGCCTTTAATATTTTAAAAAAAAAAGATTCCCCGTAGAAGGTTAAAAAAAAAACTTTAAAATCTCTTGCTCCCAATTTGTATAGAAATAATTAATATTTGAGGGGAATATCAATTATCCACCATTTAATCATGGGGCAAAAACTAGGACTTTGTTTTCAAATTACGAAAACTTATTCAGTTTTAAGTTGTACAATTCCGCTTCATTTTACATCAACCGAATTAAACTGGAAATGTTTTTCTTTTTAAAAATAGGAATGACAAACACTTCATTTAAAACGCAAGCGTAGGTTATAGAACTATTTCGCCTTTAAAGGTGGTAGACTGGAACAGAGAAAGTATTTCGCTTGAAATGCAGTTATCCATGCATCAGAGTCATGTTAGAACAAAATGCATAATTATGTTGCTTACATTCCTATCTATCTATCTATCTATCTATCTATCTATCTATCTATCTATCTATCTATCTATCTATCTATCTATCTATCTATCAATCTATCTATCTATCTATCTATCTATCTATCTATCTATCTATCTATCTATCTATCTATCTATCTATCTATCTATCTATCTATCTATCTATCTATCTATCTATCGATCGATCGATCGATCGATCGATCGATTAAAATTTGTTTTAAACTCAGAGATAAATAAATAAATAAATATATATATTAAATATTAAGAAAGAAAGTTTGTTTTTTTCTAATTTAACGTCTATTCACATCTGTTATATTCGATCCATCGATCCATCCATCCATTCATCGATGGAATATAACAAATTTCGAATGTCTGTTCGACATATAAGCCTAGCTGTCCATTTCATGACGGGTAATAAGACTTAGTATTCTCGCAACAGGCAGAATGTGCTGCTGACAAACCTTAGGTAGTCGAATCTCTAGAATAGATTTTTTTTAAAATTCCTCTCTTGAGACATCATTGACATCTCCATCAGACATCATTGACATCGCCATCAGACATCATTAAAATCTCCATCAGACATCATTCACATCTCCATCAGACATCATTAACATCTCCATCATAAATCGTTGACATCTCCATCAGACATCATTGACATCTCAATCAGACACCATTCACTAAGGTTTCTCCTCCCTGACTTGTAAGACTCGGTATTAAAGCAAGTTTTTGAAAGGGGCAAGGGTGGAAAAAAGTTGCGGAAGGGGACAGTCTGGGGGCATCACAGCATCCTATCAATTTACACTTATATGCTAGGCAGCCTCAGACCAGCGGCGCAACCGGCTCCAGGCAGTTACAGTCGGAATGTATTAAAAATGTATTCAGGTATCGTTTAACTTGAACAGGTTTCAATAAATCTAACAATCACATTTCACCTGCGCGTTAAAGTATTGTGAGATAATGACAAATATATACAAGAACAAACATGCAGCAGTTTACACCGATATGCCATTAACACGATGCATTCATTAACAGAAAACACGGACACAGACACAGACACACACCCAGACACACGCAGACACACACACAGACAGACAGACACCCACCCAGACACACACACACAGACACACACCCAGACAGACAGACACAGACACACAGACACACGCAGTGAAGTAAAAGTGACATTACAGCTTAGTCACAACAACGCCAACACAATAAACACCTTTGAAAGTGCCTAGTGTTTTTAAAGCTATGTGTGTGAGTGTCTGAAAATCCATTTGAACGGCTTGCCATCTTGTTCTTTTTCTTTCGTTCTTTCTGGGGTCCCATCTACACACTAACCACTCCCGTCCAAGCTGGTAACCTGGTTCGACGATGCTTAACGTGGAAACAAGACCGTGTTCCCCTAAATTCTACGCCACCTCGCCACCTGTTGGCTGACAAGTCGCACCTTTGACAGCTCGCACCCGTGACATGTCGCACCTTTGACAGCTGTCACCCGTGACATGTCGCACCTTTGACAGCTGTCACCCGTGACATGTCGCACCTTTGACAGCTCACACCCGTGACATGTCACACCTTTGACAGCTGTCACCCGTGACATGTCGCACCTTTGACAGCTCACACCCGTGACATGTCGCACCTTTGACAGCTCACACCCGTGACATGTCGCACCTTTGACAGCTCACACCCGTGACATGTCGCACCTTTGACAGCTCACACCCGTGACATGTCACACCTTTGACAGCTCACACCCGTGACATGTCACACCTTTGACAGCTCACACCCGTGACATGTCGCACCTTTGACAGCTCACACCCGTGACATGTCACACCTTTGACAGCTCACACCCGTGACATGTCACACCTTTGACAGCTCACACCCGTGACATGTCGCACCTTTGACAGCTGTCACCCGTGACATGTCACACCTTTGACAGCTCACACCCGTGACATGTCGCACCTTTGACAGCTCACACCCGTGACATGTCACACCTTTGACAGCTCACACCCGTGACATGTCACACCTTTGACAGCTCACACCCGTGACATGTCACACCTTTGACAGCTCACACCCGTGACATGTCACACCTTTGACAGCTCACACCCGTGACATGTCACACCTTTGACAGCTCACACCCGTGACATGTCACACCTTTGACAGCTCACACCCGTGACATGTCGCACCTTTGACAGCTCACACCCGTGACATGTCACACCTTTGACAGCTCACACCCGTGACATGTCACACCTTTGACAGCTCACACCCGTGACATGTCACACCTTTGACAGCTCACACCCGTGACATGTCACACCTTTGACAGCTCACACCCGTGACATGTCACACCTTTGACAGCTGTCACCCGTGACATGTCGCACCTTTGACAGCTCACACCCGTGACATGTCACACCTTTGACAGCTCACACCCGTGACATGTCACACTTTTGACAGCTCACACCCGTGACATGTCACACCTTTGACAGCTCACACCCGTGACATGTCACACCTTTGACAGCTCACACCCGTGACATGTCGCACCTTTGACAGCTCACACCCGTGACATGTCACACCTTTGACAGCTCACACCCGTGACAAGTCGCACCTTTGACAGCTCGCACCCGTGACAAGTCGCACCTCTTGCTGTGACGAGTCGCACCTCCTGCTGTGACGAGTGGCACCTTTCAATATGATGAGTCACACCTTTTGCTATGACGAGTCGCACCTCCTGCTGTGACGCGTGGAATCTTTCAATATGATGAGTCGCACCTCTTGCTATGACGAGTCGCACCTCCTGCTGTGACGAGTGGCACCTTTCAATATGATGAGTCACACCTTTTGCTATGACGAGTCGCACCTCCTGCTGTGATGCGTGGAATCTTTCAGTATGATGAGTCACACCTTTTGCTATGACGAGTCGCACCTCCTGCTGTGACGCGTGGAATCTTTCAATATGAGTCACACCTTTTGCTATGACGAGTCGCACCTCCTGCTATGACGAGTGGCACCTTTCAATATGATGAGTCGCACCTTTCATTATGATGAGTCGCACCTCCTGCTATGACGAGTCGCACCTTTCAATATGATGAGTCGCACCTCTTGCTATGACGAGTCGCACCTCCTGCTGTGACGAGTGGCACCTTTCAATATGATGAGTCGCACCTCTTGCTAGGACGAGTCGCATCTTTTTTTTTTCTTCCGCTTACATCTCTCTCTCTCTCTCTCTCTCTCTCTCTCTCTCTCTCTCTCTCTCTCTCTCTCTCTCTCTCTCTCTTTCTTTCTCTCTTATAGGGTGGAAAACAAGTGAATCAAGAAATCTCTGAAATCTGGCCGGGACCCAGCCCCGGTATTCGCCCCCTGGAAGAAAATGAATTTATGCAATTTTGAAAGTAATTTAGTGCCTCTCCTGAAAGCAAAAAGCACAAAGTAAACATGAATAGAAAAAAAAAAGAAAAAAAAAAGAATGTTTTATGCACATGTATTTCAAAAAAGTTAAGAATCTTGATTTGTAGGCCTAACAAAGTTTGAGGTCCACCACTGTTACACACAAACTCCACATTTCCAATTTTACTGGGCACACGTTTGTCTATTTTTTAGCTGGAAACAGGCAAGAATTTTTATAATTTTAGAGATATTTAGGGGTACGTTAGTAAAAACACCACATCTTAGGTATTAGTGACTAGTGTATAGATTTAAATGAAATAAAATGCAAAATGAACAGAAATAAATTCTATTTTGATTATCTACCTTTTTATACTTCTCTTGTCATGTCTTGTTTTTTATTACTCCATGTGTATACACAAAAAAAAAGTTTTAAAAAGTCCAAACAAGCCCCCTCTTCTTCACTTTCATGCCAGTCTGAAAGATCGTATGCATGCACACTACACTGTAGTGCTTTGGCTTGCGGATCTGAAGGTCCAGGGTTCGAGCCCTGTCCGGACCATTGTGTTGTGTCCCTGGGAAAGACACTTTACTCCCGTTTCCTACTCCTTCGGATGAGAGTATAAACCGAGGTCTAGTCTGTGTCGCATGCACTCCATCATAACGGACTTTAAAGATCCTGACGCTCATGTCCTAGACGGGTGAATGCCGGTTACAAGAACATACCCAGCATTTGGCTGCAGCGTCCTCAATAAGTTGAGGTTGGCAGCCCCCAACGAAAGAAGAAGAAGAAGTACTGACACTAATTGTCTAATGTCAGTACCGATCTCTTCCTCCGACTCCAAGTCCATTTCTCTCACTTTAATGTCTGATAAATGGAAGCCTGTAAACTCCCCTTCATCAGTCGAAGAATCCAAACCATCCATTTTAGACACTCACACAAGAAAATTTTGAAAAAAAAATCGAAAAAACGAACGCATCACAGAGAAAACTTGTGGAAATGCAGTCGAATGTTTTAACAACAAAATAAACCGGAAGTCAATTGCCGGAAGTCTCGCAATCTTTCAAACAACGCGAGAATATAACCACATGGTTGATACGGACGCTTTTGGACGTTTTGCCTGTTTAGACTTTCGGCCGCTTTTGGCTGTTATGCCCAGTAATGGGTAGCCCCTCAGCTTCTTACACTCGGAGCTCAATATTTTTTTCTCGGAAATTCTCTCTCTCACACACACACACACACTCTCTCTCTCTCTCTCTCTCTCTCTCTCTCTCTCTTCCTTCTCTCTCTCTCTCTGAGTTAAAGCTCATAGTCAAAATGAGTTTAAAAGACTATATTTCAATGACCAGATTACAATCCCACCGCATTTTCAAAGTAGATATATAAATGGTGCAGAGTGCGATACAAATCACATTACATTTGCAATGTTAATGAGAATACTAATCAGAACAAAACCAGTTAAACCAATTAATAAGAATAGTATTGATAACTAAAACACAGACATCGATTCCATCACACTTCCAATTTCAAGCAGAAACATGTGCATTAATTACAGGTGCGTTTTAATGGCAATGAATCAATTTGGAATGAATTTCCAAATATGTTGCTAATACTTGACATAGTTTAGGAATATGCTTTGCTTTTTTGCTACAGTTCATTATCCCTTTCCATCGGGAAACTCTGGGCCGCCTTCCCCGGGGAAGGCGTAGTCGCAGGCAGTGGCGCGCCCAAACCCTACCTACCTAACATTATTTGTGATTTTTTTTTTTTGAAATTTTTGCTGGGGGAGCAAACCGGAGTACCCGGAGAAAACCCCCGAGACGTTGCCCGAGTCGAAAGTAAATAATATTAGGAGAAACATAACGCTCAGATGCTGGATCGAACCCACACCTGTCAGACGCCATTGGTTTCTGGCTTGTGGACAAGGCAAGTTAGTCCCGCCTTAGCCCACTTGGCCACAACGCTCGCTCAATATGTTTCAGAGTGCTGTTACGTCAGATAATTAATGTTAGAATATTTTCAAGTTGGATTGTGATTTGGTTGTAGCTTCACTCCTTCCTCGCCTTCCCACACTTATCATTGAAATAAGTCGTCAAAGAGCCGAAATAAGGACATCAAAGATCGGGCGAAATCATGGCGTCATTGTCTATTGACGTCAATAATCATGAGATCATTGAGCGACGATGTTGTTTGTAGATTATAGTGACTAAGTCACACGACACTTTCGCATATAGGTGACTACTGGACCGATTTATACTGACACCAGCGGGCCAGTTGTTGGTAAAGGGGAAAATAATATGATCACACGTTGATCAATCCGGGATACAAAGCAGCAACCTTTCGGTTACTAGCAAGACGCTCTTACCAACTGAGCTACCCGGCCCCTCTAAGCGACGATATATTTACGAAGACTTTAAATATCAAGGTCTTCAACACCGCTTGTGTTTACCTCCCTTGAAATAAACTTTATCTACTTGGCATCCTGTAAAGTTTTTTTCAAGGGAGGTAAACTCAAGCGGTGTTGAAGACCTTGATATTTAATGGCTTCTAGATCCACAAGCGAACGGCAGAGCTTCCAAACCTCCACACAACAATTCGTCACTACATATCCTTTTTCCAATTCCAGCTTGGAACTTACTCTTCATCATCTGCCTTGTAGCAGCACACTAGGGGAAACTTGGGCAGGCAAACTGTCTCGACCATTCCAGAGGCGGTCAAAATACTCTTCTGGTAGTACATGAGCCATGTTTGTTGTGTATCACCAGCTCTGTTACCACGGAAGACGCTCCCGGAATAAAAAAAAGCTCTCTCTGGTGAGGATAGCTAAGTCCCACCGCCTTGGCTCAAGTGGAAGAACGTTCGCCTGGCACACCGATGACCAAGGTTCGAATCCCGTGGTGGGCGATATAAAATGTGGCCATTTTCACTGTCCGTTTTAGCAGTATGATTGCTCTGGTGGTTCAGTGTTGATTCAGGTTCCTATCCATCTTTCCCTGGGATGGTTATCCCCGTCTGCCATATCGCCAATGGTGGGTGTAGACGTTAAACCTCAATGTTCATTCATTGAGGATAGCTAACATACACAATTGAGACATATTATGTAAACCAGAGTGCACAATAGTGAGAGAGTGGCACTGTCAAAATTACGGTTTTTGAATGCTTGTGTGCTTCTGCAGAAAATCTTCATCTTTAGACTACAGTTGCTTTGTCCTAAACCTCACTTAAGTCTAAAGGTTAGGATCAGTAGGGTGACGTCTAAACATCATTTGTTCTCCTTTCATTCTTTATTTCATACCAAGATTGGGTATATACTATCTTTGATATCTATGCAGTCTCTTCATGTTTGACGCCTGTCCGCTTATTGTATCTTTAAGCAGACTAGAGGTCTAAATTCATGCATTCAACAACGCTGAAGGCGTTGGCTCAGTCCATTTAATCTCTGTTGAAGGAGCTTCAACCGTTGACCATTGAAACATGTAATTCCGCTTTTAGTGACATCTGCATCAACACTCGTTGAAATGTGGCAATAATGGTTTTGTTGGTATGTCGCAGGTCGTGCATGGTTGACAACAGATATTTTGGACGGCCTAGCAACTCAGTTGGGCATCAAGACCATGGCCAGCCGATAGAAGATTCGGCCAAATGAGTCCTGAATGGTGAGTACTACACAACTAATCTAACAAAGAATGAACTGATGGATGGTTGGGTGAAGTTATTTGATAGTTTTATAATTATGTGGCTTTATTTGTTAGTTAATCTGTTCAGTTGTTTGATTAGTGGTTGGTTACTATTGAAATGTCGCTTGTGTGCATCTATAGGCTGGTGCTTGAATAACAGGATCTGAATTCTGCATTGGTTGATTATAGTTTTTAAACAGTATAATAGTCTGAAGTTCGCCGAAAAAAATGGAAGACTTTTGAGTGCGTGTTGAGTGCGTGAATAAACTGAAGATTGTTTGAAAGCATGTATATGCTGGAGACTGTTGAGTGCATGTATACAATGGAAACTGTTGAGTGCATGTATACAGTGGAAACAGTTGAGTGCATGAATAAACTGGAGAATGTTGGATGCATGAATAAACTGGAGACTGTTGAGAGCATGTATAAACTGGAGACTGTTGAGTGCATAAATAAACTGGGGACTGTTGAGTGCAGGAATAAACTGGAGACTGTTGAGTGCATGTGTAAACTGGAGACTGTTGAGTGCAGGAATAAACTGGAGAGTGTTGAGTGCATGTGTAAATTGGAGACTGTTGAGTGCATGTTTAAACTGAAGACTGTTGAATGCATGTGTAAATTGAAGACTATTGAGTGCATGTATAAACTGGAGACTGTTGAGTGCATGTATAAACTGGAGACTGTTGAGTGCATGTGTAAACTGGAGACTGTTGAGCTTCCCGCTTTTCTCCTTGTTTTATTCTAATGGTCATCCTTTTGCCGCTTAACTTTTCTACCAATAGTTGGGCTTCAGGAGTAGACCTAAATAAATGTTTTTATCGATATTAAAACTGCGTGATCTTTTGCATGAAGCAGTCCTATACAGAATTGTCCTAACCGATAGCAGTTGTCTCGGTTTTAACTTTTAAGCGCAGCGATGATATACGTGTTGGCCAGACCTTCCTATGGTCTCACAAAAGTTATGTGTCGCCGTCCAATAGTATTGTACCTGCTGTAGATCTATTTGGCTATTGCTTGGGGATAAGTGTTTATGTGTTTAGGAGGGTGGATGAGTGAGTTTGTGAGGGAGATAAGTGGATGAGGGAAGGGGATGAGTGGGTAAGGGAATGGTGGGGGTGATTAGATAGTAGAACGACGTCCTTGTTGTTGCCACTAGTCTCTGACACTCTGTGTTTTGGGGACATGTTTCTATTTGAATACAGCCTTCCGGCGTCGCCCAGCAGACCTATCCCTCTTTCGGCGGCGAGATTTATTTCCCTTGAAGATAAATGAGTTTAGAATCGAAGAGCAAACTTGGGGAAGATCAATTGAAGACGTTTAGATGGACAGGAACATTCACCCCTGCTTCCTCCCCCTACCCAACCCTCTCCATTCTTTCCAGTCCTTTCCCCTCTTCTCCTCATCTACCCACCCCCTGATCAGTCAAGCTCCTCCACCACATTCATCAGTATTTCTTTGCTTCCTATCTGTCTGTCTGTCTTTCTGTCTGTCTCTCTCTCAAGAAATTTTCATCAATTCATTTCACTCATAAACAGTTCAAATAATTATGAAGACAATCATCTTTACTTCACTTGATTTGTCTTTGACTATAGGACTTTGCTGCTCGTCTTGGACTTGGAGACACTTGTTCAAGTCAGCGCGACCCGTCTGCTCAGAAATAGCCTGTTTGCGTATAGAACGTGATTCGACTTAACATTAAGTTTCGAGTCATTAACTTGCTGTGGAAGAGTTAGATTGTTGAGTAGACAATGCACTAGAAAGATAAACTGGTACATTGCTGAGTGAACGGCGAATGAAAAAGGGGGAAATAACTGGTAGGTTATCGTAATTAGTTTAGTTGAATAGATTAACGTCCCCGGACACAAAAGCGTATAGGGGACGATACGTATGTTATCGTAAGCCTAAGTAAGTATAGTCATCATGTGTTGTGATTTGTATAGAGATCGGGTAAGCTTTCGCCTTTGAACTAGGTAGTAATGTAACATCAACGCGTGAACAGGATCACTGTCGTTAAATTGAAAATAAAAATATTTCTTTTATAGCGATTTTTTTTCAGGCTCGAACAGTTGCACAGTGCGCTGTTATGCTGAATATTGTGCCCTCAATGTTGGCAATAATGATGAGATATATATGTTTCCTTGTTAAGTACGCTTACTTTTTCACCCATCTATTTAATCTATTTCATTGACGCTGCTGAAGGACTGACTGATTTATTGGTTTAACTTAATATACAGCGATTATCTGTGCTACTATAAACATGTTCCGTGCTTTACTTTTGGGAATAAAAAAATAATTTAACGCTAAACGCGTGTGAGTGTAGTCCGCTGATCCCATTCTACTTGTGTGTTTGTGTGTGTGTGTGTGCGTGTGGGTGTGTATGGGTGGGTGTGTATGTGTGTGGGTGTGGATGTGTGTATATGTGTGGGTGTGTGTATGTGTGTGTGTGTGTGGATGTAGGTGTTTGTATGTGTGTGTGTATGTGTGTGAGAGAGAGGAGAGCAAGAGAGAGAAGAAGAAGAAGATGAAAGAGAAGAAATATACTTTTTGTTTGTTTGTGAAGAAGAAGAGGAAAAAGAAGAAGAAGAATGAAAAAGAAGAAGGAGGAGGAGGGGAAGATGAAGGAGAATGAGAAGTAACAGAAGGAGAAGAAGGAGAAGAAGAAGAAGAAGAAGAAGAAGAAGAAGAAGAAGAAGAAGAAGAAGAAGAAGAAGAAGAAGAAGAAGAAGGAGAAGAAGGAGCAGAGGAAGAAGAAGGAGAAGAAGAAGAAGAAGAAGAAGAAGAAGAAGAAGAAGAAGAAGAAGAAGAAGAAGAAGAAGAAGAAGGAGAAGAAGGAGCAGAGGAAGAAGAAGGAGAAGAAGAAGAAGAAGGAGAAGAAGGAGCAGCGGAAGAAGAAGGAGAAGAAGAAGAAAAAGAAGAAGAAGAAGAAGAAGAAGAAGAAGAAGAAGAAGAAGAAGAAGAAGAAGAAGAAGAAGATGAAATATCCATGTTTGTAGTTGTTGGTTACATGTCATCTTCCCCCTTCCTCCCCTGCTCCATCTCCACTACCTACCCCTTGGGGTCATGAGCAATCTTGCCACTGTAGATTGTTCAAACCTATAAAGGGAACAGTGAAAGCCACAGTTGAAAACCTGTCTTTCCTTTATAGGCAAGACGCTTCACTGCGGCAACAGTACCCCCGTTGGAGTGCCGGGGGTTTTCAGTATAAATAGTATCCCCACTTTATGGAAATTTAGTGCTTTAAATTCCCACTGTCGCTGTCTTCCTCATTTACTCTTTCCTATTCTTGCTCTGTCCTTCACTCTGCTATACTATCTTCTTCTTCGCTAGATCAATGACCTACCTTTTTTCTTGAAAACTCTTCCTGGACAAGACTCCTTGTTTGTGTATGGGGTCTGTTGGATCAGCTTGGGAGTGTTGGACGCTTTCTGCCGGGTGGTCACTAGGGCTTCCTATGAATGTACTATTTAGCACTATAGGCATTTTATATGTATGTGTTTGGTTGATGATTTATAATGATGTTTGTATTCTATTTTGTTTTTGTAACCGGGGTGTTCGCGTAGTTGAGGTCAACCCTCAGCCGTCCCCCGCGTGGGATGTCTTTATTGTAAAGTGACTGGCCGGTGGAGGGCATTCAATTTTCCCACTGGGGTTGTTTCAGCAGATCTTTTATGCGGATTGGGGGTTGTCCGGTCCTGATTTGGCTCGGAAGAGTCCGCTGGACCTAAAGCAACAATAAATCAATCAATCAATCAATCTCCACTACCGCCACATTGGTCCCCATTTGCCTGTGCATGATAGGTGCAAGCGGCTGCCTGTGACGTGCCCTTTCAGTTGCTTATTTTTTCCAGGAAAAACGTCTTATAAATAACCTCATTATTATTCGAGAGAGAGAGAGAGAGAGAGAGAGCGAGAGAGAGAGAGAGAGAGCGAGAGAGAGAGAGAGAGAGAGAGAGAGATGGGGTTGTGAGGTCTATAGACCGGGTTGATTGCCTCTTTTGCATCTTTTGTCCTCGTACGAGTTCCGGTAAGTCCAAACTATTATGTGTTTCCAAGTTAAATCCAAGATAAACGCTACTAATAACATCCTAATTAATTTGTACTGGAACCGTTCCACGAAACCGCCAGATTAAAGGCCCAACATAAATCTAGACCATAAAAGAAATGCGATAGGAAACTAAGAGTGGTGGTATTGTGTGTGGGTCCTGTGAAGTGACTCACAGGGTTAACTTTGAGAGAGACAGAGAGACAGACAGACAGACAGACAGACAGAAAAATAGAGAGAGAGAATAAAATTAAAAGATAAACTGAAGGAATAACAAGATGGCAAGCCATTCAAATGTATTGCCAGACACTCGCACAGCTAGCTGAAAAATAGGCATTTTGAAAAGGGTTAGTTTTGTTGTGACTCAGAAAGCAAGCAAGAAAGAAAGAGATCCAGAAAGAAAAAGGAAGAAGGAGGAAGAGGAGAGGGAAAACACAGAAAAAAGAAAGAAAGACAGAAAGAGTTATTACAGTAATTGAGTTTCTCTTTGAAAGCTCAGAGATAAGACTGGTCAGGAAGTTGTGGAAAATAATTTTCCCACTTAGGCGTAGGCGGATTCATTTCTATACCTCTTTCTCTCCCCGACCACTCCCATTGCATCCCCCACCTCCTTCTCGTGTTAATGGTAATCCCATTGGATCCCCCACCTCCTTCTCGTGTTAATGGTAATCCCATTGGATCCCCACTTCCTTCTCGTGTTAATGGTAACTCCCATTGGATCCCCAACCCTCCTTTACACCTCTAACCAAATCAGTACAAAGTTTGCCAGAAAGGAACATTTTCCGATTTTAGCAGATTCTATTCTGAGTATCAATTCCATCTACAGAGCAGTAGCTGAGTTAGTAATAGGTGGATATGTATTAAGTTATAAATGTATGATATATTATGTATGTCATCATCGAACCATAACTCGCGTCTTGACAACTTGGTTCTGAGTTTATGTGTACCCATCCAATGAACGACATTAGTATTGACAAATTGCAATGAAAAGGCGGCATGGTGTGTTTTGTTGATCTAAGATTCTAAATTAAAGACGACATTCACATGTAGGCTATATCTCTTTCTTCAAAAAATTATTTTTCAGTATGCAAATATAGAAGTAGCTTATTTTCCTAACACCCCCTCCCCCCTTTCTATCCCCACCTTCCACCCCCTCACCACCTCCCTCACACCCCTTACTCCTAACAAGCTTGCTGACAATTGTCAATGATATAAGCTATGTACATTTGGTAACATTAATTATAAAAATTAAAAGTTCGTTAATTACACATACTTTTGAAGCTATAGACATTTTGAAATGGAACTGGTAATTTTTTTAAATTGTTGGGTACACGAGTGCTTAAAGGTGTGGTTAATGGAAAAGTCCGATCCGCGCCCAACACTTAAAAATCTCCTTGTGTGTTTTCATTCACTGTGTGCATTCATTCACTCATTACGATTGAAATACATGCAGGTTTGTGTTCCTTACATGTGCAAACGACCATGAAATGTTCTCGGCAACGCTGTACTCGAAAAAAACACCCACAACGCTTCATTGGATTAACGTCGAAGTTCGACAGACCATCACACAAGCCATTGGACAATACGATTACTTGCTCACAGAGGTGAAGAAACGGAAACTCCGATGGTATAGCCGCGTCACCAGAGTATCAGGCCTTGCAAAGACCATCCTGCAAGGCACGGTACAAAGAGGCAGAAGAAGAGGGAGACCGAAAAAGAGAAGGGAGGACAACATTGGAGAATGGACTGGCTTGACACTGAGCGAAGCCATGAGGGTTGCTGAGGACATAGAAAGATGGAGCACGCTGGTTAAACAGAGAAAGATGGAGTACGCTGGTTAAACTGTGGTGCCCCAACGACCTTCGAGTTACGGGATAGGATATGATAGATGTTTAAATCCTGTTCTTCCATGCCCTGCGTAGCGCCGTATTAGTAGTAGTATTAACAGCGTCTGCGACTCCTTGAGGAAGACCGCTTAAATACCGTTTATAGTAGGGTACATATAACTGTAGTAATAATAATAATAATAACGGATTTTTATATAGCGGATACTCCAGCCTATGACCAGACTCACCACGCTTTACATAGTCATTACATATAAGTACATGCACTCGATAAAACATCGCTTTAGCTACAATACACCAAAAGACAGAACAGTAAGGGTACAAGTTATTTACACTTATGTACACAAATTACAATTTACAACTACGTAAACAAATGACAGAAAAAACAAATAGAATAGCAAAAACCTATTCACAGCTATTTATATGCCCGGTTAGGCCCAGGAAGAAAAACAGTATAAATATGTACAGCCGTGTATACACTTACCGATCAGACAGAGACAAAGAGGAGAGAATGGCAGCGGGATACAAATCATTCTGAATAGTGAAGTTTGAAGAGGTGGGTTTTGAGGGCCTTTTTGAATGCTTGTGTTGATTGTATGTTGCGGATATGGGAGGGAAGGGAGTTCCACTGCTTAGGTGTGGAGTAAGCGAATGCACGTTGGCCGTATGTCTTAGTGCGGGTGACGGGAACCTTGAGTGTGCGAGTGTCAGCTTATAAAGAAATACCCCCGATACTGTGCGTCATTAGTCAATATTTTATATAGCACTAGCCTTCTTGGGAGGAGAGTATAAACCCAGGTCTAATCTGTTCACGCACGCGTCCCATTACACGGACTTTAAAGATCCTGACCTCCAAGAAATAAAATAAATAACGGCCAACCAAACTAGGCCCAGCAGCACATGTAGATATTCAGTTCTTGTCTGTTGCCATATAGTTTTTGCTCTCGTATCGTATTTCATGCTTGCTCTCGTATCATACTGGTTCTCATATCGTTCATCGAAACCTCCTGATTATTTCGCCATGCATTATACATTCTTCGTCCATATTTAGCTTTTTTCAATATGGCGCGGGTATAAATTTGGCGTCAAGGCGTGTTGAATAACATTATCCTCTTTATAGTTATCGTGTTAACAAAATCGTGAGAAAAGCAAACATGCTTTTAAATTTCCCGCTGTGTGAACGTAATATTGATGATTATAATGACAATGAACGGGTCTCTTGTTTTCTTAGCTCGTCATGTTTTTGTCTCCAGGTACCCCATTACATTCCTATCATATTACAACTTTTAGGAGGAATAATTATCATAATCACAGTGACGCGAGACCCACCAAATTACTGGCAGTGTCAGAATGTTTAACCCCAGATTCTGTTTGTTAGCATTGCCCTCGTGACATCCATATTTGCCGCGCTACTGCACACGTATAAAGAAATACCCCGATACTGTGCGTCATTAGTAAAATGCTTTAATAAAGAACTTCATCCCAAACCTTATTTTTTTGTTTACATTTTTCGTGAGCAATAAGATTACTTGTGGATTTGCTTAGTTGCCACAATACAACATGATATAGTGGACACTCTGCTCAAAACCCACCCCTAAGTTTTGAATGCTCGGCTTCTCTTCCTTGCTATGTTAACAAACGACGGTGCTGAGCAACTCATTCCCCTATACGCTCAATGTGTCCGGGGACACAAATTTAATAAAGAAGAAGAAGAGCAACTCATAGTTCGCTGTATTGCTTATTTTTTTAGAATCAACCTTCATGTTACTAATAAGACACATAAATGAATTAATTACATATTTTTGTTGTTAAATCAACAACATGCTTTTGAAAGAGGTTGTTTTCTTGTTGAAGCTAACTTTTTTTCAATAGTGCAACACTCAGTATAAATTTTAAAAAAAAAACAGATCTGACGCTGAAAGAAGTGTAAAAGTAAGTCACGTTAAAAGTTGCTCACGATAATAATGCGCTTTCAAGTTTGTATTTTTAGGTCAGGAAAAGTTCATAACACTCAACAACATATATAAAAGATATATTTTTGTTAAAAATACTGACATTTTGGTAAATGGTTAAAAATAACTCAGGCAAGTGAATTTAATAGTGCACATCCTTATAACAGTGTCGGTTTTGTGTGACTCATGCAACTGCTGTTGATGAGAGCTACATTACTCATGAAGTAGATGATCAATACACCTTTAGTTTATTTGTAGATCTACACTTTTATATGAATCAAGCTTGTATATGAGCAATTAAATATAACAAAATATGTTGGTTAAATAGTATACATATTCCTATATCAGTGTTAGAATGCATTTTGTGTACAAATCAAAATAGTACATTGAAAGACCTGCAGCGCTCATCTTATCATTGTAAAATACAAATTAGTATTAATTCACGAATGGAGTCAGAACTTGATCAAAACATCCAGAAAGTCTTTGAACGTGTTATAGACGAGATACTGAAAATGCCACGGTTTATTATTATATTTTACTTTACTTTAGTTGCGTTTTATATGATTTTATATGTTATTTTGTATGGATTATCTTACTTTTAGATGTTGTTGATGTTGGTATTTCATTATTCTTGTCACAAGCGCGTGAAATTCGAAATTTGGAGGAAAATGATTGCAGTCACAGGACAGCAAATGGTAGGCTATAAGCAAATCCTATCCTATCCTATCTTATCCTATCCCATAACTCGAAGGTCGTAGGGGCACCACAGATGATAGTTTAACCAGCGTACTCCGTCTTTCTCTGTCCACTGCAACCCTCATGGCTGCGCTCAGTATCAAGCCAGTCCATTCTCAAATGTTGTCCTCCCGCCTCTTTTTCTGTTTCCTCTTCTTCTGTCTCCTTGCACCGTGCCTTGTAGGATGGTCTTTGCAAGGCCTCGTACTCTGGTGACGTGACCAATACCATCGGAGTTTCCGTTTCTTCACCATTGTGAGCATGTCATCGTATTGTCCAATGGCGTGTGTGGTGTTCTGTCGGACTTCGTCGTTGGTAATGTGTTGGGTATAGGAAATGCCCAGAAGTCTTCTGTAGCATTTCATCTCCATGCTATGTATTCTTCGTTGTAGATCTGCTGTGGGGGTCCATGTTTCGCAAGCGTATAGGAAGATGGAGATGACAAGGGAGCGCAGCAGCCTTACCTTGGAATGTACACTGATGGTCCTATCTTTCGAAATGGGCTTCAACCTTGTCAGGGCAGCAGTTGTTTGAGCGATCCTGGAGAGGGCTTCCCGTCGGGACCTATTGTCTGACACAATGGCTACTAAATATTTGAAGCTATGCACTGTGTTGAGGGATTGGCCTTAGACTTTGATGTCCATGGTAATGCCATTGGTGTTGTTAGTCATAATTTTGGTCTTCTCTGCACTGATTTATATTCCATAGGCTCTGGAGGTGATTTCAATCCTCTGTACCAGCTGTTCAAGTTCTTGTTCCTCTCCAGCCACTCCATCAATGTTATCGGCAAAACGAAGGTTGGAGATTGCTCTACCCCCTATGCTGACTGTGCTTTCGTGATCTGCAAGGGCATCTGACATGATGCGCTCTAGGAAGATTTTGAAGAGTGTTGGAGAGAGTAGGCATCCTTGACGCACACCGATTGTTGTTCTGAACCATTTTCCGATGGCGCTGTTGTGGAGGACTGCACTGGTAGCCTTGTCATACACGTTTTTGATGACTTCAATAATTTTAGGGCTGATGTTGTACACTCGTATGGTTGCCCACAGAGCTGCATCGCAGATTATTCTGAGGTTGAAAGTCTGTTCGCCCTGCCCTGAATCCTGTTTGATCTTCAGCTATTATTTGTTCAGCTTGGGGTTTCAACCTGTTGAGCATTATTTTCAGGAGGACTTTGCTGGGATGGCTGATGAGGCTGATGGTGCGGTAATTTTCACACTCCTGAAGGTTACCTTTATTGGGAAGAGTGATGACAAGCGACTGGGTCCATGGTGTAGTCCATTCCCCACTCTTCCAGATGTTGTTACAGATAATGGTGAGATCATCGTATAAGCAAATAGCCATCTTTTCCAGATGTTGTTACAGATAATGGTGAGATCATCGTATAAGCAAATAGCTATCTCTTCCAGATGTTGTTACAGATAATGGTGAGATCATCGTATAAGCAAATAGCAATCTCTTCCAGATGTTGTTACAGATAATGGTGAGATCATCGTATAAGCAAATAGCCATCTCTTCCAGATGTTGTTACAGATAATGGTGAGATCATCGTATAAGCAAATAGCCATCTCTTCCAGATGTTGTTACAGATAATGGTGAGATCATCGTATAAGCAAATAGCCATCTCTTCCAGATGTTGTTACAGATAATGGTGAGATCATCGTATAAGCAAATAGCCATCTCTTCCAGATGTTGTTACAGATAATGGTGAGATCATCGTATAAGCAAATAGCCATCTCTTCCAGATGTTGTTACAGATAATGGTGAGATCATCGTATAAGCAAATAGCCATCTCTTCCAGATGTTGTTACAGATAATGGTGAGATCATCGTATAAGCAAATAGCCATCTCTTCCAGATGTTGTTACAGATAATGGTGAGATCATCGTATAAGCAAATAGCCATCTCTTCCAGATGTTGTTACAGATAATGGTGAGATCATCGTATAAGCAAATAGCCATCTCTTCCAGATGTTGTTACAGATAATGGTGAGATCATCGTATAAGCAAATAGCCATCTCTTCCAGATGTTGTTACAGATAATGGTGAGATCATCGTATAAGCAAATAGCCATCTCTTCCAGATGTTGTTACAGATAATGGTGAGATCATCGTATAAGCAAATAGCCATCTCTTCCAGATGTTGTTACAGATAATGGTGAGATCATCGTATAAGCAAATAGCCATCTCTTCCAGATCTTGTTACAGATAATGGTGAGATCATCGTATAAGCAAATAGCCATCTCTTCCAGATGTTGTTACAGATAATGGTGAGATCATCGTATAAGCAAATAGCCATCTCTTCCAGATGTTGTTACAGATAATGGTGAGATCATCGTATAAGCAAATAGCCATCTCTTCCAGATGTTGTTACAGATAATGGTGAGATCATCGTATAAGCAAATAGCCATCTCTTTGCGTTAGGCATGTTCTAAATGTTGCGCAAATTTGATCTCGGTCTCAAACGCAATTTAATGTCAGTGGTAATAAGTTCAAATACTATCAGAACGGGTCTTTCTTAGTTTAAAGGTAGATTTGCAGGCATCATTTATTATTCGCGATAAACAAATTACTGTAGGCTTACTTTCATACGTTTTGATGAGAAGTTAACATTAATGGTACTTTAACTTTTTAGCGATGTGTGTGTGTGTGTGTGTGTGTGTGTGTGTGTGGTTCTCTCTCTCTCTCTTTCTCTCTCTCACCGTATGTGTGCGTATGTTGTTGTTGTTGTTGTTGTTGTTGTTTGTAGATTATAGTCACACGACACTTTCGCATATAGGTGACTACTGGACCGATTTATACTGACACCAGCGGGCCAGTTGTTGGTAAAGGGGAAAATAATATGATCACACGTTGACCAATCCGGGATTCGAACCAGCGACCTTTCGGTTACTAGCAAGACGCTCTTACCAACTGAGCTACCCGGCCCCTCAATGCGTATGTGTGTGTGAAAACTCCTAAACAAATTTAATTGGGGTATGAATACTCCTGGTGTTTATGCTATTAGTAAATAAACGGTTTAACATTGTGGAATGCTTAAGGTCATAGCGGCTTTTTAAGACAGTGCTAAATGAAACGTACTGCGTGCTTATAATGATTGTTACTATTGCTTAGTGTAGGTTGAAATTTGCATGCTCTATCTACTGCTCTTAATAACGAGTTTACTTGAAAATCTTTTTCTATGTTGGTATTGACTAAGCGTAAAGTAAAATGGCATGCAGAAAATTTATCATCTGGAACTAAGGAATATGTATTTCTTAAGTATCATGCTGACTATAACGACTATTAACTAATTCATATATTTCTTAAGTACTATGCTGTCGCTAACGACTATTAAAAGATAACGGAAGCAGCTTGCTAAATTTGCAAGAAGCCGCAAAATGTTGCCCTTATAGGCTAATGGTTTGATTTGTTGTACGACCTATACATGGTACCCTTAAATAAAACAATCTTAAGAAGCCTTAATGTTAAAAAAAATGTTCTGTTTGAATAAAACTATTTTTCAAGTGTGAAAACACCGCCCAAGAACTCGTAAAATCGTATTATTTTATTTTTGCACGTAGGTTTTTGGACAAGAAAATTAGTATTTAGAACTTTAAACTGTTTGAAGCTCAGACTAGAACACACCCTTTAAAGTACGATAATAGCTTGATTTTGCTACAGTAACACACAGCCCTCTATTTTTGTCAATGTATTTCTATTGATATCGATATTTATATTTGGTGGTTGACGATTTGACATTGTGAAATGATAGTAGAAGAGGGTGTTTATGTATGTGCATTTGAGATTTAACTAGTATTACTTTTGTCGTCTGTGACGTGGTTCTTGTCTGTTGACAATGAGGGATTATAGTTTAGAGTGTGTTTACGTGTGTCAATGGTGGACGGGTTATGAGGTTATAACATCATCTTAAGGGAGGGGCGTGTTCTACTACTAAAATGATTAATGTTTATTGACCTTATGTAAAAAGACAAGGGTGTGTATATGTAGTAAATATTTTAATCTTTTTAAAAACATAATGTGGGGGGATGTTACACGGTTGTAATTTTTTTTAATCAATGGTTGATTCAGCCCCGATGCTTGAATCTTAATAAGTGTAACTAGAATTCGTTTATCCACGCAACCTGTTCATTCAGCAACAAGGCACAACCTGTTCACTCGGCAACAAGGCAGGAGTCGTCGTATAAAGGTTTCCAACTTTATTCAGCAAACATCAACAACTGCATACACCAGCGTACTCCATCTTTCCCTGTCCTCAGCAACCCTGGTTGTTTCGTTCAGTGTCAAACTTCAAAGATCATCATCAAAAATCTCCATAACCCAATCACCATTTTGCTCTTTTTTTTTCCAGAATGAACGAACAATGAGGTGACTATAATCTACAAACAACAACAACAACATATAGTACACTTCATAGTTCAAGGAGCTGTTTAAGGTGCTATCGAAGTCGACTTACAGAAAGAGACGTTTCGTTTACAATGTTACGGGTGCCAGTAGGAATTCGAGTGCGAAATTCCCCGTGTCATGGTAGCAGTATGAATAGCATAATGATGCATACGATGGTATATGCGAGCGTTGTCGCCGCGTAGTCTAAGACGGGACTAACCTGCCTTGTTCGCAGGCTAGAAACCAATGTCGCCTGAGAGGTATGGGATCAATCCCGCCTCTGAGCGTTAAGTTTCTCCCAATATTATTTACTATCGACTCGGACAACATCTCGGGGTTTTTCTCCGGGTACTCCGGTTTGGTCCCCCAGCAAAATGTCAAAAACACAACTAATATTAGGTAGATAGGTTGGGGTTGGGCGCGCCACAGGCTGCCACTATACCTTCCCCAGGGGAGGCGGCCCACAATTTCCAGATGAAAAGGGACAATTAAGTGTTGTTTTTTTTTAAATGGGCATGTGACTTGATGGACCTTTTATTTTCATCTATCGTTTTTTTGTACTTCTAGACGAAATCTCAGTAATTGGTCTGCATTAAGACGCAAACTCGCTCCAAAATGAGCAAATAAGCACAGTTAAGCGCCAGGGACAACTGAGCAACAGCGATCGACCTGTGTGTGGGGGAGGGGTAAGTAGGGTGGGAGAGGGGCCCGGGGTGTTTTGGGCTTGACCCCTGTACTCCGACATCAATGACAGGTTTCTTCTTTATTATCTGTTTTTTTTTTTTTTTTTTTTGTGGCACGCCGCTAATCCTACACTGAGAGATGTGAAACCCAGTTTGAGGACTTTATACAAAGTCAATTCCTGTGATAACAGTTTATATCACTTGTGGGATTTGAACCCGATGCCATTCGCTCAAAGGGCTCCGGAGCCACCATGGCATATTGATGTTCACACATCGTCATAACAGAGGAGTGTTTGGCGACTTTCAGTCAGAGGGCTTTCCCTTGACGCAATGGACACACCCTAGTTTGTTCGTCTAAGTGTTTATACACCCTTTTTCTTAATAGCGAGATTTTATAGTTAGCTGACATTCAACTGTTAAAAATCTCAGTACAGTTCGTCCATTTAGCAAGTGACGGCTCGTTGACATTATTTTAAGCCTCGTTTAAGAAATGAACGTACGGAGGCTTTGGAATACTTAGATCGGGAAGAACTGATCGGAGTTTGATTGACTGATCTCTGCCTTTGATAATGTCCGTTGTACCGTTGCCAATTGAAGCTGTGGCTTTTAAACAAAATGCCCGTACCATGACAGAAGGTCTTTAACTGATCAATGGTAGACAAGTGGATTATTCTGCCAATATTTGCTGCTATTTGGAAAAACAGTTTTATTTTAAAATGTAAAAAACAAATCTGCCTTCCTGTCGTTTCTATCTGACTGTTTATCCCTATATGTTTGTCTCTTTGTCTGTGTCTATCTTTGTCTCTCTTTCTTTCTCTGTCTGTCCCTCTCTGTCTCTCTCCCACTCTCTGTTTTTTTTTTCTGGCGTGTGGGTGTGCAGGCAGTTAAAATGTTCGCTTTTGACATTTCGTATTCCTTATTTTAGTCACAAAGTTTGATCTTCTGTGATCTATAGAGTTAAAAATAGCTCGTAACTGCTTTTCATGTTATGCTAAATAGTATAGGCTACTCTTCTCTCCTTTCTTTGACTCTGGACCATTTTCTTCTTTGTATACTTTTTTTTCTGTATTTTCTTTTCACCACTCTCTTTATTTTTTTGTTTTTGACGCTTCTTTTATTTGATTGAAAATGCCAGTCGTTTAAAGTAAACCACGCCTGTTGAAACTGTCTACAAAAATCCTTCCCTACGATGTTTTGTTATTAATAGCTATGCTTACGTCCACGACCATTTAAATTCAGCATTTGTATGTGTATTGGTCTATGTATCGATTGGGGTTGTATTTATTTATTTATTTATTTATTTTAGTTTATTTTAGTTATTTATTCTGTACTAGTTCAAAGCCGTTTGAATTGCCGTTACTTGTTTTCTAATCTTGTCTCGATACCCTTGTTACATTCGTTTTATTAGAACACAATTGACAATGAAATAAACCATTTGAGTCACTTTATCATCGAGCTCGGGACAGGCGTAGTGCACGGCCACCCAGCACGATGAGGAACAGGTCCCACCAAACCCTGTTAAAGCTGAAACTGCGCCTATTTCCACCCAAAGTACCAAAAATATGATCTTGAGATTGACGGAAATAAGAAAGCTATTAACCACTTGCATGGTTTGCACGCCGAGAATAATATTTTGTATGACGTGTATTTGTGTTGGGCGTAGGCCTATACATTATAATTTCAATGAATAGTACTCGTTGTGCTCTCGTTGTCTAAGACACGAGGGCGACGCTCTACCGATCGAGCAGAACCACCACCATCCCCAAAATTCGTTGTTAAGGCGATGTGGGAGTGCCTGGTTATGCCTACTATTGCTCTTTCTGCTCTTCGACACCGCTTATTCATTCTGTCTGCCATCACAGGGGCATTACCTGATTTGGGGTTCCTTGTAGCGCAGTGGTTAGTGGCTCCTATATCGCGCAGGTTTCCACCTTCCTATCCTATCCTATCCTATCCTATCACGTAACTCAAAGGTCGTTGGGGCACCACAGATGATCAGCAACCCTCATGGCTTCATTCAGTGTCAAACAAGTCCATTCTCGAATGTTGTTCTCCAACCTCTTTTTCTGCCTCCCTTTTTTCTGCCTCCCTTTTTTTCTGCCTCCCTTTTTCTGCCTCCCTTTTTTCTGCCTCCCTTTTTCTGCCTCCTTGCACCGTGCCTTGCAGAATGGATTTTGCAAGGTATGATGCTCTGGTGACGTGGCCATACCATCGGAGTTTCCGTTTCTTCACCAATGTGAGCACGTCATCGTGTTGTCCAATGGCTTTGTGTGATGGTCTGTCGGACTTCGTCGTTGGTGATGTGCTGGGTTTAGGAAATGCCCAGAAGTCTTCTGTAGCACCTCATCTTCATGCTTTGTATTCTTCCTTGTAGATCTGCTGTGAGGGTCCATGTTTCGCAAGCATGTAGGAAGATGGAGATGTCAAGGGAGCGCAGCAGCCTTACATTGGAATGTAGACTGATGGTCCTGTCTTTCCAAATGGGCAGGGCCGCAGTTATTTGTGCGACTCTGGAGAGGACTTCCAGGTTTCTACGAAGAGGTCAAAAGTTACCTTCGGACAGCTGCTGATTGGTTGTTCTTCCCCGACACCATCGTTGCCCGCTTTGAACCGACAAGCTTAGCTCGGGCCGTACGGGTTATCCCCTGTCCATCACGCGGGCCATGGCCCGATTCTACTCGATTATTTGCGCATGGACCGGGTTAGTGAAGGCAAAATAAGTGCACTCCAGGAGAACAAGGGGTTCCAACCCCAATATGTTGCCTGGAAAATTAGCTCACATGGGAACGACTTTCCGTAATTATTTTCTGTACTATAATGCTATTTTGTGACTGAACGTTTTGAAAATTATGTTCATGTAACGCGCGTGAAACTTCCTTACGAGGGACAAGCGCGATTTTTAAGTCAATGAAGTTGTTTTTAACGGTGATTCACTCTTCTTTCCCCTACCCTAATGTCGCCGCTGTGACACGTTGGAGAACTCGATCATTTTGTTAGCAGTGCAGGTGACAGGTTCAAATAAAGCATGCCCACGTCGAGGTAGATCCAGGTGTGCCTAGCTGTCCTGGACGTTTGTGTGCCAGTGATGAAGCATGTTGGCGGCTTGTGCTTATTATGTTCCAGCCCAGTTTCAGCAAGCGTCCTTGCTTAGTCTTCGGCCAGTAAGGACCTATAAAACTTACTTTACTGTCTAAATATTTGATTTGCGGGATAGACGTAGAGGGAAGTAATCATTACAGGAATAGTCATATTTATATTTCCCAGCGCATCGTCGATTCGATTCGATAAAATCGAATCGACGATGCGCTGGGAAATATAAATATGACTATTCCTGTAATGATTACTTCCCTCCATTCCTGCTTTATATGAGGCGTCCAAGCATTTAACTGACCTCACCCCTTTTCCCTTGCTGCGTTGTTAAGAAAGAAAACAATCCTCGTCTCTTTCGTTGAAGTTTGTAAGGGATAGGCTCTCCATTAATTGAAAAATTAATACACGTGCAATTTGGCGGAAACCTAAAACTATAATGAGGAGTAGGATAATGAAAAGCAAAAGTAGACGGAGGAGAACAAAGGAGGGGTGGGGAATCGAGGGGGAATGAAAGTAGGGGGGGGGGGGAACACAAATTTTAAAAAAATCACTGTGTATCACTTAAGGCTTCGGCACACTAATCAATGGTCGAGCATTGAACGTATTTCAAAGATTATGCAATGGGACGAAAGACAGTAAACGATGCCTTCAACGCTGGGGTGCGAAAGGTAAATAAAACGCTAATCTATTTGTTGAGAACTTACACGAACCAACGCTGGAACGCCGATCATGAAAGACAATGATGTGTGTAATTCACGCTTTACACACCAAGACGTTGTCGCCGCATGCACCACAGTGAATTCAGATGTTTTGTCTGAGTAGTATTATGAACGCACGAAACAACCATGGGCTACATGTATTGGCTATCCATAGGTTGCCATATAACGTTCCACCTCGTAAGCTTACTACTCTGTACATGGTACACGTGTCGTAGCAAACAAAACTTCAAGATGTCCAAAAGCACCGAGTATTCATCTGTTGCAGCAGTTTTCATCCCAAGGTTTATTTTCCTTGTAGCAACTTCACCGGCTTAGTGAACCTTGTCTAATGCTTCAAGTAACAATTTCCGCCGTTCTGTTTAAGACTTCCTAATTTATTCTTCGACTGACGTGGGCAGTTCTTTTTAAAGTGTGAATGGTGAAATGCTTTTGAGTCATCAGATTAATTTAATTTATTGATGATAACACGACGTTTTTGATAAGAGCAAACTGCCATGGCCGACACGTAGTCAATGAGGATTTCTAAAATAAATTGTACGCAAACTCCGGTCTTTGCCGATCTAGCAATTATCTTTGTGCTATTTCTGGACAGATGCCGCCTTGCCTCATTCAATATTTCGTTGGATGGTTGGTTATTTTATTAACGTCTTTTTCATCGAGATGATAGGACTCAAGCACGCACGCAATCACACACGTTCGCACCACATGCATACCTACATATAGAATATTTATGTTTCATGAAGGATGACTGAAAGGCACTTTCATCTTCTATCTTATCTTGTGCATGTCATCTTTTCAATATTATAGACCCACGCCACACCTGTTCTTTAAACTAAGGTTTGAGTTCGCGAAAAAGGGTGTTTTCAACATCAAAGTCATGCAATAAAAATGACAATCTCCACTCCTCGTGAAATTCTATTGCAGTGGGCGTCCACTGCGGATTTATAGTCATTCATCAATCACCCAAGACTTAACAGACGACAGGTTTTTGGTCTACTTTTGAAATTGTTACTAAAAATGTTAGACACTGATTGGGCAGAAAAAGATCCGAGAATGAATATTATTAGTAAACACTATGAAAGAAAAAAGGACGAGTGTTAAAATAAGAACTTAACAACAAGAAAGATCCTGAGTAAAGAGGATTCAAAAGCATGGGATTCCACATGACACAATCTATAACTTCTCACACTTCTGTAGATTTTGGCATTCTTTCTTAGTTCGTTGCTTCAACTCAAGTGGCGTTGGGTGTTGTTTAAAAATCACAAATGTCCATAGACGTGAAATAAATGAACTAAATAGATGTTGTGAATGTATGTCTCAATGCCAAGCGATACCAAAAGGAGTGTATCACTTGTAGGAATGAAGATTACTTGTCTTCATTCTTCAGTCCACATCAATGCTCTTGTACTTATATTTGAATTAATTTATTTATTTACTTATTTATTTATGTATTTATTTTAATTGTATTTATATTAAGATTTAAAGCGTGGGATTTTTGTTTGTTTGTTGTGATATTTAATTAGAGGTTGATGTACCCGGAACGACGTGTGAAATCAAATTACTCTCATTATTGTACTCTCATTAATGGTGCAAGACGCCAGCAGCTAAGTGTGCATAAGTGTAAATAAATGCACCATTTGCTATTATATATATTGCTTAAACTTAAATGTCGTTAATTGTGCACCGTCTTTAAAGTGTGTTAATTTCCCTTTAACAGTGGCGTGCCTTTGAATCGGGTTCGTACGGCCTCCTCTGTATTTACCAGCAAGCAGTAAGCTTATTCTTTGTATTATTTTCTTTCATTTCATTAATTTTTTCCTTGAAGTTGGTCTTGTCTTACATTGAGTTTATTCTCGGTGTCTGTGATACCCAGTACTGCACGTGTTAATGTACAACAAAATGTTACCGGTGTATGCGAAGTGTAGCCAAAATTGACTCGAAAATAATAAAGTAATAATAATACTGGATGCTATAAACGCGCCATTCCCCAAATCAATCAGGCTCAAAGCGCGGCGATCAGTACCAACATACACACTCACCTGTCTCATCTACCCTCTCACACACACACAACAAATACACACCCATCCCTCAAACAGGTGGTGTAAAAGCAGGGAGATCGCTATTGGAAGACGGGAAAAAAAATCGCCCTGAGAAAACTCTCGGTGACCTCAATAGTCTCGTACCTAAGTCACAGACGTTTGCCCCTTGCGGGAACTGAACCCGCGACCTTCGGCATAGGAAACCGGCGACTAATCCACTGCGCCACGAGGCCATCCAGCAGAGCAGGTTGCAACCTTTACATCTTTATCATAAAACTACCTTTGTCTTGTTTTGTGTGTGTGTGCGTGTGTGTGTGTGTGTGTGCTGGTGTGGGTGTGTGTGTGGGTGTGGGTGTGATTCTATAAATGCAGCTTAATATTATAAATGCTCGATCTCTCTCTCCACGTTTGTGGGTGTTGAAGTGCTTGTTTTATTTTTAATTTTTATATTTTTTAAATGCATTGATGCACTTTAATACCAACGTTTACCTAGCCAAGGCTGTGTTATATAGTTCGTTGTTATTAAAGTGCTGCTTTAATATAAATAATCTCAAACTCTTTCCAAATTTGATTTTAAGTATTTTTATTAAAGAGGAAAGACTTTAATTTATCCGAATAACAACCTTTACCTTTGTCAATTATTTGATTATGTATTATATAATTTTTAAAAATCATTCTTTTATAGCGCTTTTCCAGGTCAAGAGGTGCTTAGGGCGTTGGACGATACAGGATCTGATTCAAACTCCCGATGCGCCCACTGGCTGCCCTTAGGCGCATGGTCTGACGCTCAGACCACTGGGCACATTGGGCGTCCGAGGATGGGCGAAAATATCTAGTGCATGCTGGGTGTATTAATAATAATACTGGATGCTATGTACGCGCTTTCCCCCAAATCATCAATCAGGCTCAAAGCGCGGCGATCTATAGAAGCATACACGCTCACTCACACACACACGCACACACACACACACAACAAACACACCTATATCACTCAAGCATGTGGTGTAAAGGAAGGGATAAAAGGATCGCTATTAGAAGACGGAAAGGAAATCGAATTTTTATTTTGGAATTTTTATATTGACTGCATCCTATATTATTATTGAAGGGAAGGAGAAATCCCGGAGAAACCCTCGGTGACCTCAACAGTCTCGTATATAAGTCATATACGTTCGTCCATTGCGGGACTCGAACTCGCGACCTTCGGCATAGGAAACCGGCGACTAATCCACGGCGCCACGAGGTTACCCTTGTGTAGCTGGCACTCACTCGCTTAGGACATGAGCGTCAGGATCTTTAAAGTCCATGCGATGAAATGCGTGCATGCCCGGAATAGGCCTCCATGTATACTCTCACTAAGTCGGTTGTTGCTCAATGCTGCTTTTATTGAAATGTACAAATACATCAGATTATTTCGACCTGCATACTAGTAAGACCACTGTGAAAGTTAGGATGTTGACCTGCATACGAGTAAGACCACTGTGGAAGTTAGGGTGTTGACCTGCATACGAGTAAGACCACTGTGGAAGTTAGGGTGTTGACCTGCATACGAGTAAGCCTACTGTGGAAGGTAGGGTGTTGACCTGCATACGAGTAAGACCACTGTGGAAGTTAGGGTGTTGACCTGCATACGAGTAAGACCACTGTGGAAGTTAGGGTGTTGACCTGCATACGAGTAAGACCACTGTGGAAGTTAGGGTGTTGACTTGCATACGAGTAAGCCTACTGTGGAAGGTAGGGTGTTGACCTGCATACGAGTAAGAACACTGTGGAAGTTTCGGTACTGACCTGCATACAAGTAAGAACACTGTGAAAGTTAGGGTGCTGACCTGCATACTAGTAAGACCACTGTAAAAGTTACGGTGTTGACCTGCATACTAGTAAGACCACTGTGGAAGGTAAGGTGTTGACCTGCATAATAGTAAGTGTCACAATAGGCTATTTAGACCCTGCACTACGGCTTCACACCTTTAATAGTTCAGCCTGCTGTAGCCTTTGTAAATTAAAGTTGCTGCCTAGAAGACGACACAAGTCAGAACTGTGCTAAGCATGTGTAAGCTAACTCTCGCTAGGGTAGGCAGTGACCTCATCCCGCTGACGTATAGCCCCCCCCTCTCTCCTTCCCTTCCTTAGGAGGCGCTCAGGTCTCACGAGATTTTCGCGGGCTTTAGCTTGACCACTACGTTAGGTAGTCAGTCTTTGTCTGAATCTCAACCGAGAAGGACGCACGCTAAAAGATCTCGCTAGCTGAAGACTAAGCAGGTGACGGGTGAAATTCAATTCATCGCAGTATAGCCACAGCCTGACATTGTCAAAAAGGTAATTGACCAATCTTTGGTTTCATCGCGCTTTATTGATATTATTGTTGGATTATGTTTGTGAAGTCTTGCCATGTTTTATCATTGTGAATGTTAGTCAAACTTTGCTTGACCACGTGGCGGGCACGCGACCGGTTCCGCCACCATGAGGTAGCCCCTACTGTCCAACTGTTGTTTCTCCTATGTGTATTATTGCAGACCAATGGCTGTACCAGAGAATGTTTATAGTGTTAATTACTTCTCCATGTGTTTATTTTAGCCATGATGTGTATATGTATAGGAATTAGGTTGGAGATTCCAGTTGACCACGCACATAGAAGATTGTTCGTCACTTATATATATCTATAAGTGGAGCGATCACTGAGGGCTGTTTCTGCCATCAGTGAGACGCTCTGCACACCCTTAGTATACAAGGGTTGCAGAAACTCGTCTTATGTTTTGCAGACGAGCAGGCTTGTTTGTCCGATGCAGAAAAATAGACCACTAAGAGTCAACCCTAACATTCGGCCTGCAGGGGAACATCGAGCACTGAGCTTCGATCGCCCAATAGTCAACCACAAAGGAGGAGACACCATCACCACACCTCAACGAATCCGCTAAGTGCAAGAAGAAACGCACTAACACTGATCTAGAAGGACTGTGCGGTAGTCCACTCTCCTGAAAACCAACATTAGGCCAACCAGAACTAATATCCCAATGATGAGAGATTAGCAAATATCAAGAACAGTAGCAGCATAGACCCATCAAGGAACGAACTATTCGAAGTGAATTTGGATTTTTAAGTTAATAGAGTGTTTAGAGAATTATGTATAGAGTAGAGGAAATGTGTGATATTTACTGTTAACAAGTGGCTGGACTACCTATGTTTCATAGCCGTGTGAGAGCTAGTGTGCCAGTGAATCTTTTACCATTTTCTCCCTATCTCTATAACCCTATCCGCACACAGACCGAGCTAAACATATAAATGTATTACGATTAGTCACAGTGTGATTATACTAGCCGATTCCCGCAGACGAAAGACGAGTGGGTAATAGCATTCCATTGTGCAGAGCCCATCAACAATAGACCCACCATCACAGTAAGAACACTGTGAAAGTTACGGCTTTGAGTGGTGATATGCTGCTGCAGACAATCTTCAATTTTACACTGCCCACAATCTTATTAAAGATTGGGATCTACTGTACACTACAGTTGTTCTGTGGTACACCTTATTATAGGTTGGGATCTACTGTACACTACAGTTGTTCTGTGGTACACCTTATTATAGGTTGGGATCTACTGTACACTACAGTTGTTCTGTGGTACACCTTATTATAGGTTGGGATCTACTGTATACTACAGTTGTTCTGTGGTACACCTTATTATAGGTTGGGATCTACTGTACACTACAGTTGTTCTGTCTTATACCTTATTATAGGTTGGGATGTACTGTACACTACAGTTGTTCTGTGGTACACCTTATTATAGGTTGGGATCTACTGTACACTACAGTCGCTCTGTGGTACACCTTATTATAGGTTGGGATCTACTGTACACTACAGTTGTTCTGTCTTATACCTTATTATAGGTTGGGATCTACTGTACACTACAGTTGTTCTGTCTTATACCTTATTATAGGTTGGGATCTACTGTACACTACAGTTGTTCTGTCCTATAACTTATTATAGGTTGGGATCTACTGTACACTACAGTTGTTCTGTGGTACACCTTATTATAGGTTGGGATCTACTGTACACTACAGTTGTTCTGTCCTATACCTTATTATAGGTTGGGATCTACTGTACACTACAGTTGTTCTGTCCTATGCCTTATTACAGGTTGGGATCTACTGTACACTACAGTTGGTCTGTCCTATGCCTTATTATAGGTTGAGATCTACTGTACACTACAGTCGCTCTGTGGTACACCTTAATATAGGTTGGGATCTACTGTACACTACAGTTGTTCTGTCCTATACTTTATTATAGGTTGGGATCTACTGTACACTACAGTTGGTCTGTCCTATGCCTTATTACAGGTTGGAATCTACTGTACACTACAGTTGTTCTGTCCTATACCTTATTATAGGTTGGGATCTACTGTACACTACAGTTGTTCTGTCCTATGCCTTATTATAGGTTGGGATCTACGGAGTGACATTTTAAACGCCAATTGTTCTCCTTTCACCCTGTACAAAAATTATTTCGACCTGTCCTTGCTGTGATTTGGAGTGCTTCTTTGATGGAAAAACACACACGCACCTTCAGAAGAACGTTTACCCTCTTAAAGGCTATTCTGCATTGCTGCCTTTGTCCTTTGTGCACACGTGCACCTTTCAACTGTAACCACGTAATCAGGTTGAGTACACTTCAGACTTTGATTAATTGTTGAAGGTTGCCGAAAAACCGTTCACATTTTTACGACCTTGCGTGAACTACAGCTTCGGTTTGCTTTGGGGATACAGTAGAAGATAAAAGTTCTTTTTGTATGTTCAGTTCGAAAAGGTCTTGGATCTGGTCAACACTTTAAAGTTTGGAGGGAAAAAATATTATTCTTTTTCTTTTTTTTTTTCTTTCGCTCTTCCTTTCTTTCCTTCATCCTTTCTCCTTCATGCACTCTCTGGAAATAAAATATTATTTGTGTTCTTTATGCTAGAAGCCTGTATTAAATTTACGTCATCCTTTAAATTGTGAAGTATAATAATATTTTGTGGAACTTAAAAAAAAAAATACTCCGTCATCCCCCCTCCTGTACTTTATCTTTTTTCTGTATTTGTTTCTTCTTCACAAGAAAGATGCTGTGCTTGCGTCAGTCCTACCAATGTACAAAGAATATGAAATGTTGATAATTATTTCTTTCTTGTCTTTTCTTTCCTTTTTTTCTGTCTGTTTGTCTTTCTTTCTTTCTTTCTTTTCACCCAGATTTAGAAAAAAAAATCTTAAATGTTAATAAATATGTTCCTTAATTTTCCTTCTTTGTTTATTTGTTTCTTTCCATCCGTCTTTTTTTTCTTTCTGACATACTTAGACTGTAGCCCAGTTTCATTAACCCAGCGAACGTCTTGTAATACAACAGCATGAACAGAACTGGCAATTTAATTATAATCACTAACGTTCGTTTGCTCGCTCGAAACGATGATCAAAGCCTAAATTGTAGACTTTGCAAAAATGGCGTGAGAAACTGAATGGGGGGCGACTATGCTACAATTAGGGTCGTCCGTTGAGATTTTTGTTCAACGTGAGAATTTAAATAGAATCCTTAAAGATTAAACAGTATGTTGTTTAAACCCCACAGCTCCCGAAGAGAGTATAATATTACAAGCCTAATACAAGATCTTTTATTTCGCAACCGCTCCAACGTTTTGAACTGCCCAATCAGTCAGTTGTTACTTTAACCATAAAGAGCTTTTGTGAAACAGGAAAAGGACGGCAGAAAAGGAATAAAGGGGAGAGAGAAAGAGATGATGATGATGTCCACTTGAATGGCGCACATATCCATGCTGGCAGAGAGAGAGAGAGAGAGAGAGAGAGAGAGAGAGAGAGAGAGAGAGAGAGAGAGAGAGAGAGAGAGAGAGAGAGAGAGAGAGAGAGAGAGAGAGAGAGAGAGAGAGAGAGAGAGAGAGAGAGAGAGAGAGAGATGGGTGGAATGAACGAATGATGAAGAAGAAAAAGAAGACACTTTTGCTCACTAAAGTGTGTCTCATAGTTTATTATGACAATGTTTACTTTCGTTATTGCAACGGGCACGTATAGAAATAATGACATGTAGTGACGTAAGTTAGTGACACAATGAAACAATGGCGTGACGTACCGTGGTTCGTAGTGATGTATCCTACAGTAAGGATGCTGTGGTGATGTTGATTTAAATGTAAGTTAAAGCGAAAACCCTCCATTCTATTTATTTTAAAAAAATATTTTCTGTGCTTTGTCGCTGAAGCACGATCGTCAAACAAAATGTTGAGTGCATGCATGTTTAAATGATTTACAGGTATAGGGGATTAAGTATGGCAAAGTGTGTGTACTGTTTTGTAACAGGCATTGAGTTTAGTTTGGACGACTACATCTGGCAAGGCTACCAGTGCAGTCCTCCATAACAGCGTCATCGGGAACTAACAACAATCGGTGTGCGTCAAGGATGCCTACTCCAACACTCTTCAACATCTTCCTAGAGCGCATTATGTGAGATGCTTTGCAGATCACTAAGGCACAGTCAGCATAGGGGGTAGAGCAATCTCCAATCTTCGTTTTTGCGGATGACATTGATGGATTGGCTGGAGAGGAACAAGAACTTGAACAGCTGGTACAGAGGCTTGACACCACCTCCAGAGCCTATGGAATGGAAGTAAGTGCAGAGAAGACCAAAATGATGGGTCCAAGGCCAATCCCTCAACACAGTGCATAGCTTCAAATATTTAGGAGCCATTGTATCAGACAATGGGTCCCGACAGGATGTCCTCTCCAGGATCGCACAAACAACTGCTGCCCTGACAAGGTTGAAGCCCATTTGGAAAGACAGGACCATCAGTCTACATTCCAAAAAGTAAGACTGCTGAGCTCACTTGTCATCTCCATCTTCCTATATGCTCGCGAAGCATGGACCCTCACAGCAGATCTACAACGAAGAATACATAGCATGGAGATGAGGTGCTACAGATGACTTCTGAGCATTTCCTATACCCAGCACATCACCAACGACGAAGTCGGACAGACCATCACACAAGCCATTGGACAACACGATGACCTGCTCACACTGGTGAAGAAACGGAAACTCCGATGGTATGGCCACGTCACCAGATCATCAGGCCTTGCAAAGACCATTCTGCAAGGCACAGTGCAAGGAGGTAGAAGAAGAGGGAGACCGAAAAAGAGGTGGGAGGACAACATTCGACAATGGACTAGTTTGACACTGATCGAAGCCATCAGGGCTGCTGAGGACAGAGAAAGATGGAGTATGCTGGTTAAACGATCACCTGTGGTGCCCCTACGACCTCCGGGTTACGGGACATGATAGGATAGGACTACATCTGGCTTTGACGAAGGGCATGGGAAAACTGGTTATGTAGAATAATAATAATACGAAGAAGGGCATGGGGATGGGTTGGGAGTAAAGGAGGGAAAAGATGACGAGGGAGGAGAGAGGTGTTGAATAGGCCTTTGTCCACCAGTAGCTGCTATTGGAAACTGAAGAAGAAGAGGAAAACAAGAAGAAGAAGAAAGGATTTTACTGGTTAGTGGGATGTGAAAAGAAATTGGGGTTAGCTTCTCAAACAGCTGCGCATTACAAAATCCTTTTAGGGCTGGGCTGTCAAAGAGCTGTTTCGTGTTGGCCCGTTGCGGGTGCTGTGTGCTCTACGTGGCACAATATCATAATTTTCAATGGGGATTGTTAGAAGACGGCCATGTTAATTGATGAAACACACATTATTACTCTAGCATATTCAGCAGATATTCGATACTGGTATGGCTGTTAGCATGCAACGAGATGCTGTTTTTGCAGCTTTCTTTACAACGTGATGCAACATAATCATTTTCGAAACTAAACGTGCTATCAAGCATAGAGGGGGAGACAGAGAGAGAAAGAGAGAAAGAGAGAGAGAGAGAGAGAGAGGGAGGGAGAGAGAGAGAGAGAGAGAGAGAGAGAGAGAGAGAGAGAGAGAGAGAGAGAGAGAAAAGAGAGAGATGGGCACTGTTAAGTAGATGCACTCACTGAGCGTGTTTTGGTTTCGTTAATATTTTATCAACTGTGGGTTCGGGCACTGAATAGAATAGACCCAAATTTTCCAGGTGTGTCGTAAGAGGCGACTAACAAGGGCGATGTCAGCACGGCATCACTCGGCGAAAGTCTTCTACACAGAAGTCACCGGCCAGGACCGAGGAACCTCACGTTACTACAGGTTCAATGACCACGTGCTCGGGCCACACTGTACTCGTGGATTTCGGCTGTGAGCCTGGAGAGGATTGGGCTCTGCCATGTCTTTTTTTTCCCAAGACACACCGAATGATGAAAAGATTCACTCACTCCATACCAGATCGGTCGTCGCCCGGGTCACCAAGGACCGCGCCTTCCGTTGGCCATCAGGACGGAGGTGATAAGTGTGCTACTGATGGACAACTTAGCAGGATCCGCACGAGAGACAACATCGTCATAGGAACCTGGAATGTCAAGATCCTAACTGCGGAGGGAAAATTAGAAGAACTGGTCCACGATCTGGACCACTATCGATGGAACATTTTAGGTATCAGCGAACTGCGCTAGAAAGGCCTAGGTGAAACAACGACGGACAAAGGCTACAAGCTTAATTTTTAGCGGGAGAGATGGCATGCACGAACACGGCGTTGGATTCTCGGTCCACAAAAACATTATAGACACTGTCGTGGGTTGCCGCCCAGTCTCCAGTAGACTCATTACTATTCGTCTGAGAGCAGCCCCTTTCAACATCACCATCATCCAGGCCTATGCCCCAACATCAGACTATAACGACAGCGAAGTCGAAAATTTCTATGAACATCTACAGGCTGTCCTTGACCAAGTACCGAGGAAGGACATAATCATAGTGCAAGGCGACGGGAATGCCAAGGTTGGCTAAAATGCGCATGTGGACCCCACTGAAACAACGAGACAAATGACAGAGGTATGTGAGGCTTGGAGTTTACCAGATAGAACAATCTGATACTGGCAAAAACGCTTGGTCTTCACAAAAAAATCCAGGCGATAGACCTGGGAAAGTCTCAGCGGGGAGCATCACAACAAGATTGACTACATCATGGTCAAGACTCGTTTCAGATCAAACATCAACATTGGCAGGACACGCACTTATCCAGGAACAGACATCGGAAGTGACCTCGTGATGATGTCCTTCCGGCTTCACTTGAAGAGAATAAACACAGCAAAACGCACCAGACTGAAGTTCGACCTGGACAAACTGCAAGACCCGGAAGTGGCAGAACTATTTCAGGCCACAATTGGAGGGAAATTTGCACCACTGCTCATTTTGGGAACTGGTGAAGTAGATGTTAACACCATGACCACCACCTTCAACTCAGCTGTGGCAGATGCCGCTACTGAGATCCCTGGCTAGCACCCCCAAAGAAGAAACCGTGTATCACATCTGGACTTTTGGACCTTTGTGATAAACGAAAAGAGATGAAAAACAAATAGAACACCTCGCAGGGAGTTGATGCCTACCGAAAAACCAACAGTGGCATCCGAAAAGGCATGCGCAAAGCAAAAGAGAACTGGCTAGAGGAGAAATGCCAGGAAATAGAAAACAGTGTGAACAAGAACAACAGCAAGAAGGTCTATCAGACTGTGAAGCGGCTGACAAGTGTTACACAGCCAAAGGTATCCACGACCTAAAGCATGTTTGGCATATGCCTCACAGAAGAACAAGAAGTATTGGATAGATGGATAGAGTACTGCTCTGAACTTTAAAACCACACACCAAACGGAGAACCATCATTTCAAGCATGTTCCCAGAACAGAGAAGAGGAAGAAATTCTCCCAGTTCTTCGAGAAAAATTTGAGGCAGCAGTGGAATCACTGAAGAAGGGGAAGTCAGCGGGAGTGGACAACATACCCGCGGAATTGCTTCAAGCAGGAAGAGAAGCGATGATTGACGCCCTCACCATCATTTGTAACAAGATCTGGGAGAGTGGGGAGTTGCCTACACCATGGACCCAGACGCTTGTCATCACTCTTTCCAAAAAGGGTAACCTTCAGGAGTGTGAAAACTACCGCACCATCAGCCTCATCAGCCAGCCCAGCAAGGTCCTCCTGAAAATAATACTCAACAGGTTGAAACCCTAAGCTGAGAAAATCAAAGCTGAAGAACAAGCAGGATTCAAGGCAGGGCGAAGTACCACTGAACAGTTTTTCAACCTCAAAATAATCTGCGAGAAATACCTACAGCACCAACAACATCTATATCATGTGTTTGTAGACATCAAGCTAGCGTTTGACCGAGTCTGGCATGCAGCTCTGTGGGGCAACCATGAGAGTGTACAACATCAGCCCTAATAATTATTATTGATGTCATCAAAAGCCTGTGTGGCAAGGAAGCTTTCCCGTGCTCATTTGCATGTATTACCGGTGTCTCAGCATGGACTTTAAAAGGTTCCCCAATCCTTAGTATTATATTGTTACTCTATTGACTTAGTATCAATAAGTCCAATTGTGGATAGGGTCGTAATTGTAGTCTTTAAGTCTGTACAATCTCAAGTTTCACAACCTTTTCCCCTTCACTAATAACACCTACGTTTATTATAAAGAGAACCCAATACTACAACAGTTGAAATGAGCGTCCTTGGCTAGTACACTATAGCAGTACAGGTACGTTTTCGTTGAAATCTGTAGGAGAGAGAGAGAGAGAGAGAGAGAGAGAGAGAGATAGAAAGAGAGAGAGGGGGGCATAGGGAGGGAGAGAGAGAAGGAGGGAGAGAGAAATAGAAACAGAGACAGAGAGAGAAAGACAGACGGAGAGAGGGACAGAGAAAGACAGAGAGAGAGAGAGAGAGAGAGAGAGAGAGAGAGAGAGAGAGAGAGAGAGAGAGAGAAGCACAAGGGAAGGGGAAGGAGAGAGTGTTTTGGTGGATATTGTGAATACGGGATGCGATCAATTGCGTGTTTTGGGGCGTTTTCATCTTTCTTTCGTGTTCTGATATTCCACTCTCTGTTATCAAAATACTTTTAACAACATGATCAATTATTCTTTTCAAAAGTATTAGATTTTAGCACTTATGATTATTGCATAATGGCACATGTCAGATTCACTCAGCCAGGTTGTCATTAGGGCTTCCTATGATGTTATTATTTAGCAATGTGGGCATTTTATATGTATGTGTTGTGTTAATAATTTATAAGGATGTTTGTATTCTATTTTGTTTTTGTAAACGGGGGTTCGATAAATTGCATCACAGACATTCAGTCATGGATGACACTCAACAAGCTTAAGCTTAATGACGATAAAACCGAAGCCCTCCTCATTCACAAGCACAACACCTCCTCCTCACTCTCGCCCCTCCCAACATCGCTTACAGTAGGGACAACAAACATTCAGTTCTCATCCTCAGCAAGAAATCTCGGCTACATTCTCTCCGATGACCTGTCCCTCAACAACCACATCTCCAACGTCTGTCGCTCTGCATACACGGCCATACGCCAAATCAGCTCCTTTCGCCACCATCTTACAGTCCCTGCCACCAAAACCCTAGTCTGCGCTCTCGTCCTTTCTCGTCTTGACTATTGCAACTCTCTCCTTGCGGGCTCCCCGAAACACATCATTGACAAACTACAAAAGGTTCAGAACTCAGCAGCTAGACTAGTATTCCGAGCTAAGAAACGCGATCACATCACACCTCTACTACATTCCCTTCACTGGCTTCCTGTGCAAGCACGCATAGAGTACAAACTCTCTGTTCTCTGTCACAACCTCTTCACAGATTCCTGTCCTTCCTACCTTGCTGATCTACTGTCTGTCTACTCCCCTTCACGCACTTTAAGATCTGCTGACACTCGCACACTCAAGGTTCCCGTCACCCGCACTAAGACATACGGCCAACGTGCATTCGCTTACTCCGCACCTAAGCAGTGGAATTCTCTTCCCTCCCATATCCGCAACATACAATCAACACAAGCATTCAAAAAGGCCCTCAAAACCCACCTCTTCAAACTGCATTATTCAGATTGATTTGTATCCCGCTGCCATTCTCTCATCTTTTGTCTATGTCTGATCCGTAAGTGTATACACGGCTGTAAATATTTATACTGTTTTTCTTCCTGGGTCTAACCTGGCATATAAATAGCTCTTAATAGGTTTTTGCTATTCTATTTTCTGTCTTTTTGTCATTTGTGTACATAGTTGTAAATAGTCTATTTTTGTCTTTTTTGTAATGTATGTACATAGTTGTAAATAGTCTGTACCTTTACTGTCCCGTCTTTTGGTGTATTGTAGCAAAAGTGATGTTTCATCGGGTGCATGTATTTATATGTAATGACTATGTAAAGCGTGGTGAGTCTGGTCATAGGCTGGAGTACCCGCTATATAAAAATCCGTTATTATTATTATTATTATTATTAAATTAGAGTATAGCCTCAGCGTCCCCTGCGTGGGATGTCTTTATTATAAAGCGACTGGCTGATGGAGAGCATTCAGTTTTACCACTAGGGTTGTTTCAGCAGATGTTTTATGCGGATCGGGGGTTGTCCGGTCCTGATTTGGCTCGGAAGAGTCCGCTGGACCTAAAGCAATAATCGTGTAATGTAATGATTCACGCAGCCCTATTTTACGGGATCTGTAACATTGCAGACACACGACACATTGAGCAATTTATTCAACAGTGTTGTTTGGTTTACTGAATGTGTTTACACATGTACAAGAACGAGGCTGCCTTGTGGGAGCTCGCTCATTGTAGGATCTTATCAGCCTCTCCTGACTTATGCCTGACATGTGTCGGGTAGGGATGTAGGGCAGGAGTATGACAACAGGGTGGTCCTGTCCACCCGGCGTGGTCAACAACAAATATACATTGCATTGGTCATTTTGAGCTCAAAGAGAGATGAACGGACAACAGCCATTCTCTCTCTTTTTCTCTCTCTCTCTTTCCCTCCCGCGCTGTCTCCCCTCCCTCTCTCCCACTAATCAGCATCATTTTTCTTGAACATTTCAGGCCAATCCGAATGCAGCATGCTTGGAAACGCCTTTGACCAATCAGCATTCAGAGAAAGATCCAAGGCACGAAACTGTACCCTGCAAACGCGACTAGAGCGGACCAAATAACAAAAGAATAAATGATAACAGGTTCTGCATTCCAGAACACGGTAAAGTAGTTTTCGCCTTTCTTATTCGCCGGTATTGCAATCATGTCTGAGTCACACTGCATTATCAATTAGTTTTGTAGCATTTGACGACGGCGACGACACCGCGTACTGCTGTTTTTCCCAAGTTTTCCTGCTGGTGCTGTTGTACTTCATGCTAGCTACTGTTGCTGCTTGAACTGCTGTGCCCCTTGTATTACCACCACCATCCCATCACCCCACTATTACTACTACTACTACTACTACTACTACTACTACTACTACTACTACTACTACTAGTAGTAGTAGTAGTAGTAGTAGTAGTAGTAGTAGTAGTAGTAGTAGTAGTAGTAGTAGTAGTAGTAGTAGTTGTTGTACAGTGGGATAGGCCTGCTTTATTTTAATTTTTATCCGGACGGGCAAGACAAAACCTACGTGCAACAAAGAACCTACGTGCAACAAAGAACATACGTGCAACAAAGAACATACGTGCAACAAAGAACCTACGTGCAACAAAGAACATACGTGCAACAAAGAACATACGTGCAACAAAGAACCTACGTGCAACAAAGAACATACGTGCAACAAAGAACATACGTGCAACAAAGAACATACGTGCAACAAAGAACATACGTGCAACAAAGAACATACGTGCAACAAAGAACATACGTGCAACAAAGAACATACGTGCAACAAAGAACATACGTGCAACAAAGAACATACGTGCAACAAAGAACATACGTGCAACAAAGAACCTACGTGCAACAAAGAACATACGTGCAACAAAGAACATACGTGCAACAAAGAACATACGTGCAACAAAGAACATACGTGCAACAAAGAACATACGTGCAACAAAAAAAACTACATGCAACACACGCGTATATACAATTCTACACCGCCATTGCTATCAGGCTATAATAATAATAATATTAATAATAATAATAATAATATTAATAATAATAATAATAATAATAATAATAATAATAATAATAATAATAATAATAATAATAATAATAATAATAATAATAATAATAATAATAATAATAATAAGGATATTTATATTGCGCTTTTGTCCAATGAACAATATCAGTTCAAAGCGCAGTACTCACGCATTTTTTACATTACATTATACATTGCATTCATTCTAAACATCCGGCTTCATACAAAATAAAATCAGACACTTGCTAACGAATAAGAGACGAGGGAGGGAGAGGGAGGGAGAGAGGAGGGGAGAGCTAAGGATGGGTTATGGCGTGGGTGGTGACGGTGGTCTGAATTTAAAAAAAAAAAAAAACCAAAAAACACAAAACAAATGGAGGAATGACGACGATAATGATGGGAGGCAAGATCAGAAACATTTAAGGAAGAGATGAGTTTTTAAGTTGGATTTTAAAGTAGCTATGTTTGGAGCACTAGGCTGAAGTTCGACCTGGACAAACTGCAAGACCCGGAGGTGGCAAAAATATTTCAGGCCACAATTGGTGGGAAATTTGCACCACTGCTTATTTTGGGGGCAGGCGAAGTAGATGTCAACACCATGACCAATACCTTCAACTCAGCTGTAACAGATGCCGCCACTGAGATCCTTGGCAAGCACCGACCAAAGAAGAAGCCGTGGATCACACCTGAACTTTTGGATCTGTGTGATAAACGAAGAGAGTTAAAAAAGAAAAAGAACACCTCACAGGGAGCTGATGTCTACCGAAAAATCAACAATGACATCCGAAAAGGCATGCGCACAGCAAAGGAGAACTGGATAGAAGATCAATGCCAGGAAATAGAGAACAATCTGAACAAGAACAACAGCAAGAAGGCCTACCAGACTGTGAAGCGGCTGACAAGTGTTAAACAGCCCAAAGTCTCCACTATCCAAAGCAAGTCTGGCATTTGCCTTACAGAAGAACAAGAAGTCTTGGACAGATGGACAGAGTACTGCTCTGACCTTTACAACCATACACCAAATGGAGACCCATCAGTTCTAGCATGTCCCGAGAGCAGAGAAGAAGAAGAAATCCTCCCAATTCTCCGGGAAGAAGTTGAGGCAGCAGTGCAATCGCTGAAGAAAGGGAAGTCAGCGGGAGTGGACAACATACCAGCGGAACTGCTACAAGCAGGAGGAGAAGCGATGACTGATGCTCTCACCATTATCTGTAACAAGATCTGGGAGAGTGGGGAATGGCCTACACCATGGACCCAGTCGCTTGTCATCACTCTTCCCAAAAAAGGTAACCTTCAGGAGTGTGAAAATTACCGCACCATCAGCCTCATCAGCCATCCCAGCAAGGTCCTCCTGAAAATAATACTCAACAGGTTGAAACCACAAGCTGAACAAATCATAGCTGAAGAACAAGCAGGATTCATGGCAGGGCGAAGTACCACTGAACAGATTTTTAACCTCAGAATAATCTGTGAGAAATACCTACAGCACCAACAACATCTATATCATGTGTTCATAGACTTCAAGAAGGCATTTGACCGAGTCTGGCATGCAGCTCTATGGGCAACCATGAAAGTGTACAACATCAGCCCTAAAATTATAGAAGTCATCAAAAGCCTGTATGACAAGGCTACCAGTGCAGTCCTCCATAACAGCGTCATCGGGAACTGGTTCAGAACAACAATCGGTGTGCGTCAAGGATGCCTACTCTCTCCAACACTCTTCAACATCTTCCTAGAGCGCATCATGTCAGATGCTCTTGCAGATCACGAAGGCACAGTCAGCAAAGGGGGCAGAGCAATCTCCAATCTTCGTTTTGCAGATGATATTGATGGATTGGCTGGAGAGGAACAAGAACTTGAACAGCTTGTACAGAGGCTTGACACCACCTCCAGAGCTTATGGAATGGAAATAAGTGCAGAGAAGACCAAAATGATGACCAACAACACCAATGGCATCAACACGGACATCAAAGTACAAGGCCAATCCCTCAACACAGTGCACAGCTTCAAATATTTAGGAGCCATTGTGTCAGACAATGGGTCTCGACAGGAAGTCCTCTCCAGGATCGCACAAACAACTGCTGCCCTGACAAGGTTGAAGCCCATTTGGAAAGACAGAACCATCAGTCTACATTCCAAAGTAAGACTGCTGCGCTCTCTGGTCATCTCCATCTTCCTATATGCTTGCGAAGCATGGACCCTCACAGCAGATCTCCAACGAAGAATACAAAGCATGGAGATGAGGTGCTACAGAAGACTTCTGTGCATTTCCTATACCCAACACATCACCAACGTTGAAGTCCGACAGACCATCACACAAGCCATTGGACAACACGATGACCTGCTCACAGTGGTGAAGAAACGGAAACTCCGATGGTATGGCCACGTCACCAGATCATCAGGCCTTGCAAAGACCATTCTGCAAGGCACAGTGCAAGGAGGTAGAAGAAGGGGGAGACCGAAAAAGAGGTGGGAGGACAACATTCGAGAATGGACTGGTTTGACACTGAGCGAAGCCATGAGGGCTGCTGAGGACAGAGAAAGATGGAGTATGCTGGTTAAGCGATCATCTGTGGTGCCCCTACGACCTTCGGGTTATGGGACAGGATAGGATAGGATAGGATGTTTGGAGAGCTGCGAAGAGAGAGGGGAAGAGAGTTCCAAGTTAAAGGGCCAAGTACTGAGAAAGATCGACGGCCAGCAGAGGAGAGTTTGTAGCGGGGTATGTGAAGCATGAGGGTGTCAGAGGAAGAACGAAGATTCCTAGAAGGCTTATAGAATTGAATGTTCTGGGTGAGGTAAGAAGGGGCTAAGCCATGGACGCACTTGTAACAAAAAATAACGATTTTGTAGATAATTCTATGAGACACTGGAAGCCAGTGGAGTGAATGTAGAAGGGGAGTGATATGATCTATATACAGTTCTACACCGCTATTGTTATCAGGCTATATACAGTTCTACACCACCATTGCTATCAGGCTATATACAGTTCTACACCGCTATTGTTATCAGGTTATATACAGTTCTACACCGCTATTGTTATCAGGCTATATACAGCTATTGCTATCAGGCTATATACAGTTCTACACCGCTATTGTTATCAGGCTATGTACAGTTCTACACCGCCATTGCTATCAGGTTATATACAGTTCTACACCGCCATTGCTATCAGGTTATATACAGTTCTACACCGCCATTGTTATCAGGCTATATACAGTTCTACACCGCCATTGTTATCAGGCTATATACAGTTCTACACCACCATTGCTATCAGGCTATATACAGTTCTACACCGCCATTGTTATCAGGCTATATACAGTTCTACACCGCCATTGTTATCAGGCTATATACAGTTCTACACCGCCATTGTTATCAGGCTATATACAGTTCTACACCGCCATTGTTATCAGGCTATATACAGTTCTACACCGCCATTGTTATCAGGCTATATACAGTTCTACACCGCCATTGTTATCAGGCTATATACAGTTCTACACCGCCATTGCTATCAGGCTATGTACAGTTCTACACCGCCATTGTTATCAGGCTATATACAGTTCTACACCGCCATTGCTATCAGGCTATGTACAGTTCTACATCGCCATTGCTATCAGGCTATATACAGTTCTACACCGCCATTGTTATCAGGCTATATACAGTTCTACACCGCTATTGCTATCAGGCTATGTACAGTACAGTTCTACACCGCCATTGTTATCAGGCTATATACAGTTCTACACCGCTATTGTTATCAGGCTATGTACAGTTCTACACCGCCATTGTTATCAGGCTATATACAGTTCTACACCGCCATTGTTATCAGGCTATATACAGTTCTACACCACCATTGCTATCAGGCTATATACAGTTCTACACCGCCATTGTTATCAGGCTATATACAGTTCTACACCACCATTGTTATCAGGCTATATACAGTTCTACACCACCATTGCTATCAGGCTATATACAGTTCTACACCGCTATTGCTATCAGGTTATATACAGTTCTACACCGCCATTGTTATCAGGTTATATACAGTTCTACACCGCCATTGTTATCAGGCTATATATAGTTCTACACCGCCATTGTTATCAGGTTATATACAGTTCTACACCGCCATTGTTATCAGGCTATATACAGTTCTACACCGCTATTGTTATCAGGCTATGTACAGTTCTACACCGCCATTGCTATCAGGTTTTGCAGAAACAGAGGGGGGAAGGTGGGTTGTAAGAAGATGATGTGGAGGGGTAAGGGGTAAGAGGCAGGGTTAGGAGAGCGTGGACCACTTTTCTGTGCATCGTAGGGTCTATATTCTTTTTATCAGCAAAATCCTAAACCAAAATGTATCATCTTTGGAACAATCAACAACGACAAAATGTTGACATAGAGATGGTCTCGATTCTTGGAACAATGTAACACATAGATTATAATAATTATCCGTCGTCACAGACACTCTTCTTAGGATTACTTTTTTGTTTTCATTTGAAAACCCAGGTAGTCTACAATCCTATCAGCACTGACAGCGAACAATAAGAGACGGGTGTCAGCGCAGCACCAGTTATCAAGATAGCCTATAGAATGCCAGCCGTTTCTATTCTATTGTCCACTATCTGAGAGGTGCTAGATAATGGGATACGGCATTGAAATAGTGCCATTATCACAAGAGATCGGTATGGGCAAATAGGTCGATGTTGAATAGAATATCCTCTGTCGTGAAATGTGGTCGCGCGCACGACTACACTGCAACGTTAAATAATACCACGCAAATTAAGTTTCAGTTCATTCAATATGTATAAATAATAATAATAATAATAATAATAATAATAATAATAATAATAATAATAATAATAATAATAATAATAATAATAATAATAATAATAATAGTAATAATAATAATAATAATAATAATAATAATAATAATAATAATAATAATAATAATAATAATAATAACAACAACAACAACATAAATAAATAATTTATTATTATTATTATTATGATTATTATTATTATTATTATTTTTTTTTTTTAATTATTATTTTTTATTATTATTATTTATTTATTTTTTTATAGCGCAAACCCAAACTTTTGCTCTAAGCGTTCCCATGCCTACACACACATACGCTCGCAAGGTCAAATATTTAAACAACAGGTCATGCAGCATTGTCAGGATTCAATTAAATACAATTAATACTCTCTCCGCGACGTGTTAGCACCACAAAAAGAAGAAAACGTGGATCACACCTGGACTTTTGGACCTATTTGATAAACGAAGAGAGATGAAAAGGAAAAAGAACACATCCCAAGGAGCTGATGACTACAGAAAAATCAACAATGACATCCAAAAAAGCATTGCACACAAAGGTGAACTGGATAGAAGATCAATGCCAGGAAATAATCTGAACAAAATCAACAGCAAGGCCTACCAGACTGTGAAGCGGCTGACAAGTGTTAAGCAACCCATGGTCTCCACGATCCAAAGCAAGTCTGGCTTGTGCCTTACAGAAGAACAAGAAGTCTTGGATAAGTGACAGATTGCTGCTCGGACCTTTACAACCACAATCCAAACGGATATCAGTTTTAGCATGTCCCGAGAGCAGAGAAGATGAAAAAATCCTCCCAATTCTCGGAGAAAAAGTTGAGGCAGCAGTGCATTCGCTGAAGAATGGGAAGTCAGCGGGAGTGGACAACTTACCCGCAGAATTGCTTCAAGCGGGAGGAGAAGCGATGATTGGCGCCCTCGCCATTATCTGTAGCAAGATCTGGGAGAGTAGGGAGTGGCCTACACCATGGACCCAGTTATCATTCTTTCCAAAAAAAGGTCACCTTCAGGAGTGTAAAAATTATCCTGCCTCGTCATCCATCCCAGCAAAGTCCTCCTGAAAATAATACTCCACAGGTTGAAACCCTAAGATGAACAAATCATAGCTGAAGAACACATCAGGATTCAGGGCAGGGCGAAGTACAACTGAACAGATTTTCAACCTCAGAATAATACCATGTGTTTGTAGACTTCAAGAAAGCGTTTCACCGAGTCTGGCATGCAGCTCTGTGGGCAACCATGAGAGTGTACAATATCAGCCCTAAAATTATTGAAGTCATCAAAAGCCTGTATGACAAGGCTACCAGTTCAGTCCTCCACAACAGCGACATCAGGAACTAGTTCAGAACAACAATCGGCGTGCGTCAAGGTTGCCTACTCTTGCCAACACTCTTCAACATCTTTCTGGAGCGCATCATATCAGATGCCCTTGCAGGTCATGGAGGCACAGTCAGCATAGGCGGTAAAGCAATCTCAAACCTCCGTTTTGCAGATTGAATTGATAGATTGGCTGGAGAGGAACTTGAAGAGCTGGTACAGAGGCTTGACACCACTTCCAGAGCCTTTGGAATGGACATAAGTGCAGAGAAGACCAAAAATGATGACCAACAACACCAATGGCATCAACACGGCTATCGAAGTCCAAGGCCAATACTTCAACACGGTGAACAGCATCAAATATTTATGAGCCATTGTATCAGACAATGGGTCCGACAGAAAGTCCTCTCCAGGATCGCACAAACAACTGCTGCCCTGGCAAGGTTAAAGCCCATTTGGAAAGACAGGGCCATCAGTCTACGTTCCAAGGTAAGGTTACTGCGCTCCCTGTCATCTCCATCTTCCTATACTCTTGCGAAATACGGATCCTCACAGCAAACCTACAATGAAGAATACAAAGCTGGAGATGAGGTGCTACAGAAGACTTCTGTGCATTTCCTATACCCACCACATCACCAACGACGAAGTCCGACAGACCATCACACAAGCCATTGGACAACACGATGACATGCTCACAGTGGTGAAGAAACGGAAACTCCGATGGTATGGTCACCCCTGCAGTGCATCAGGCCTTGCAAAGACCATCCTGCAAGGCACGGTGCAATGAGGCAGAAGAAGAGAGAAACAGAAAAAGAGGTGGGAGGACAACATTACAGAATGTACTGGCTTGACACTGAGCGAAGCCATAAAGGTTTCTGAGGACAGAATGACTTTCGAGTTACGGGATAGGTTAGGATAGGATAGGATAGGACGTATTACATGGAAGTTGGTGGCAAAGCTACCGTGTTTCCTATTAAACTCTTTTTTTTATAATACTGGTGCCACGGCTGTAATGCCACAGCAATCTAAATTGCTGGAAATAATTTACAAAGCACTAGTTTGCGACAGTAAGCTTAGTTATATTTGTTTGACCGTGACGTTTATCTCCTTACGTAGTGAGCGGCTGTTGCACAAGTTTTTACTTTATGGGACTTGATAACAGTTGTAGACTTAATTCTATTACTAAACACTGGTTTGCAAAAATGATTTACAGAGCCAGTAATGTATTCAATACTTTTTGTTTAAGTATGGGAGATCTATACTAGTACTAATTAATACTGTAAAACATTCCCCGAGTTCTATACTAATAGTAATGCTAATAATAAACACTGGTTTGCGAAAATACTTCACAGCGCTAGTTTTGAACTCGGGCTTTCAAAATCATTGTTAGAGATCAGTTCTGAATGTGATTGGGTTTAATGTAACCTACGCGGCCTGTATAGAGTAACTGTGGCTTTATGTCTAGAAGACTGTCAACACGTTTTTATGTTAGTCCATTCATAATAGTTCTGCGTGGTTCTAGTGTTACGACTACTCCGACCTGTTATTTTATTTCATTCATAATAGGTCTATACAAGTTTGGTCTCCAGTTTTTCGCACTATATATATCTATATGTATGTGTTGTGAGACCTTATCTGCAGTAGGTTAGACAGTTATTGATCATATGATTTGATATGATTTGTTTTGATTTGATTTGATTTGATTTGGACTGTGTTCCATTTATTATGTATGTTGTATGTATGTATGTATGTGTATGTTGGTATAGATCGCCGCGCTTTGAGCCTTGGGGAAAAGCGCGTTCATAGCATCCTGTATTATTATTATTATTATTATTATTATTATTATTATTATTATTATTATTATTATTATTATTATTATTATTATTATTATTATTATATAATGTTTCAGTCTAAAATTTCTTACACCAGACTGGCTTATGTAAGTGTGTGTGCGTGTGTGCGGGTGTGTGCGCGCGCTGTGCGTACGTGTGTGTGTTGTGTCCGTGTGTGTAAGAATCAGCACTATATTTTGCCTATTGCTAAATTATGGGCTATTGTTAATTTGTGACTCATTATTAGGGGGTTAGTTAATTGAGTCAATACACTTTACACTATCAAAATCCGCATTAAAAGATAAAGAAAGGAATGACATTGTTGTGGTATTTGGCGCATTTAAAAGCGTAGAACTGTACCATTTTTATTGGCAGTAAGTGTAAGCACACATGTCGGACTGAGTTTTTGAGCGTTAGCTAGAAATGTATCAGCTCATTAGTTTTAGTCTTAGTGCTCTTGCCGTTAAGCGTGCGATTACAAAACCGGAGACATTTAAATTTATTTTCAACCTCAGCGGTTCCCTCAACCTTTCAAATTCCACATAACGGATCTCACAAGCCGTTAACACACAAAAAAAGAAGACATTAAAAAACGTCTGTAGAACTTAATGCGAGTTCAATAGCTTTTTGGAGTTACTGGGAATGTCTGTCTGTCTTTTGTGGTGTTTGTGTGTCAAGTGTTGTGTCACGGAGCTAAGCCATTATCAGTAGTTTTTAGCACCAGCATGGGAACAAATATCCTTGCATTGTACGGAGGTGATATCAGCCATTCAGAATACACTGTGTTTTGTTAGGTTGGTACAGAATTGTGGGTTTAGATATTTTCACAGAGTTGACACCTGTTATTTGTTAAATTATTCAGTGAGAATTTGCTCTTTGGTATTTCGAGTTTTTAAGCTGACGTTGGATTGTTATCTGGCCTGAAAATGTGCCTTAACATTTTCACTGCTATGTTGTTTTATGTCTATAAACAGTTCTCAGTATAAAGTTATATTTTACAATCTTTATTTTGATCGAGAAAGAACATTGGTTTAACAAGCGATTGGATATATAGTGCTGTTTAGAACCGAAGATGGCAAAGCAGAACGAAAGAGGTTTTGGATTCTGATGGGTCCGGCCCTCACCTGAGTTGGGTTTAACCATCAAAAAGCTGGCTCTGACATTTAAAAAAAAGGTATTTTCGCCTCTGTGGGACCATTGCGACCGAAATGTTACGGGAAACTTTTACCTTTTATTTACCTCTCTGTGTAAGGTGGATTGATTTATTTGTGGTTCCAACGCCTACACAGTGCAGGCTGAATGCCAGCAGTTCTCCAGCCTATTGGGCGCTAGTCAACTGTTGGGGACAGTCGTATTAGGGATTTGTGGAGCCATATTGGTTCAGAGATTGAACGAGCTGGAAATAGCGGCGTTTGTTGGTCACTTTTCAAATTTATTCTTGGGTGTGCTTGATTTTTTTATTTAATGAGTGTATAATGTCGATGTTATGATTTTATCGTAAATTTAAATACAAATTTTAATTAGTGTTCAAAACAGTATCTTGTTGTGAATTGTTTTTCCTGGACATTTAAATTTGTGTAGTGAAATAGGATTTAAAACCACCTTAACTGTGAGGATGTTTTCAGTTTCCTTTGGACTCTTCTTAACCTGTGAATTACCATAAAGAATATCGGGAACCCCTCGTTACCAAGATTTCTAGTGATAAATGGATATACACTTTTATGTAAACGTCTATACTGTTAACTGGTCACTGCGATGTCCAGTTTGGATACAAGATTATGCTGTGGTCCAAGTGAAAACCAATCAACGTGGAAAGTGTGGATACCGATATTAAAGGCTTCACTTTGAAAAACCAAGTCTCGACTGTGATTCAGTTTTAATCTTGCGCGGTATTTTTAAAAAAAAAAAAAGAAAAAAACTCTACCTAGACCTAGGAAAGTGAACTGAGATGATTTCAAACTACATTTTTATAAAGAGAATGTTGTCTTTGAAAGCGCCAAACATTCCACGAGTCATCTGAAAGGAGACAAGAAGTGTGTAATGGGAGAACACTGATGACTTCTTTTGGAGTTCTTCATTCTTCAGTTTTTATGTTCCGCGAGTCCTTTGAGTGAGAGTTGCGCAACATAACAAAACCTCCTTTCAGTATTCGCCAGTTGTTTTCAATGGGTACTATATATACAAATCTGAATTGAAAGCTGGCGTGTGAATGCATGCAGTATTGCCTGAATTCCAAGGTCTTTGGCCTTAACACTGGGTGTTATTTATTTTCCGATTCCCCACTGGAGCGATTTTTTAAAAGAAGAAAATAGAGAACAGTTTATACATTGTAATGATAGAAGAGTGTAAAAAGGTCACCTACATTGAACTTCTGTCAGCACTGTATTCTTAGTAATCTGAAGAGTAATTGTGACAATATTTTTGTTTTAAACAGAAGAATGTTTAGACGTAATCGTCTGAATGGAAATTGAAACAAAGTCGATAATTTTACTATCGCTGGTTCTACAACGATAAAATAACTTTGAACAGCTGTAAGCCAATTATTCCTATAGTGATTTGGCGAAAAGGTCGTTGAAAGATTTAGAAATAGAAACGTTTTAATTAAAGTTGGTGACTTTTTTTTTCATTATAGAGAAGTGTGAATTGAGTCTAACTATGTAGCCAGTGCAAAGGAATCCAAGTGCATTGAACTACGGCCATGAAATCCTGGTAAATCTGGCGAGTGATGGTGGAATGTCGCTGTCGTTCTGCTGCTGGTAAGTTTGACAGCTTAAAGTGTTGTGCTGCTTGTTTCTGGTTAGTGATAAGGGTCCTTCTAATTGCCTATGTGTTGCCGTGATAGTAAACATTGACACTTGCGAAGCTGGTGGGACGGTAGAGAAACCTTTCAGGGATTTAAGGCAAAACAATATGGTGACATAAAAAACAATTCTGCTTCGAGTGTTTGTATGTGTGTGTGTGTGTGTGAGTGTGGGTGTTTAAAAAAATCTGGTTAGTGATAAGGGTCCTTGACCGTTAGTGTGTAGCTTTTTTTTTAAAAAACTTGACACTTTCATCGAATATTTTAAAAGCAGAGAAACCCATTCGAATATTGTATTTACTCATACAAAAATAAAAACAAGAAATTAAGTGCTTATGTTTGTTAACTTAATGTGTGTTATAAAGATAGTTTTTAAAAATTGGTATTTCGTTTATTATTTATTGGTATTTATTTTTTTTAATTGGTATTTAGTTCATTTATTTGGTTGTGTGGCAGAGAAACAATTCAATGATTTAAGTCAAAACCAATACACTGCTGAGCTTCGCCTGTATTTTTGTAATCTTAATATCTTCTTATTTTTTTTACTGCAGCAATAATTAAATTGATTTGTTGCTGGTGTAACAATTTCTTAAACACGTTCAAAGGAGGTATAAGTTTTAAAGTCCAAGTTAGAACACCCATAATATTTTTGTATGCATCCTTACAAGACTTTTTCCAATGTAAATGTTCAAACAAATGGTGTAGGCATGTTAGAATAGGAAATCCTTAGATAAGCACACAAGAATGTATTTAAATTTACTACGAAATATGATCGAAATCTGAGTTTAGCATTGTGTCTACTCCAGTACAAATCGTTCTGAAATTAGAATGCGTATTAGGGTTGGGTTGTATTGGTATGTGTCTGTATGGAACATGCCATAGGCGTATTAGGGTTGGGTTGTATTGGTATGTGTTTATATGGAACATGCCATAGTGTTACACTCTGTTTGATGTTGGTGTTTTCTATCAGTATCTGATTCAGCCCCGATGCTTGAATTCCTGATAGTTGTGTAACTCAGATTCGTTTATTCACACAGCCCGTCCAAACAGCGTACAAGTCACAAAGTCGACGTATGAAGTTTTCCACTTTTATTCAGCACACATCAACAACTGCATACAATTCTCAATTCAACTCAACAACTTTCACAGCAACTTTCCAAATCACTATCAACAACTTTACTGTCCCAACAGCGACTCGGCTCACGATTAAATAACCTCTCTCTTTTCTGGAACGATTTGGTACGTGGTAGAAATGACGCACTGCCACCAATCGAACTAAAGATCGTCATCACTGACTTACGTCATTCACATTTTCTCTACTTCCGGGAACATTCACGACCTTCGATATCCATCCGGAAATTTCTATCAAGAGTAAACACGCATATCCAGAAGATTCTCAAATAATATCGACTAACGCAAATTATCAACGTTATACAAAGCCTCTCCTAACAACAATGCAAACTCAAATCAAAGGTAAATAAACTCCATTATTGAATACTTTGCAAATCGAAACGATTAGATCTATCGTGCGCGCTTTAGACACACTTTCGTTCGTTTCAACGTAACATAACCCCCCACTCAAGAAGAAATTTACCCAATTTCTTTCAACAACGTTGAAACGTAATGCACAAACAAAGTCCACAATTGAAACTAATTTAAGACTTTCTGAATACTGTAATTGCGCTCAGCTTATCTACACAGAGTCAATGGTTTTCATCTTCAAGTCTATCTGGATATTGTCAATGTTCACAGTTCATTCACACAGAGTCAAAGTTTCTCATCTGCAAGTCTTTCTGAATACAGTCAATGTTCACAGATCATTTACCCAGTCAACGTTTTTCATTTTCAAGTCTGTCATTACCAATATTCTTAGTTCGTCCACACAGTCAATGTTCTTTCATTCGCAAGGAAACGACGCCCTCGTCAGTTGCAGTCGTCATCGGCCCAGGGTCAAAGACGATGATCACGTGGGCTTCCCTGGAATTAGTGCGTCCTCCGTTGTCTCCTTCTTCCATCGGATGTCCGACGCAGTCGACGTTGTCAGCTCCCAGGATGCACTTACTGGGTCTCACGGTCAGGTTGGCTTCTGTGAGACGGTGAAACAGCTCCCTCAAGGTCTGCAGATGCTCCTTCCAGGTCTGGGTGTGGACTTCGTGTTCGACCAAAGTCGTAGAGCCTGGGACATCACTGAAGCTATGGGGAAATTCGCCCATAAGGTCCTTGAGCTCAATCTTTTGACCTTCCGTCAAGCTTGGTCCTAGCTTAACATCATCGATGCCTTCTTTGCTGTGGAAGTCTCCCAGTTCCAACAGTTCCTCGCTGTCAAAGCTGTTGTCGATCTCAGCTGCTGTTGCTGCATGCACAGTCTCTGGCGGCCTTTCCACGTACAGCTTAAGGAGGTTGGCGTGGTATATCTTGGAATGCTGGCCGACCTTCACCTTATAGTCGTTGATCCCCACCACGGTCTCCACTTCGTACGGGCCTTTCCACTGCATCAGCAACTTATTATGATCGGTAGGTAGCAGCACCAGCACTTTGTTGCCAGGTTTAAACTTCCTGTTCACAGCCCTACGGTCATAGTAGTGCTTTCCACAGTCCTGGGATTTCTTCAGGTTTTCTCTGGCTATCTCGAGAGTCTGCTCCAGCTTCTCCCGCAGCTCAAACACGTACTGGTAGCTGTTCTTCACCTCTGGGGTGTCTACTTCTTTCGTCCACAGTTCTTTCAGGATGTGCATCGGCCCTCGGATGGTTCTTCCGTACAGCAGCTCGAACGGAGAAAAGCCGGTGGACTCCTGCGGTACTTCTCTGTAGGCGAAAAGTAGGGCGTTGATGTAGCGATGCCATTGTCTGGGCTGCTCGCTGCACAGTTTCTTCAGGGTGGACTTCAGCGTAGCATTGAACTTTTCGACGAGCCCGTTGCACATTGGATGGTAGGGTGTCGTAGTCAAATGCCGGATGCTCAGCAGTCTGTTGACCTCCTTCATGCAGTCAGAGACGAACTGCGTCCCGAGGTCTGTCAGAATTTCTTCGGGCACTCCAAGTCTACTGAACATGTCCACCAGTGCCTCTGCCACAGTTTCAGTGTCAATCTTCTTCAGTGGCACTGCTTCTGGGTACCGAGTCGCATAGTCCACTAAAGTCAGTACCCACCGATGACCTTCTTCACTCGGAGGTCTTATTTCGCCGATTAAGTCTAAGGCCACCCTCTTGAAAGGTCGGTCGATCAGAGGCATCCTCTGCATAGGCACTTTCGGGACCCTTCCTCGAGGTATGGTCTTCTGGCAAATGTCACATGATCGGCAGAAACGGCTGACGTCCGCATGAAGCCCTGGCCAGTAGAACACCGCCTGGATTCTGTCTGACGTCTTTCTGATGCCTAGGTGACCTCCCATGATTGAGTCATGCGCTACTTCCATCACCTGGCGCCTTAAGGGTAATGGTACCAGTACTTGACGTAGTGGTTTACCTCCGTTGACCCTCGGGTGCTGGAAGATTCTGTACAGGATCTTGGCCTTCACCTCAAAATAGACCGTGCCATTGCCCTTGGTCACGTGGTCTTGGCGGTTCCTGTACTTGTTTAAAGTGCTATCAGCTTCCTGGAGCTGGATCAGCTTATCTCTGTCCACGATGGCAGCTTTGGAGTTGTCGGCGACCTTCAGTGGCGTAGACATCTTGTCTCTCTTGGCCTGGGCCCTGGTAGTAACAGCACCGACGATCTCTGGTCGGCAGGGCTGAGCCGGAGTAACCATATTGTCCCGTAGCAGCTCTGTAAGGTCTCCATCGGGAAATGGCAATGGATCCTCCTCCACAACTTCGACGCGTTGGGTTGAGGCAGGACTCCACTCTGGATCGGGGTCGTCGGGTCGTCTCGCGCCGTCGATATTCCCGATCATCAAATCATACAGCGGCTTCTTCAGGCAAACCGCTTCGACTTCGCCTATGTAGAAAGGGGTGTTGACATGAATCTTCGCAACTGGCGCTCTCACACATTTGCTGTCGGCCATGAGTGTCCATTTAGAATCGCCAGTGAATTGTTCTTTAGCGATTAGGTCTTCTCTGACGATGACCCCACTACAGCCAGAGTCTCTTAAGACAGTCACTTCATGATTTCCGACGCGTCCCTTTGAAACAGGCATGTTCTGGACGGTCACAGCTGCGCTGGCGACGACGGGGATGGTTTTTCCGTTGGCAAGGAGAAGTTGGCCATCAGTCATGCACTCTTGCACGTCCGCAGGGGTAGCTGTGCGCTCGGTCTCACTCGGAAGAATGACGCTCCCGCCGCACACTTGATGGTCAGATCTACTGGTTTGCCGTTGATTGGAGAACCGCCTCTGCCGGTTGCCCGCCGCTGCATTGTCCGTACTGCTCCGCTGTCCGCTATTTTTGTTTTGAGGACAGTTAGCCGCTCTGTGGTCTGTAGCGTTGCAGATGAAACAGCCTCTTGAATGCCCTTCCCTGGGAGGAGGCGTGGAGTCCGTCTGTCTCTGGCTCGTCTGACTTCCCTGGATCTGGTTCACATGGTTTCCAGTCTTCTGAAAATGTTTCGTCGCGCTGGGTGGCCCCAGGGTTTTCCCATGAGCGATGAGATATCTTTCAGCAGCCTCAGTCACATCTTTAAGCGTCTGCAGCTTTTGTTCTTCTAAGTGGGTCGCTAAGTCCTTGTGACAGGCATTGAGAAATTGTTCCTTCACGATCAGGTCATGGAGACTGTCGTAAGACTTCGTTTCGCCTGATAACTCCACCCACTTGTGTAGATATGACGACAGGCGCTCCACAAACTGCTTTGGCGTCTCGCCTGACTTAGGCCGGCATTCACGGAAGCGTTTACGGTAGCCCTTCTCTGTAAAGTTGTAGCACTGCAATAGGGCCTCTTTCAAGACGTCGTAGTCTTCGGCATCATCGTCCGACAATCTGGTGTAGACGTCGAGTGCTTGCCCCGTCAGAAGTGCACTTAGTCGAATCGCCCAGTCTTGAGGTTGCCAGTTAGAGCTTTTGGCAAACCTTTCAAATCTCGCCAAATAACTGTCGATCTGGTCCTTCCCGTCGACGAAAGCTGGCAATTTTGGAGCCGTGTTGTCACTGATAACTTGTGGCGCATGCTGCTGTTGCTGGATGCGCGCCAACTCTAGTTGGAACTGCCGATCAGCTTCTCTTTCCTCACGCCTGCGCTCATCTTCTCTTTCTTTACGCTGCTCTTCTCTTTCTTGCCGCTGCTCTTCTTTTTCTTCTCGGCGACGCTGTTCTTCCTTTTCTTCTCGGCGTCGCTGCTCTTCTAATTCCAGACGCTTCTGTTCTAATTCTATTTCTCTTTCTTCACGCCATATTCTCTCTTGAGACTTGACGTACTCCATCAGCTGTTTTCCTTTTAGATTTAGTTCAACCCCTTTCTGCCAGAAGTCAGCCATCTTGATGCTTTTCTGGAAAGTTCTTTTCTGGAAGGTTCTTTTCTGGAAAGTTCTTTTTCTGGAAAGTTCTTTTCTGTGCTGTACCTTTCTAGACTGTTCTAGAACAGCACGCTTTCTGCAGTAGCGCTGATGCTTGTTACTAGTCGCTTTCGCTGACGCAGGCCCCGCTGTCCTCGTCGTATGCGACGCTGCACCACGCTGGTGTTGATGTATACGCTCCTGTGCTGAAGTAGACGCGACGTCCGCTCGCCGCTCTCTGTAACACTGGCGATGTAGCTCCGAGACTGTCCCTCGACGTAGTCTTGCGGCAGCTACGTAGTCCCGATCTGTTGTTCGCTCACGAAGCAACTCTTCAGCGACTACACGCCCTTGCAGTCAACCCGAATCTATCGGATGTAGTCCCAGTATGTTGGCCCCTCTCGACGCAACTCGTTGGCGGCTACCCTCGATGACTGCCTCTCGTAACGTTGACTCGCTTGTTGTAGCAGTTGAACCCTTGGCTATGGCGTGAATCGCGGCTTGACCCCCAAAATGTTACACTCTGTTTGATGTTGGTGTTTTCTATCAGTATCTGATTCAGCCCCGATGCTTGAATTCCTGATAGTTGTGTAACTCAGATTCGTTTATTCACACAGCCCGTCCAAACAGCGTACAAGTCACAAAGTCGACGTATGAAGTTTTCCACTTTTATTCAGCACACATCAACAACTGCATACAATTCTCAATTCAACTCAACAACTTTCACAGCAACTTTCCAAATCACTATCAACAACTTTACTGTCCCAACAGCGACTCGGCTCACGATTAAATAACCTCTCTCTTTTCTGGAACGATTTGGTACGTGGTAGAAATGACGCACTGCCACCAATCGAACTAAAGATCGTCATCACTGACTTACGTCATTCACATTTTCTCTACTTCCGGGAACATTCACGACCTTCGATATCCATCCGGAAATTTCTATCAAGAGTAAACACGCATATCCAGAAGATTCTCAAATAATATCGACTAACGCAAATTATCAACGTTATACAAAGCCTCTCCTAACAACAATGCAAACTCAAATCAAAGGTAAATAAACTCCATTATTGAATACTTTGCAAATCGAAACGATTAGATCTATCGTGCGCGCTTTAGACACACTTTCGTTCGTTTCAACGTAACACATAGGCGTATTAGGGTTGGGTTGTATTGGTATGTGTCTATATGGAACATGCCATAGGCGCAATCTCCTTTCACTATTATCTTCGTTTGTGGGTGCGCGGGCATACGCGCAATGGGGTGTATATGCATGCTCGCGTGTGACCGCTTGCGCGTGTATTGAGGATAGAGGCTGTCCAGTCTCTTGTGCTGATCATATTTGTGTGAGTGTGCGAGTGTGTTACACTCGTTGTTGGTTTTTATCAGTAGTTGATTCAGCCCCAATGCTTTGAATCCTGATAAGTGAAACTCGGATTTGTTTATCCACGCAGCCTGTTCACTCAGCAACAAGGCAGCAGTCGTTGTATGAGGTTTTCCAACTTTATTCAGCGTACATCAACAACTGCATACAATCGCTTAATCGCTTTTTCCACTTTCTCTCTCCTCTCAACTTTTTTTTTTTGCTTTACATATAGTCTCTCTATACTCGAGATAACGGTCGAATGTTCGAGCGTGATGCAATCATAACCAATCAGAATAAACTTCGTCATCACTGTCTTACGTCATATAACTTTCTTTACAGTCCAATAATTTTCTAAGCTATCTGTAGATCTATCTAGACGCTTCGATCGTTAGTAAACAAGCAACCCTACAGAATTCTCCAATAATATCGACCAACGAAAATTATCAACATTATACCAAGCTTCTTCTAACAGCAATGCAAAATCAATTCAAAGGTAAATACACTCTATTATTGCATGCTTTGCAAAACAAAAAACGATCGGATCTATCGTGCGCGTTTTACACGTACTATAGTGCGCGTCGCAAATGTAATGTGTGTGTGTGTGTGTGTGTGTGTGTGTGTGTGTGTGTGTGTGTGTGTGTGTGTGTGTGTGTGTGTGTGTGTGTGTGTGTGTGTGTGTGTGTGTGTGTGTGTGTGTGTGTGAAGTTAGACGCTAGAGGGGAAAATCAGAAAGCTCGGATGGATGAATTCTATGTTTAAAATGTTATTGTACTAAACTGTTAACAACTAACAGAAAGAACGTGTAGGTGGGAGCCAGGGTGAATGTGCTGTGGGCAAGAGTAGGCATATAGCCAGTGTTGTGGCATGTGCTATGGGCAAGAGTAGGCATATAGTCAGTGTTATGACATGTGCTGCGGGCAAGAGTAGGCATATAGCCAGTGTTGTGGCTTGTGCTGTGGGCAAGAGTAGGCATATAGCCAGTGTTGTGGCATGTGCTGTGGGCAAGAGTAGGCATATAGCCAGTGTTGTGGCATGTGCTATGGGCAAGAGTAGGCATATAGCCAGTGTTGTGGCATGTGCTATGGGCAAGAGTAGGCATATAGCCAGTGTTGTGGCATGTGCTATGGGCAAGAGTAGGCATATAGCCAGTGTTGTGGCATGTGCTATGGGCAAGAGTAGGCATATAGCCAGTGTTGTGGCATGTGCTATGGGCAAGAGTAGGCATATAGCCAGTGTTGTGGCATGTGCTATGGGCAAGAGTAGGCATATAGCCAGTGTTGTGGCATGTGCTATGGGCAAGAGTAGGCATATAGCCAGTGTTGTGGCATGTGCTATGGGCAAGAGTAGGCATATAGCCAGTGTTGTGGCATGTGCTATGGGCAAGAGTAGGCATATAGCCAGTGTTGTGGCATGTGCTATGGGCAAGAGTAGGCATATAGCCAGTGTTGTGGCATGTGCTATGAGCAAGAGTAGGCATATAGCCAGTGTTGTGGCATGTGCTATGGGCAAGAGTAGGCATATAGCCAGTGTTGTGGCATGTGCTATGGGCAAGAGTAGGCATATAGCCAGTGTTGTGGCATGTGCTGTGGGCAAGAGTAGGCATACAGCCAGTGTTGTGGCAGCGTGGTTTATCCCCACAAGCTAGAAACCAAAGGCGTCTGACAGGTGTGCGATCGATCCCGACTCTGGGCATTATGTTTCTCCGAATATTATTTACTTCCGACTCGGGGGTTTCTCCGGGTACTCTTGTTTGCTCCCACAACAAAATAGGTAGGTTGGGTTTGGTCGAGCAACAGGCTGAGACTACGCCTTTCCCAGGGGAGGCGGACCAGAATTCCCCGATTAAAATGGACAATAAAGCGTCAAAATGAAATCAAGGTCAAAAGACTAAACTGGTTACCGTTCCAACTGATAGGGCATCGTCAAAACAACTATGTAAACAACTGAAGGTTGAAGCCCATTTGGAAAGACAGGACCATCAGTCTACATTCCAAAGTAAGACTGCTGCGCTCCCTTGTCATCTCCATCTTCTCATATACTTGCGAAGCATGGACCCTCACAGCAGATCTTCAACGAAGAATACAAAGCATGGAGATGAGGTGCTACAGAAGACTTCTGGGCATTTCCTATACCCAACACATCACCAACGACGACGAAGTCCGACAGACCATCACACAAGCCATTGGACAACACGATGACCTGCTCACAGTGGTGAAGAAACGGAAACTCCGATGGTATGGCCACGTCACCAGATCATCAGGCCTTGCAAAGACTATTCTGCAAAGCACAGTGCAAGGAGGTAGAAGAAGAGGGAGACCAAAAAAGAGGTGGGAGGACAACATTCGAGAACTGGTTTGACGCTGAGCGAAGCCATCAGGGCTGCTGAGGACAGAGAAAGATGGCGTATGCTGGTTAAACGATCATCTGTGGTGCCCCTACGACCTCCGGGTTACGGGACCGGATAGGATAGGATAGGAAACAACTGATAGGGCATCGTCAAAACAACGATATAAACAAATGATAGGGCGTCGTCTAAACAACGATATAAACCACTGTTTTGTTGTTGCTGTTGTTTTCTCCTCTCTTTCCAGGACAAGGTCATCAATACAAAAATAAAATAACCGTTAAAAACAGGATGCTGCTATACATTAACACATTAAACAAAAGATGTTGGGCAGTAATAAATGTTACAGTATCCACATCGTTTTATCTACCTCCTATTTTCTTACTGTATCCATTTCTCGCCTACCCGTGGTATATTGCTGCTAGATTGCAAATGCGATTACTGACCTATGTCTTTGATGTAAGTATATAAATTTTTTTTATTGATTTCATTTTAGACCTAGGTATAAAACTGAATAATAAACTCGAAACGAGCGTAATAAACTGATACTCCTTTGAAATATATTCTAGCTAGTTTCCTTGCGTGTTGTTTGGGTTTCCATGATGTTATGTATTGCATGCTATAATTAATAAAAGACATCCGTCCATTAGTTTTAGAGACAAGTGCGCTAACGTCACCTCCGGATGCCAGACGGACAAAGCCAGCCAAAAATAATAATACCCAGTTTCGGTCGGGATCTAATAATATAATATAATATAATATATAATAATATAATATAATATAATATAATATAATATAATATAATATAATATAATATAATACAACACGGTTCAATACAATACAGTACAATACAATACAAGTCAATAAACCACCTTAGAAATTATAGATATACAGAAAATGGGTACAGTTGCATCGAACCTACCCACGTAGGGGTGTCAGGGGTTTCAGTACAAATAGTATCCCCATTTTCTGGAAATTTAATGCTTTAAATTCCCACTGTCGCTGTCTTTCTCCTTTGTTCTTTTTCATTCCTACTCTGTTCTATCAATCTACTATACTATCTTCTTCTTCGCTAGACTAGTCACCTACCTTTTTTCTTGAAAACTCTTCCGGGACAAAACTCCTCATTTGTATGTGAGGTCTGTTGGATCAGCTTGGGAATATTGGACGCTTTCTGCCAGGTGGTCACTGGGGCTACCTATGATGTTATTATTTGGCAATGTAGACATTTTATATGTATGTGTTTTGTTGATATTTTATAATGATGTTTATATTCTATTTCGTTTTTGTAAACGGGAGTTCGATAAATTAGAGTATAGCCTCAGCGTCCCCTGCGTGGGATGTCTTTATTGTAAAGTCACAGGCTGGTGGAGTGCATTCAGTATTGCCACTAGGGTTGTTACGGCAGATCTTTTATGCGGATCAGGGGCGAGTCCTCTTTCAGCGAAGTTGTGGTCTTGATTTTGTGGTCCTGATTCGGTTATACTGGTCCTGATTTGGCTCGGAAGGGTCCGCTGGACCTAAAGCAATAATCATGTAATGTAATGTAATGCATAGTGTATGTCATTATGAGAAATGTAAAATGACCCGCATGAAATCAACAGTTGACGGTTTTGTCATACAGTGATGCGTGTTCTGTGATCTGTTCGCTCAACGTTCTTCTTGAAAGAGAGAGAGAGAGAGAGAGAGAGAGAGAGAGAGAGAGAGAGAGAGAGAGAGAGAGAGAGAGTATGAGTCATCATAACAACAACAACGCTAATTTTAAACATACGATCACACATCCTATTCTATGACAGTTATGATAAGTTGAATTCAATTTGTAATTTGTATAATGTCTTTTTGATGGAGATGAGTAATTCCTCGTTGTATATATACATTGTCGGTGTGTTTCTGTGCGTTGAGTTTTTTGCAGTGTCCAGCTGTCGGTACTCTAGTGTTCAGAGGTTCTTGTACGCGATAATCATCTTTAACGCTACTGTGTAGGTCAGCCACAGAAAACAATGGATTCGCTCCGTCTGCAGTAAGTAAGCTTAGTACTACTGGTCACTGACGATTATTATTATTATTATTTTATCAGTTTATGGTCCCCTCTCTTCCCGATAAGGATTTTCAGAGAGGAGACCTTAAAAATATTGTTAACTGACGATGGTCTGACGGGGGCTTTAAAAGCTGCAATTAATGAGGGAGAGTTGTTTATCTCACGAAAGTAATGTGAACTCTGTAGCTGTCATTTCAGTACTTATGTTAACTTGTCGAGCGTATGATAATGTTATAAAGGATGGCGGTTTGGTTTTAAAAATATCCTCAGTTGTTGCCCATGGGATAGACTTCATTTCTTTTCCTTTTGCTTCCCCCTCGTTGCCAAAGTACAGGTTTGGCATCATTTCTTAAAACGGAAGGTATAAACAAATGGACAAGTAAAATCACAGACAAAAAGTTAGATTCATTTGTAGTTGCATGACTTCAGGAAAATAATTTTTTTATGAGGACGAAGGTTTGTTTTTGTTTTAGGAAAATAAACATAATAAAACATAAATATATTGAACAAGAAAATAAATAATAGTAGGCTTACAAGGCAAAATATCAGGGCTCACAAAAGCACTAGTCTTAAATGAATGCTACCCAAATAATTAATTGCACCAAATGCGTCACCCGCGGACGACGTGAAAAAGAATGAAGCAAATTAAAAATAAATAAATAAAATACATAAAAGAGATAAACTGAATATTATTATATGAGTGTCACACGCAAACAAAAAAGTCTGAGAAGGACAAGAAAAGGCCATCAGACAAGGAGCAATACTGTACTTACAAATGGATGAAATGTGACAAATTAATCAGTTTCTCCCAGCGAGGTGGAAATAAAGTAAGATGAACGCGGAGAGAGAGAGAGAGAGTGCCTAGAGGGGCGGGAGGAGGGGAAGGGTGAGAGAGGAGACGGGAATGGTCGGGAGCGAGAGAGAGCTATACCTTATCAAAGAAAAATAGATGTGCATAGTGGATAAAAGAATGCGAAGCCAGAAGAAAGTCGTTAAAAAATAAACTGTGATATGGTCAGAAGCGGTTTCGTGACAGTAAGAATGTGTGGACAGTTGAAAACATGTGAGTATTTTCTTGTAATGAGAAGTCTGCATTTCCGAAGAGGAGGTTATTAACTTCCCTGACGATGGGATCAAGAATACCAGTGGTTTGGGCACGGGCATCGTCCAACAAGGGACACTAGAACAGGAAGTGTTCAGAGGTTTCAGCCTGTTGTCCGCAACGGCAAACCGGATCGTCTATCAAATGGCGACGATACATTATCGTAGTTAAGGTTGCTTACACCCAGCCGAAGTCTGAAGTGGATCATTTGTTGATGCCGGGCACCATGATAATAAAACTGAGAAACAGCAGGCTCATCTTTGGAGAGGTGTCTTTAGATAGGCTGACTGATGGATTGACTTGAATTCCTTCGGGGGGCTCGGTGTAACAAGAGGCTAGGTTTACCCAGCACTTTTAAGCTGTTGCCTTGTTTAGTCAGCTGTAACCTTAGTAGGTTAATGTTACCCTGCAGCAGACAACAGAAGTTTGCTCTATGCAACACTTTTCTAATGCTGACGATAGCCCAGAAGGTAATGACATCATTCAGCTTACGGATAGGCAGCGTTACAGCCAATCAGGCCAGAGGAGCTTAGGTTTACCGGTTCTACCCGGTTGAGGCAGACAGCGATAGGTAGTCATTCGCTGTTCAACTTGCCTAGAGTACAGAGCTCAGCTCTAAAAAATCTCTCCACTGAAGACTAGGAAAGCAGGACTTGTTGAAACTCTATTCAACCAAGTTAGCCACGGCCTGACATTGTCAAAAAGGTAAATGAACATACTTTTGTTTTATCGTGAGGTATTGTTGAATTATGGTTGTGAAATTTGCCATGCTTAGAATTGAATTGTTAGTCCAATGTTGCGTGACCACGTAGCGAATACGACCGGGTCCGACGCCATGTTGTAGACCCTACGGACCCACTGTTGTTTAACCTATATGTATTCTTGCAGACCAGTGGCTGTTCCAGAGAATGTGTATAATATTAATTATTTCTCTATGTGTATAGTTAGCCATGATTTATATTTATATATGTATAGGAAATTAGAGTGGAGATTCCAGTGGACCACGGACTTAGCAGAATGTTCGTCGCTTATATATAGAGATGTGGAGCTAATCACTGAGGGCTACTGCGGCCTTCAGTGAGACGCTCTGCACACACCTAGTGTACATGGTGGTGCAGAATTTCGTATAATATTTTACATACGAGCAGGCATCGTATCGTGAGCCCGACCAGACGAACGACGAGAAAAAGTCTTCACTGAAAGTCGGCCTGCCTCGGCTGCTCAAGCAATGCGCGACGAGAGCCCACCAGTCTAGCAACAAGGAGAAGAAAAAGAGATTTCTCTTATATAGCGCACTTACAAGCTCAGAGAGCTTCTCAAGGCGCTGGCCCGTAATATCCAGCAATCACAAAATAGTTTGCTGAAGTCAGGATTCGAACCCACGTCGCCCAAGACGCACTCACACAAGTCGTGCGCTCTGACCACTGAGCTATCCCTGCCGCCAAAAGAATCCACAACAGCACAGCTCATCAAGGAATCAGCCACAACACAGCTCTTCTAACATTGAGTTAAGTGCATATTGACTCAGTGCACCAAACCTGTTATCTAAGGACCACAGTAGTCCACGCTTCCAGAACTCTGACCGTTAGGGCAAAAAAGCATCCAGTGCCCGATGATGATAACAGTAGCTGCATAGAACTATCAAGAAGCGAACCAGTCAAAGAAACATTTGAACTTTTTAAGTTAGTATTGTACTTAGCAGATCGTGTATAGAGTAGAGGAAATAAATGTGTGATATTTACTGTTAACAAGTGGCTGAACTACCTATGTTTCATAGCCGTGTGAGAGCTAGTGTGACAGTGATCTTTTACCATTTTTCTTTCTATCTCTGTACCCCAGCCTAAACACAGACCGAGCTAAACATATAAATGTATTAAGTAGAGTCACAGAAAATATTTTCTAGCGATCCCCATCAACTAAAGACGAGTGGGTAATAGTATTCCATTGTGCAGAGCCCAGCCACTATAGACCCACCGTCACACTCGGGGATTTGGTATAGGAGAGTAACATTCTTGTAATAGTATTATTCCATTATTAGTATTAATTAGTGGGGGAAGAGGGCAATGAAAACGATAGATTTAATATTGAAAATCATCCAGTGCCCGATGATGATAACAGTAGCTGCAAAGAACTATCAAGAAGCGAACCAGTCAAAGAAACATTTGAACTTTTTAAGTTAGTATTGTACTTAGCAGATCGTGTATAGAGTAGAGGAAATAAATGTGTGATATTTACTGTTAACAAGTGGCTGAACTACCTATGTTTCATAGCCGTGTGAGAGCTAGTGTGACAGTGATCTTTTACCATTTTTCTTTCTATCTCTGTACCCCAGCCTAAACACAGACCGAGCTAAACATATAAATGTATTAAGTAGAGTCACAGAAAATATTTTCTAGCGATCCCCATCAACTAAAGACGAGTGGGTAATAGTATTCCATTGTGCAGAGCCCAGCCACTATAGACCCACCGTCACACTCGGGGATTTGGTATAGGAGAGTAACATTCTTGTAATAGTATTATTCCATTATTAGTATTAATTAGTGGGGGAAGAGGGCAATGAAAACGATAGATTTAATATTGAAAATCTTTAGGTATTTGGTGTTTCATTTAACGGGCAATTGTCTAGCTAATGCCGTTAATCTTTAACGGTGCTCCCTGGCGAGAGAAGAGGCTCTATGTTGACTCCCTGAACACGTTTTGTGGACTCAATTCCCTTCCTGCAGAGTTGTTACTTCTGAGTTCTGCTGGGAAGGCACCCTACGCTAAGTGTTCATGTGTGTGTTTCGCTTGCGTTTATCTTTCTCAGAGCTCTACATGTTGGACACATATAATCTCAGTTTTGCTACCTAGTCTTCCCCGCATCCTTCTGGCGACCTGCTTAGCTTGACTTTGAGTTGAACATTGGACTAGTGATGCCGTGCGCAAACACGCCATAAGTTGCTCATCTTTAACCGAGTTTAATCCTCGGGTTCGGTATCTTATTTGTGATTGCTGTTGTTTGGATTTCCTTAAACTGAACAACTTGCTATCTAACAACAGTCCGATTTTGTCTTTCTCCTCTGGCTTCCTACTTGTGCATACCAGGGAATAGGTCGAAGCACCTTAAGTCCTTTTTAAAGCTGTAGAATGCGCTAAAACAAAAAAATCGTGTCGAGTTTCTGGGTCACAAGGATGGTGGGGAGATTTGATTGATGTTTTAATGCCAAAACTCCGCATGACGCTAATACGATGACTGCAACGTTCACGGCGAGAAGGTGGGTCTCTGAGTTTTACGCTCTTCCACTCAATGAAAACACACATCAAGCGGTTACATTTTACAACCCTTATGGGGGAAAAACACACAAATTTTTTTATATCACAATCCTTCGAACTGATACCCCGACATTACGTTTTTTTCTTTATGACAAATTTTTTTAAAAAAGGATATAAAATATTTAACTCTCTGAATGTAAGCCTCACACCTATTTTAACCTATTTTGTCCACGACGGCGCGTTTTTGAGTCTGCACCCTGCCTTATTGACAGAATGATCGAGCTCTTTAACGTTCCACTGAGGCAACACGGGGAAAAGTGAAACACTGTGTAAAGTGTCATTACGTAAAGTCTGCACCCTGCCATATTGACAGAATAATCGAGCTCTTTAAAGTTCCGCTGCGGCAACACGGGAAAAAAGTGAAACACTGTGTAAAGTGTCATTACGTAAAGTCGACTCTTCAGAGAATAAACATTTCTGTCATTGTCTGAATGCGAACCAGGGTTAAAATCTAGTGTGGTGGTGTTATTAGTTCCCCAGCTGTGAAGCTCGCAAACTACTGTTTTGGGCTTTGGACTTCCGGCGTCTGTATGTCCGTCAAGCGTCCTCTCACGTGGGGGTGCCAGGGGGGGTTCTCTATAAATAGTATCCCCACTTTCTGGACATTTAGTCCTTTAAATTCCCACTGTCGCTGTTTTTCACATTTGTTCTTTCTCATTCCTACTCTATTCTATTAATCAACTATACTATCTTCTTCTTCGCTAGACCAGTCACCTATTTTTTTCTTGAAAACTATTCCAGGATAAAACTCCTCATTTGTGTGTGAGGTCTGTTGGATCAGCTTGGGAATATTGGACGCTTTCTGCCAAATGGTCACTAGGCCTTCCTATGATATTATTATTTAGCAATGTAAGCATTTTATATATATGTGTCTTGTTGATATTTTATAATGGTGTTTGTATTTTTATTTGTTTTTGTAAACGGGGGTTCGATAAATTAGAGTATATCCTCAGCGTCCCCTGCGTGGGATGCCTTTATTGTACAGTAACCGGCTGGTGGGGTGCCTTCAGTGTTACCACTGGGGTTGTTTCAACAGATCTTTTATGCGGATCAGGGGTGAGTCCTCTTTCAGCCAAGTTGTGGTCTTGATTTTGTGGTCCTGATTCGGCTTTTTGCAGTCCGCTGGACCCTGTAAGCAATGAATAACTAACGTCAAGCGTCCGGAAGTGACATTAGCGCACTTCCCTCTGAAACTAATGGACGAAGTTCTTTGAAACTTAGTATTTAATTAGGAAATAGTGACTCCTATCAGACCCCAAAAAAAGTGTGCATGTTGTTTGACGACATCATGGTGATGTCATAATTAGTTGTGGTTTTTTTTTCTAATTTTATTTTCTTCCATACTACTGGAGGGAATTGGTTCAAGTTTGGTAAGCAGGTAAGACCTTACCAAAGGTTAAAACTAAATTTATGCAAATCGAGTGATGTAGTCATAGTTTTATGTAATTTTGAAAACTTAAAAAAAAAATTTCATAATATGTAATAGTGTTCAAATGCCTTGAGGCCTTAAAAACAAAACTGTGGTATATTGAGCGACTTCATCAAGGTGACGTCAGATTTTTTTTTTTTATCCTACAGTATGTTCTCTTAAACTACTGTAGGGATTTGGTTCAAATTTAGTTTAGACTTTTTTACCTATACCTCCAACGTAAAACCAAAATTATGCAAATCGAGTGAGGTTATTAGGATGACGTCACCTTTTAAATTTAAAAAAAATTCCTTTTAAACTTTGTATGTAAAAGTGTATAGATGCATTGAGCCTTATTTAAAACTTACGTATATGGAGTGACGTCATCGTGGTGACGTAATATTTTTCTTTTCATTTAGTTATTATTATTATTATTTGCCTAATAGTTGCCTACTTTTCTCTAAAACTAATGGACGGATTTCTTTGAAACTTGGTATTTGGTGTGTGTGCGTGTGTGTGTGTGCGCGCGCGCATGTATGTGTGAGAGAGAGAGAACGCGAGGGAACTCAGCACCTGTTAAGGTCTAGCCCTTTGTGCGTGTGTGTGTGTGTGTGCGTGGATGTAGGTGTGTGTGTGTGTGTGTGTTTCTACATCATGAACAAGAAGACAGCAGTTTTTATATCTGCATCTCTCTATTGCTTTAGGTTTTATTAGTTATCAGCTAGCTGTGTGTCTGACCCAAATTCATTATAAGCAAATTTTTAATTTTTTTTTTCCCCGGTGCTTAATAAAGGCAATTTCTTAATCAGTTGTCAAACTTGCGTTTCCTCCCGTACTTAAAAATAATCCCATAAAAAACCAACATGAATTCTTCGCCCGTTAAAATTAGTTTATGTGATGGTGCATAAAAACTCGGATACTTTTTTTTATTTTTAAACAAGGGTTTTTCCGTAGACTGTTTTAATGGCCACTTCTACTGAAGCGTGCTTTACGACTTCAATCATTTACGGTTATAGTTTTGAAACGTGTGGCATTATATTTGTAGTGATGATTTGAGGTGAAGATAGATGTTGTAATAGCAACGAACTCCGCAGTTTTCGTTTAGATAGATTTGCAATTTATGATTTGGAAACTGTGTTTCTTCATCTAACCATGCATCCATCAATCCATCTATCTGTTCATCCATCCATTTATCAATCCATCCATTCAGCAATTAGTCAAACATTTCTTGCTTTAAATGTTTTGTTATACACTTTTTTTTTGGGGGGGGGGGGGGAGTGGGCGGAGGGAGAAGTCTATCGCTTCTCCAAAAACTGAAATGCCGATTATAGTTCAACCGAACTCGAATTGTCATTTAACTATTTATGTCAATAGCGAATCAGTAGAAAGGAAGAAGAAGCAGAAGAGAAAGAAACAAAGAAATTAAGTTAACTAAAATGTCTCTTGGGAAGAAGGTAGGACTGCTGCGCTCCTTTGTCATCTCCATCTTCCTATACGCTTGCGAAACATGGACACTCACAGCAGATCTCCAACGAAGAATACAAAGTATGGAGATGAGGTGCTACAGAAGACGTCTGGGCATTTCCTATACCCAGCACATCACCAACGACGAAGTCCGACAGACCATCACACAAGCCATTGGACAACACGATGGCCTGCTCACAGTGATGAAAAAACGGAAACTCCGATGGTATGGCCACGTCACCAGATCATCAGGTCTTGCAAAGACCATCCTGCAAGGCACCGTGCAAGGATGTAGAAGAAGAGGGAGACCGAAAAAGAGGTGGGAGAACAACATTCGAGAATGGACTGGTTTGACACTGAGCGAAACCATCAGGGTTGCTGATGACAGGGAAAGATGGAATACGCTGGTGAAATGATCATCTGTGGTGCCCCTACGACCTCCGAGTTACGGGATAGGATAGGATAGGATAGTCTCTGGGGAAATAAAGTTAGTCTCGTGAAAAATAAAAACTTACTATTCTTCCATGCTGTGCCTCTGCATTAAAATGTTGACCCGTATGCTTCCCATGTAATTGAAAGTGAGATTCGATAGTAATAAAATACGCCTACCGCTGTGAAGGAAGTAGCTCATTTTATAGAGATATGAAGTAAAGCACTTTTTTCAGCCTGCAGTGCAGTTCATTTATTTGAATGCATGTTATCATCGAAGCGTCGTAAAATCTGTCTTGCCCTGACATTATAACACAGCTTTTAAAAAAAAAAATAAAACGCAGTATTTCTTGTAAATCTAACATTTTACAGAAAAACTGAAAGTATGAAAAACATCTAAGTAATAATTGGTTGTAATTCTGAACGTCACGAGGCAAAAATTGATTGCTCTCTAAAAATTTGAATTGTGATGGATTTGAGTGTTTTGCATTTTAATAATAAAATAACATTGCTGCCCTCTACTTGAAGAGGTAAAAAAAAAAAGGTAAAGGTAGTCCCATAGCCTTGTGGCCGTAGGTGAGCGTGATGTTGGAGATCACACTTATCTTGGGCCAGCGTAATGAGGGTGATGCCCATCTCTCTCCCTCGCTGCTTTACCTTCCCCACCCTTAAGAGAGTAGGTACTCAGTCACAGTTGAGTCAACTGAGTGCGTTGTTATTTGTCGCTTCACGTTTTTGCGGTCACCCATCCGAGTGCTAGCCGCACTGGACGATGCTTAACTTGCGACACAGTAGCGAGTGCTGAAGAACAAAAGGATAAAGTTATTTCTGTTGTTGTAGAGTTCATATTATTTTAGCTCACATTCTCTCTCTCTTCTTTCTTTCTTTCTTTCTTTCTTTCTTTCTTTCTTTCTTTCTTTCTTTCTTTCTTTCTTTCTTTCTTTCTTTCTTTCTATCTATCTGTCTTTCTCTGTTAGATATTCACACTGTATCCGCTCAAAGCACTATTTGTCATCCTGTCCTTCCTATCCTATCCTATCCCGTAACTCGGAAGACGTTGGGGCACCAAGGATGATCGTTTAACCAGCGTACTCCATCTTGCAAATGTTTTCCTCCCACCTCTTTTTCGGTCTCCCTCTTCTTCTGCCTCCTTGCACTGTGCCTTGCAGGAGGGTCTATGCAAGGCCTGATGCTCTGGTGACATGGCTGTACCATCGAAGTTTCAATTTCTTCACCACTGTGAAGCAGGTCATCGTGTTTTTAATGCAGTTCATTTAAGAGGCAATTTGATCAATTCTTCCAAAGACACAACAACAAAAACAAAGACTACAAAAATACAGTTTAAAGGGCATGTTTTGCGAGCCAATTACACTAAGAGCGAAGAAAGAGTGGTCACTGAACATTATCGCACACCGGCACACACCCACACACACACACACATACACACACACACTTTAAACACAAACAAACAAAACCACGCATATATATATCTAGGCAGCAACAGAAAGAAAAATAACTTTTGAGGTAACTTTAAAACACAAAATAGGAAAAAGGAGCAAGGCTAAACATAAATAAATAAAGATTTTGTAAAATATGGCATACAAGAAAGAGGAATAAAACAAACGCAAGAATGAACAATACATCCAACCAGTCCTACAGATATACAAGGGACATACCAAACCCAGGGAAGATAGTCTACCCACCCCCCTCCCAACCTCCCCCTCCAAAAAGAAAAGGGGGGGGGGGACTTACTCGGAGTCTGGCATGCAGCTCTATGGGCAACAATGAAAGTGTACAACATCAGCCCTAAAATTACTGAAGTCATCAAAAGCCTGTATGACAAGGCTACCAGTGCATTCCTCCATAACAGCTTCATCGGGAACTGGTTCAGAACAACAATCGGTGTGAGTCAAGGATGCCTACTCTCTCCAACACTCTTCAACATCTTCCTAGAGCGCATCATGTCAGATGCTCTTGCAGATCACGAAGGCACAGTCAGCATAAGGGGGTAGAGCAATCTCCAATCTTCATTTTGCGGATGACATTGATGGATTGGCTGGAGAGGAACAAGAACTTGAACAGCTGTTACAGGGCTTGACACCACCTCCAGAGCTTATGGAATGGAAATAAGTGCAGAGAAGACCAAATTGATGACCAACAACATCAACGGCATCAACACTGACATCAAAGTCCAATGCCAATCCCTCAACACAGTGCATAGCTTCAAATATTTAGGAGCCATTGTATCAGACAAAGGGTCGCGACATGAAGTCCTCTCCAGGATCGCACAAACTGCCCTGACAAGGTTGAAGCCCATTTGGAAAGACAGGACCATCAGTCTACATTCCAAAGTAAGACTGCTGCGCTCCCTTGTCATCTCCATCTTCCTATATGCTTGCGAAGCATGGACCCTCACAGCAGATCTACAACGAAGAATACAAAGCATGGAGATGAGGTGCTACAGAAGACTTCTGGGCATTTCCTATACACAACACATCACCAACGACGAAGTCCGACAGACCATCACACAAGCCATTGGACAACACGATGACCTGCTCACAGTGGTGAAGAAACGGAAACTCTGATGGTATGGCCACATCACCAGATCATCAGGCATTGCAAAGACCATTCTGCAAGGCACAGTGCAAGGAGGTAGAAGAAGAGGGAGAACGAAAAAGAGGTGGGAGGACGACATTCGAGAATGGACTGGTTTGACACTGAGCGAAGCCATCAGGGCTGCTGAGGGCAGAGAAAGATGGAGTATGCTGGTTAAACGATCATCTGTGGTGTCCCTACGAACCCCCGGGTTACGGGACAGGATAGGAGGATAGGACTTACTAGCGTATTAGAGTTTGCTCTCTTTCATCTTCTGTGAGGATACTACGCTGTGTGCAGACATTACATAATGTTAATAGCGTGTGGATCTTTTAATTCTCGTGTTGGAAGTTGTGAATGGCGTTGGCGTTGGAAACGCGAGCGGCCAGTGGAGAGAGACAAGAGATGCAACAAATACGGTTATGGCCAAAGGTCCGTCTTCGGTGGACATTTTATGGCTCACAGTAAACGCTCCACACTCTTTCCTACAAGGTGGTTTAAGATAAAGGCGCACATTTTAAATGAGGAAGATAAGTGCGAATGGATGTTTGGGGCTGAGAGAGAGAGGAGGGAGGGAGAGAAGGAGAAGAGAAAGAAGGAGGAGGAGAAGAAGGAGGGGGAGAAAAAGAAGATACATAAGACTGAGACTTTATTCGTCTATGAAATTTACATACACACACGCGCAGGCAGGCAGAAGATGGAAGAAGGAGAAAGAAAAGATGGATGAGAAATAAAGATCCCCTTGGTCCTCGTGTACATAGTATTCCAAGCACTCTCGCCTATACCATATAAGGCAGTGTCATACTATCAGTTTTCTTGGGAAATATTCACGGGGAACACCGAGTCATCGTTCCTTTTCTACATGTCTTTATACAACATGTACATGTAAAGAACACAAGACGGCGAGCCATGGAAATGTACTTCCACACACTGGCACACAGCTAAAAATCAGCGTTTTAAAAAAAGTGTTCATTTTCGTATTTTGGGATTCAACGCATGTAATGATTTGCTTACTATATGAACGGCGAATGATAGCGTGTCGTGCATATAGTATTAATTTGTTGTTGTATGTATTATAGACTTCCCTTACTAGACCTATACAATCAATGCATTGTTTTTAGACCTCTTAGTAAGAATGTAGATATGTCATGGTAGGTGATGGTATGAGGTCAATATGCGATGTGAACATGTGATGTGAATGTTATGTTTGCATGGTTTTTGATTAATTGATTTTACACACACAATCAAGCTTGTAATTTCCCTTGTTGAGATGAATAAAGACATATATATTGTATTGTATTGTATCTGCAAGCAAAACGTTATCGAAATCGGTTAAGCCAATTTTGACATTAAATGCAAAACGTTTGAATAATATACTTGGACCTCAGTGACATTTATCTTTGAGAAAAAACAAAGGTGGAGGACCCCAAAGGCTGAGCGGTGGTTACAATATCTGCATTGTCGTACACAAATAATTCAGATCTGTTCTGTAATCCTTGACATAAGGCCAAATACGAATTTTGAATATAATAGTGAAAGTGGGAACGACAGGCCATCGTACTGGCCGAATCTGGTCCTGATTTGGCTCGGAAGAGTCCGCTGGACCTAAAGCAATAACCATGTAATGCAATGTACTGGCCGAATGACCGACCAACGGACCGCCATTGAATGATTGGCTGTGAGTTGAAGTAACTGTATTCTTAAAATCATCAAGATCGATTCAGCCGTTTTGTTGTTGTTGTTGTTTTAAGATGTAAAGCAAAATGTGTTTAGCAAAACATTGGTCGCAGCGACCTTGGTCTTCGTGGTTGAGCAAATATGATGGCAAGCGAGTGTGGCCACCAACCTTTCTAATGTTCCTACGAAGTTTGATCACAATCCGATCAGTGGTTCTTGAGATTTGGCGTGCAACTGACAGACTGATATTTGGCTAGTTCCTATCTCACAATATTTCAAAGTATTTCCAGAAAATGTGATAAGTAATTTTTTAAACAAGTTTCCAGCAACCACACTCGCTGTGTATAAGCGGTTTTTTTTTTCTTTCTGTTAACCGTGAATGAAATGAATAACGGATTGACGCCGCGAGGGCGCAGGGTGCGGACACAATAAACTTTAAACTCCTTTGTAACAGCTTTTACGTTTGGGAAAATGCCTCAGTGCAAGTCACGTTTAATGTTCTCTCTCTCTCTCTCTCTCTCTCTCTCTCTCTCTCTCTCTCTCTCTCTCTCTCTCTCTCTCTCTCTCTCTCTCTCTCTCTCTCTCTCTGTGCGTCTCTCTCTCTGTGCGTCTCTCTCTGTCTCTGTCTCTGTCTCTGTGTGTCTCTGTCTCCCTCTATATCTCCCTCTCTCCCCCTCTCTCTCTGTTTCTCTCTCTGTCTCTGTCTCTCTCTCTCTCTCTCTCTCTCTCTCTCTCTCTCTCTCTCTCTCTCTCTGTGCGTCTCTCTCTCTGTGCGTCTCTCTCTGTCTCTGTCTCTGTCTCTGTGTGTCTCTGTCTCCCTCTATATCTCCCTCTCTCCCCCTCTCTCTCTGTTTCTCTCTCTGTCTCTGTCTCTCTCTCTCTCTCTCTCTCTCTCTCTCTCTGTGCGTCTCTCTCTCTGTGCGTCTCTCTCTGTCTCTGTCTCTGTCTCTGTGTGTCTCTGTCTCCCTCTATATCTCCCTCTCTCCCCCTCTCTCTCTGTTTCTCTCTCTGTCTCTGTCTGTCTCTCTCTCTCTCTCTCTCTCTCTCTCTCTCTCTCTCTCTCTGTCTCTCTCTCTCTCTCTCTCTCTCTCAAAGCGCAGTCAATACATCAGTTTGTGTTGGATCTCTATGAGTGAGATCTTTGTGACGTAGTAAGATAAGGTGTTCCAGTAACCTTTCGGCACTAGGACAGACAGGCATTGGTTACACGCCTTTTCTCAGGGCCAGCTTCGCGAGGGCGCTGATCACTTCCTCTTCCTCGCTGCTTTATGACCTTCAGAGGTTCTCCATCTCCTGTTTTCTGCTTTCTCGTGTGTCTTTTCTTCTTCTTCTTCTTCTTCTTCTTCTTCTTCTTCTTCTTCTTCTTCTTCTTCTTCTTCTTCTTCTTCTTCTTCTTCTTCTTCATCTTACGGTTCAGTTATTTTATTTAAAATCTATTCTTTTTCTTCTTCCACCACCACCGTCACATCCTCCTTCTCTTTCTTCATACCTGTGCGTGACTGGCGTGCTGCATTCTAAAGTGTGGAGGTCATAGTTTATTTGTGCACCGAGTCTCCTTGTCATAATTATAATCTTCGTATTCTCTCCTGTGTCGGGAAAAAAACTCCCCGTGTTGCAGTATGTTGTACTCATTTGTCGCACAATCTCACGCAAAGTGTGTCACAGACTCCTGGGGTCTGATGCATGGAGCGAGCCTAGGCAAAATGTCTTAGACAATAACAGTTCTCTCAGTTCAAAACGCGTGGTAAAAGAGGTTCTTGTTCTACGTTTAATCTCAGACTTCTTGTAGACTCAATGCAACGGTAAGGTTTTGATAACGTCGGAATGTGATAAACGTTGGAACCGAGCATATTAATTTATTGTTTTCATCTTGCTTTGTTTTATGTTATATTATCATAGTCTGTGTAGAACTAGCATTACTGAATGCTTGCAAATGCCAACGTTATTTGGCCATAATTGAGACGGAGGAGCAGAGGACACAAATAACTACAGGCGAAGTTAACAAAGTGAAACATCACTGGCTCAGCAAGATAGTTGCAGGGTAACATCACTGATACAGAAAGCTAAGTAATTACCAGAGAAACATCACTGGCACAGCAAGATAGTTGCAGGGTAACATCACTGATACAGAAAGCTAAATAATTACCAGACAAACATCACTGGCTCAGCGAGATAGTTGCAGGGTAACATCACTGATACAGAAAGCTAAGTAATTACCAGACAAACATCACTGGCACAACAAGATAGTTGCAGGGTAACATCACTGATACAGAAAGCTAAGTAATTACCAGACAAACATCACTGGCACAACAAGATAGTTGCAGGGTAACATCACTGATACAGAAAGCTAAGTAATTACCAGACAAACATCGCTGGCACAACAAGATAGTTGCAGGGTAACATCACTGATACACAAAGCTAAGTAATTACCAGACAAACACCGCTGGCACAACAAGATAGTTGCAGGGTAACATCACTGATACACAAAGCTAAGTAATTACCAGACAAACACCGCTGGCACAACAAGATTGTTGCAGGGTAACATCACTGATACACAAAGCTAAGTAATTACCAGTGAAACATCACTGGCACAGCAAGATAGTTGCAGGGTAACATCACTGATACAGAAAGCTAAGTAATTACCAGACAAACATCACTGGCACAACAAGATAGTTGCAGGGTAACATCACTGATACAGAAAGCTAAGTAATTACCAGAGAAACATCACTGGCACAACAAGATAGTTGCAGGGTAACATCACTGATACAGAAAGCTAAGTAATTACCAGACAAACATCACTGGCACAGTTACTTGCCGATGAAAATACACTGGGGCAGCAAGATAGTTGTCAGTGGAAAATCGCTGGCACAGAAAGGTAGTTGCGGTTCCAGTATTTCTAGTTCTGAACACTCGTATGAAGATCACTTATTTTTCATCCAAAACTCTTCTTATTACCGAAATGCTTGACTGATCAGATGGGTGAAGGTCGAGGTCGACTAGACAATCAGAACGAGGTTTGAGGGCGGAGTCATAGCGAGTGTCATACTACTCGGGATGGATATGATTGTTAATCAGGATTAGGCTATTCCTCAGCAGTCTCTGATGCTGTTTTTAAGAGGTTTGTGTTACCGTGTCAGTGTAGAAATCTAGGCTAGCTCGCAGTAAGAGTATTGAATCACTTGGGTTTATTTGTTTGCGGTGTTCACAGAGGATTATAACATTTAGCAGAAGCTGTGAAGAGTGAAAAGCCAGCATGGTGAATGCACCAGCCGAAAGACTGAAGTCTATAATGTGCGGCGCTGTTATCTATTTTTTTGCAGCGGTGCTATATAATATTAGTTTATGACGCAATGTAATAAATACAATACGTTAGTGTTAACTGGCAAATATTTGCAGTGGTAGACGGTGGTCAGAAAACTTACGTGGTCAGAGAACTTTAAAAAAAAATTTAAAATACAGATAAAAACAGCGCAACAAGTCATTAGTTAAAAATCGAGCTTTATTTGAAAACTCTTTATCAAGTAAAAACAAGGCTAAATGCGTACAACTCTGAACAGCAATGGTACATTGGTTAACTGTATATTCTGAGACTTACTAGCTTGTCCGATTATAAAGTTATTTTCTAGAATGTTGAATGAATAAAGCAAGTACTGGCTGTGTTAGAACGCTACAGTTGTGCAGCATTACAGGCTTATGGCGTTATTTTGTAAAGTTTTGAATGGATAATATTTGTGTTGTTATTAATGATGTAAGCAGGATTTTTGGCTTCTCAGTTTGATTAGATTATTTGGTAAAATTATGAATTAATGAGTGATTGGCGTATTCTAACATTAATTATTATAAATAATACCCAACTGGTAATCTGTAGCTGACATTGTGCGTTTTCTAATGAACAAAAAAGCAACATTTACTTAGACTAGTATTAAGGTTTAGTTTGGTGTGTGTGTGGGTGGGTGTGAGTGTGTGTGTGTGTGTGTGTGTGTGTGTGTGTGTGTGTGTGTGTGTATATATATATATATATATATATATATATATATATATATATAGTATAAATGATTTAAGATTCAAAGCAAATTGATTATTTTCATGAGATATTACAAGTTTGCAAGTACTGTAAAAGAAGCAATTCCTGGATTATTTTGTTCAAGTTTTAATTTCCAGCAGTTTATTGTTTCCTCTTAAAAATTCACAGCTTGTTTGTAAATTTTAATTGAATTTAATTATTTATTTTATTTTATTTCATTTGTTTGCCTGCGCTGAAATTACATTTACATTGACCAGATTATAGATTACCTGCAAAGATTTTGATATAGTCCTACATAAAAACTGACCAGATTGCAGACTACCTGCAAGAAGTTTAATGTAGTCTTACATTAAAAGTTTTAAAAATCCTTATAGTGTAGATCGATTAATTTTGAGTCTGACTAAATTCAAATACCGTTTATATTCCATTATTTATAATTCCTTTCCTTTGTTTTTAGTCTTGAAATGTACGCTGATGAAAACAAATTAAATAGATTCAAAGCATAAATTATGTTTATATTGTTTTAGTCCAAAGCTGCTTGAACATATAGCCTAGATTTATTGAAAATAAATATATATTAGTATTACGTATGTCGCACCCACCAACCCTTCCCAAACAAATGCACACACACACACACACACACACACCCCTACACACACACACACACAAAGTGTAAAAAATAAAATATAACAAATATGATAAAATGAAATAAATCTAACAAAAGGAGCTGACAACTCAATGCCACAATGGAAGATTTCCAGTTATATGTGACAAAATCTGATATTGCTGTGTGTGGAATGTTTTCCAATTCTCTACAAAGGACGGTTAAATATTAAATATTTTTGTTGGTAAATGAACAACCCCGTCTTCTTTGTTTCTTTCAGGCGCCAGGCACAACCATCACCACCACCAAGGCACTACGTCCAAAAAGGTCAAAATCCAAAACTACGTCACTCAACCAGTGACGCAAAAAAGAGAGCTATGGCGTCACAGCGAACCGGTAGTTCTCCTCCTTCCAACAGCACCCAGCCGGTCGTTTCTTGGGACAGTCGTATGCTTCGCTCCCCACCACCCCACCATCCGCAGCATCTTCAGAACGGACACATCTACACAAACGGCGTACCTGCCGTCATGCCACCCGTCAACAAGACCGACCACTCGGGGAAAGCGCAAAGACGACCTGCTTCAGGTAGTGTGTTTTTATTCTCTTAACGTCTTTCATCGGATTTGTTGTTGTGCTATTTTGTTTTGTTTTCTGTATGATTCTTTTATTGTCTACAATCCTTAACACACAGGCAGGTACGTTCATGTGGGTCGCTTTCTCAGCGAAAGCTCGGCAGCCGAAATGCAATGCCAAAAAAGACAATACCAATCCTTGCACAGCCTACCCACTATGCACTGATTGACACAATGCGTCCTGTCGGCTTAGGACAACCGTTTCCGCTCAAAGCTAGTGTAATGTTCGCAATAATCTTTATCGAATCTGTGACTGACACTGACTGATTAGTTGATTATTTTAATTGAATAAATGAATGATTTTTTGATTGCTTTGATTTATGATGGATTACTGTCCCTAACAGGTCCTGTTCCACACAATGGCCACAAGGTCACCATGCCAGAGTCGGACCTGACCATGTCCTTTGATCCCATGAAAGACCTTCACCTTTGGACCATGTGGCGCGTGGCGGTCAACGGTCGGATCGTGGACGAGACACGTAGACGAACCCGCGCCCAACAGACAATGTCCGCCCAGCCTCTCTCCTCAGGTTTCTCTGCCCCAGACGGTGCGAGCATGAACCCATACGGCCAGGCTCTGGTCAAACGACCGTTGGACCGCTTCATCAAGGTGGAAAACGGGTCGCAGAACATCGCGGGCCTGATGATGGACCCTCACGGTGAAGGCACAGCCAAGCTAGGCACGCAACAGTTCGTCTACTACGGCATGCCACGGGTAGTGCTGGGCAAGAAACCCAAGAAGCAGAATCGTATTCCTTGACGGGACCAGCACAGTCTAGTGTAGTGTAACGTGTTGAACACTGGAGAACTTTCTAGCATTTTAGCGATTTTGCATGGCCTGAAGCACATTGAACAGTCTGGTGAAGGCGGCTGTTAGATCGGAGCATGGTTGCATACATATGTGGAAAGGCTGACATACTGAACTTACTGCAGGAGTTTAACACTCTAGAGCGTACTTGATGTGCCAAGTGTACTGGCGTTCACAGTTTAACACTCTAGAGCGTGCTTGATGTGCCAAGTGTACTGGTGTTCACAGTTTAACACTCTAGGTTGTAATTGATGTGCCAAGTGTACTGGTGTTCACAGTTTAACACTCGGGAGCGTACTTGATGTGCCAAGTGTACTGGTGTTCACAGTTTAACACTCTCGAGCGTACTTGACGTGCCAAGTGTACTGGTGTTCACAGTTTAACACTCTAGAGCGTGCTTGATGTGCTAAGTGTACTGGTGTTCACAGTTTAACACTCTAGAGCCTACTTGATGTGCCAAGTGTACTGGTGTTCACAGTTTAACACTCTGGAGCTAGTGGCAAACCATTGACAGACTTGACCACGAGATTCTCTTCGAGCTAAGCGTCTTTTGTAGTTTTGTTGCGTATAAACTTTGGAGTCCATGTTGTCCGTTTCCATATTTGTGTGTGGAAACGGAGTGCTTGCCACTAAGTTGTAACCTGTGTGATAAATTGAAGTAAGTTGGTGAGAAGATTAGCACGGAGAAGTTTGCCTTTTGTGAGCTTGTGGATTCAACTGCCGAATAGCGATTTTTGAATGTACCTTGGAGTTCGCAATTATTTTGTGTGCGAGTGAAGCCAGTAACACAGGCTTGCCAGCTGGCTTATGACTATTACCAGTACTGCTTTTCGGATCTAACATTTGCTTACTACGTTGTTCTGTGTGGGATTCTTGCAACGAGTTTCTATTGCAAGGTGTTGGGATGTTCGGCAGTATCCTGTTTGTCGTTAGATTTGGGGTCTCCATGACCAAACTTTAGTTTCTTATTAGATTCTTAAAAGATGAAGTCCAAAAAGTTGTGAAACGGTTTTCTAGATAAAAGAAGATGTTGGCTTCGGTATTTTTTGTAATGACAGTGAATTCTTGTAATAATTCATAATTTTAGTTTACATTAAAAATATTATTAGTGTTTATTTGTGGTACAAAAGGAACATGTTGACTACGGAATCTTAGGTGATGTGTGTGTCAAGTCAAATAGTTGAGAGAAAAAAACAACACTTTGTGATGTAAAAACAGAGATATCTTAGTTGAAGTCAAACGTGCTGAATATGGGGTGTTAAACTAACGCAAAATCAAAAGTTCTAAAATCATTTGTAGTAATAGTAGAGCCCTTTATTTAAAAAAAAAAACATTTGTGAATTGGCTTCCAAATCTTAAAACAAGTAACAGTTTTAAGAAATTCTTGTAATAAAACTTTTTCTTCTTGGCTCCGACGACTCCACTTGGAGACAGATCATAGATTTTATTTGTGCGTGTATAATACACAAGGAAACCGCTGGCATAGCGCACTGCAGTAACCCATTCTTTATTGGCCAGCGGCATAGTGCACTGCTGTAACCCATTCTTTATTGGCCAGAGGCATAGCGCACTGCAGTAACCCATTCTTTATTGGCCAGTGGCATAGTGCACTGCAGTAACCCATTCTTTATTGGCAGTGTCATAATGCACTTCTGTAACCCATTCTTTATTGGCCAGCGGCATAGTGCACTTCTGTAACCCATTCTTTATTGGCAGTGTCATAGTGCACTTCTGTAACCCATTCTTTATTGGCCAGCGGCATAGTGCACTTCTGTAACCCATTCTTTATTGGCAGTGTCATAGTGCACTGCTGTAACCCATTCTTCATTGGCAGTGTCATAGTGCACTTCTGTAACCCATTCTTTATTGGCAGTGTCATAGTGCACTTCTGTAACCCATTCTTTATTGGCCAGCAGCATAGTGCACTTCTGTAACCCATTCTTCATTGGCAGTGTCATAGTGCACTGCTGTAACCCATTCTTTATTGGCAGTGTCATAGTGCACTGCTGTAACCCATTCTTTATTGGCCAGCAGCATAATGCACTGCTGTAACCCATTCTTTATTGGCCAGCAGCATAGTGCACTGCTGTAACCCATTCTTCATTGGCAGTGTCATAGTGCACTGCTGTAACCCATTCTTCATTGGCAGTGTCATAGTGCACTGCTGTAACCCATTCTTTATTGGCCAGCAGTATAGTGCACTGCTGTAACCCATTCTTTATTGGCCAGCAGCATAGTGCACTTCTGTAACCCATTCTTTATTGGCCAGCGGCATAGACCATAGTGCACTTCTGTAACCCATTCTTTATTGGCCAGCGGCATAGACCATAGTGCACTTCTGTAACCCATTCTTTATTGGCCAGCGGCATAGTGCACTGCTGTAACCCATTCTTTATTGGCCAGCGGCATAGTGCACTGCTGTAACCCATTCTTTATTGGCCAGCGGCATAGTGCACTTCTGTAACCCATTCTTTATTGGCCAGAGGCATAGTGCACTGCTGTAACCCATTCTTTATTGACAGGGGCATAGTGCACTTCTGTAACCCATTCTTTATTGGCAGGGGCATAGTGCACTTCTGTAACCCATTCTTTATTGGCAGGGGCATAGTGCACTTCTGTAACCCATTCTTTATTGGCCAGCGGCATAGTGCACTTCTGTAACCCATTCTTTATTGGCAGTGGCACCACAAATTCATTTTGAGGGAGGCACTGCCAACAACATGTACAAATACATGCATCACAAGCAATCCACTACGTCACACTGAGTGTGTCAAATATATATATTTTATCTTAGTAGTATAGATAGATAGATAGATAGTTAGATAGATAGATAGATAGACACACACACTCACTTCATGACTTTCGTTAAAACAATTCATAGACTTATCATCGTTGTGACAGTGTGTGCTAAACCTTGGTGGAGAACCACTCAATAGAGATGACTTCCAATGTTCCATCACATTGAGGTTAAAAAGACCATGCTGTAAAGAAAAGACTGCGGGCAGCGGATACATATGTACAGAAACTGGTGCTTTCTCTGGAATAAAATTGTATTTGGAGTGGTGAGGACGCCAATGGCTGCGGATTTCTTTTTTTTAATGCACTGTATGAAATAAACTTCATTTATTCAAACTTCGCCTTAAATGGGAGAGAGTGTCCACAGATTTAGAAAACAACGAAATCATTTTCAACACAAAAAAAGACAAATCAGTCACTGACTCTCTGACAAAGAAAGTCAATGCAACTTTACAAGAAAATCATCTTCCTATCTTTTATTTTACTGCATTAATAGACTGCGTAGCTACAAACGACACTTGTTCGAGGGAACTGTGTGTCAAATGTGAAAGTTTCTTCACAGGCCTTCTCCCCCGTGGGGGTGCCGCGGGTTTCTGTATAAATAGTATCCCCACTTTCTGGAAATTTAGTGCTTTAAATTCCCACTGTCGCTGTCTTTTTCATTTGTTCTTTCTTATTCCTACTCTGTTCTATCAATCTACTATACTATCTTCGTCTTCGCTAGATAAGTCACCTACCTTTTTTCTTGAAAACTCTTCCGGGACAACACTCCTCATTTGTGTGTCTGGTGGATCAGCTTGGGAATATTGGACGTTTTCTGCCAAATTTCCGACAAACGAAGTGGTGAGCTTTTTCAATCCATAGCGACTATATTGATATTCGACAAGCCTACATAAAAAGACAATACAGCAAAATCCATGTTCATAAGATTAAAAATCAGATTGATGGTAGATCAGCCTTTCATTTTGTTTGTTTGCATGTTTGTGCCTTGCTTTTGGTACTGAGAGTATCCATCTTAAGTCTGCTGAGGTTTTCTCTAGCGACGTGTTTTCTCTCTTTTCTATAAATATGTGCGTTCACTTGAAACGTTTTGTGGCTCTATAAAAACCCTCCTTGGACCTACCTTCCAGGTCGAAATCTAAAGGGTCACTACTCTGTCCACAGAAACCAAAATGGCGGCGGAAAATGTTCAAGTTTTTGCGTTGAATTTTCCTGTGGTGCGTATCGTAAATAAAAAAAAATCTTTCGGGCTCCCTGATAACGCCACGTCGACGCGAGTCTAGCTAAGCAGTCCATCAGTCAATACACGTCACTTCAAACTACAGGCACAACATTGTTTCGCTTGTCTAGTCCACAGCAATACCGCACTGGGGTCTGTTTGTCAGGCATTTGTTTGTTGTTTGCCTGTGCTGTGCCTGTATTGCAATGGGGATAAGCAATTACTGCCATAGCAGACGACCATTTAAATGCTTTGGGACTGGAAGTTTAGATTCAAATTTCGCAACTATTAGACCCACAAAACAAATGTATGGTTATCAGAGTGAATTAGCCATTGTATAATGTTTTACGCAAGTTTGATCCCGACCTCAGGGGCACTTTAATCAAGCTACAATCACTGTAGTCACCACGTAGTAGGCAATCTTCGACCAATAGCCATGCAGGCGTCCAGTTAACAACGATTAGTGTAGTGAGTACAATGTAGACGTGCATATATACAATTTAATACATGTAGTCACTTTTGTAGAGCGCTTTTCCAGCGCTGGCCGATACAGGATCTAACTCAAGCGGCCGCACGATCAAACCCAACTCCACAATCCTGACCTGTGACGTGACTCTCTCTTTAGGCCTTTGATAAAGTGCAGAGAAATTTGTTGTGGGAGAAGTTGATTAAGGATGGAATAAGTGGGAAAGTGCTAACAGTGATAAAGGATATGTATGAAAAAGCAAAATCATGTGTCAGGACGCAGAATGGTCAGCTGTCTGCTTTTTTTGCTTGCAACGCCGGATTAAGGCAAGGAGAAAATTTATCACCAATTTTATTTTATCTTTTTCTGAATGACTTAAAATGTTTTCTTGGACGTTATACTGATGGTATAAAGTTGCCGCACACGCTAGCAAATGATTTTGATTTTTCCGACGTTGAAAAATATGTTCACTTATTTCTGTTGTTGTATGCTGACGACACCGTAATCCTAGCCGAAACGGACACCGAAATGCAAAAAGCACTCGATGCATTAGAAATTTACTGTGTTAAATATGGCATGTACATCAATATAACAAAGACAAAGGTCATGATATTCTCCAGGGGTAAAGTAAGAAAACTTCCTTTGTTTAAGCTCAACGGGGAAAATGTTGAAATTGTTTGGGAGTATAAATATTTAGGAACAGTTTTTAATTACAATAATAAATTTCAAAAGGCTATTAAATCTCAGTGTTGTCAGCTGACAGAGCTTTGTTTGCGTTGCTAAGGAAGTGTAGAAAACTTGTACCGTTAGATCTACAGTTAGAATTGTTTGATAGTTGTATCAAACCTATACTACTCTATGGCTGTGAAGTGTGGGCTTTTGAAAATATGGACATGTGTGATAGATTACAGTTAAAATTTTTGAAAATTATACTGAACGTGAAATCCACTACACCAACTTGCATGGTGCTAGGAGAAGTTGGAAACTTCCCTGTGTCCCTTGACGCTAAATGCAGACTACTTTGTTTTTGGTTTAAGCTGTGTGTCGATTGTTGTAACAATTCTGCCAAAATATCTGTCCTTACGTTACGTCTATGTCATGTCTTGTATTGTAACTCCGAATATAAACTACCCTGGTTGAGCTATGTACATTCTTTGCTTAATAACCTTGGGTTAACTTATATGTGGACCAATGGTTGTAGATATTCTCTTAGCCAATTCAAGATGATTGTAAAACAACGGGTAAGAGATCAATTTTTACAGTCATGGAAAAGCAATATGTATAACAGTAACGTTTGCATCACGTACCGAATTTTTAAAGAGAATTTTTCTTTTGAGGATTACTTAACCCGCTTATCTCCCTTGATGAGAAAGAATATATTGAAATTCAGACTTTGCAATCATAAGTTGCCAATCCAGTCACAAAGATATATTAATGTGCCAAGGGAAGAAAGGCTGTGCCCTTTTTGTGACCTGAATGAAATAGGTGACGAATTCCACTATCTGTTCACTTGTTCAAATTCCTTACTGAAAGAAAATAGAATTTTTTATTTACCTCAATATTTTTGGCGTCACCCAAACATCTTTAAATTACAACAGCTGATGAACTCTAAGTCAAAGAAAATGTTACTGTATTTGAGCCGCTATATTAACATTGTCTTTTCATTATTTAAATAATAAATTCTTTTTTCTTGTTGTTGTTTGACTTATCAAGTGCATTTTTCAGCAGATCAGATTTTTCTCGATTGTGTCATGCTCGCACTACTCATAAAAAGTGTTGTTGTTGTTTTTTTGCTTTTTTTTTGTTGTTGGGGGTTTTTTGCTTTTTTTTTTTGGTCTGTTGATAATGTATTAAGAATGCTATAGTTTATTTTTGGGGTAAATGAAAAAGAATTGAGAAGGTGACTGTTTATTTAACTATGGGTATTACTGTACTTATTGGAGAAACTAAGGGATTTTGGAATATATTGAGTTACACACTGGAAGTGTAAATTTTGTATTCCTTTCTTTGTGTCCTCTTGTTGTTGTTTTTTTTTCATAACATGAAAGTTGTTTTATATTGCCATTCATGCTTGTTTCATGTATTTCCCCAATCCCCCCATTTTTTCCCCTTTTTTGGCTAAAAAGCCCTCTGGGCGTATAGCCTTTCGTTGTATAGATTGTTAAAATTATGTGTCTTGAATTAAAAAACTCTTAAAACTAGAACCTAGGAGGGCACTGCAGACTCCAGGCATCATCCCTTTCCCAGTTTCCACCAACCTGGCTGTGTAGAAGAATAAAAGTTTCATTCATTGTTTGTGCTTAGGACCGGGAAAGGTTTACTCGTTAGACGGGGAAAACTCTGTCCCACTTTCTGTCACATCGTTAAATGATGCATTTTATATTTTAATGGATGCTAGCAGAGTCGCTTACCAGCGTGTGACCCTTTATGGAGCCGGTAGCTGTATGACCCTCTAGTCCCGCATGGCGCATATCGCATCACATTGACAAAATTGATGGTGAATGAAATCCCAGTGTCTTAGGGAATCAGTTTCCATAATCTACACAGCCCACTCACACTGTACTGCATGATAAAAAAATAATTAATGAAAGGGTTATTTATTTATTTATTTATTTATTTATTTATTTATTTATTTATTCTATCTTCAGACACTTTAAAAATATGTATTCGAGCCAAGACAAGGAAACTGGATTTGGGAAATTATTTTGGCATGTGTGTACCTGTGCGCGTTTGCTTATATGTACATATATCTATGTATATTATATGTACATATATTTATGTATATTATATGTACATATATCTATGTATATTATATGTACATATATCTATGTATATTATATGTACATATATCTATGTATATTTATATGTACATATATACCTATGTATATTATACATATGATGTATGCATTGTTGGCGTGTGGTCGTGCGTGCTAATGTGTACGCTTGATTTTATTTGTAATGATGGGTTTGACTTCAATGATATATGTTTAGTGCATTTATATTAACCAATAACCGTTTGAATTTAATTTGTGAAAGGACACTTTACGCGGAGAAAGCTCGGAATGATATATTATGGGCATGGTGGTTGGAGCTTTACGACACAAACATTCGGTCCAGGAAAGGATAGGCGCGTGACGTTTATTGTATAAATATGTAGTTTCAACAAGATCTGCGGTTGAAGAATATCTGCATAAAGTGTATCTATTGTTTCAGCCACACGGAGGCTGTTGATCGAGTTATTTTTAACGTTGTTTGTGGTCTCCAGTTGTTGCTGTGGTAGCCTATGTTGTTCTCGTTGACATCAGCGTCACCACCTTCGTAGTCCTTCTAACGGTTATTGTAACAATTTGTTATTGTGGCTATCGATGTAATTATTATCATCGTCATCATCATCATCATCGTCGTAGTCGTCGTCAGCATCATCATCGTCATTATTATAATCATTATAATTATCATCATCGTCGACGTCGCTGTCTTAGTTGTTGTCGCCGTTTTCCTCAATCCCCTGGATCTATGTTGTTGTCGTTGCCGTCTTTATCAGATCCCCCCGTGAGGGTGCCGGGGGTTTCAGTATAAATAGTATTCCCACTTTCTGGAAATTTAGTGCTTTAAATTCCCACTGTCACTGTCTTTCTCCTTTGTTCTTTCTTATTCCTACTCTGTTCTATCAATCTACTATACTGTCTTCTTCTTTGCTAGACCAGTCACTTACCTTTATTCTTGAAAACTCTTCCCGGACAAAATTCCTCATTTGTGTGTGAGGTCTTTTGGATCAGCTTGGGAATATTGGAAGCTTTCTGCCAAATGGTCACGGGGGCTTCCCATGATGTTATTATTTGGCAATGTAGGCATTTCATATGTATGTGTTTTTTTGATATTATGTAATGATGTTTGTATTCTATTTTGTTTCGATAAATTAGAGTATAGCCTCAGCGTCCCCTGCGTGGGATGTCTTTATTTTAAAGTGACCGGGAGGTGGTTTGCCTTCAGTGTTACCACTAGGGTTTTTCGGCAGATCTTTTATGCGGATCAGGGGTGAGTCCTCTTTCACTTCTCTGGTCCTGATTTGGCTTGGAAGAGTCCGCTGGACCTAAAGCAATAACCATGTAATGTAATGTAATGTCTTTATCAGTAGCAAGGCTCTGCTTTATCCTGATCAATATCGTCATCGTCATCATCATCATCATCATTATCATGATCAATATCGTCATCGTCATCATCATCAATATCATCTTCATCGGCGTCATCATCATCATCTTTACCACAACCGACCTCCATCATCAGCTTCATCTATGCTCAATTGTATTTGAGCAAGATTCTTATCTGGACATACTTTGAAGCCGTCAAGGATGAATCAGAGCTAGCCAAATGTCGGTGGGTTAGTCCGTCCGACGCCATACCCCAAGAACCACTGAACAGATTTTGACCAAACTTGGTAGGAACGTTACCTAGGTCAGTGGCCTGCTTCCTGTGCCAACAGATTTTGACCAAACTTCGCAGGAACGTTACCTAGGTCAGTGGCCTGCTTCCTGTGCCAACAGATTTTGACCAAACTTCGCAGGAACGTTACCTAGGTACGTGGCCTGCTTCCTGTGCCAACAGATTTTGACCAAACTTCGCAGGAACGTTACCTAGGTACGTGGCCTGCTTCCTGTGCAATCAGATTTGCTCAGCCGCAAAGCTCAAGGTCGCGGGAGTCATGTTGTTGCTAAACTCGTTTTGCACAATATCTCAAACACGGCTGAAGGGATTTTGTTGAGTTTTGGTATCTATCTAGCTAATCCCCCAGCCCGTGGGGCCTTTGGGAAGACACGAGGGATGCTGTCCAGTTCTTTGTTTGCCTTCATCTCCGCCTGACACTTTCCTCTGTTCCATGTATAGTTTTGCTATACAGGAGGCGGGTGAGGCCGTTGGGGTGCCGAGGGTTCCAGTATAAATAGTATCCCCACTTTCTGAAAATTTAGTGCTTTAAATTCCCACTGTCGCTGTCTTCCTCATTTCCTCTTTCTCATTCCTGCTCTGTTCTATCAATCTGCTATACTATCGTCTTCTTCGCTTGACCAGTCTCCTACCTTTTTTCTTGAAAACTCTTCCGGGACAAGACTCCTTGTTTGTGTATGAGGTCTGTTGGATCAGCTTGGGAATATTGGACGCTTTCTGCCAGGTGGTCACTAGGGCTTCCTATGATGTTAATATTTAGCAATGTAGGCATTTTATATGTATGTGTTTTGTTCATAATTAATAATGATGTTTGTATTCTATTTTGTTTTTGTAAACGGGGGTTCGATAAGTTGGGTTGAAGCCTCAGCCGTCCCCTGCGTGGGACGTCTTTATTGTAAAGTGACTGGCTGGTGGAGGGCATTCAGTTTTCCCACTAGGGTTGTTTCAGCAGATCTTTTATGCGGAGTGGGGGTTGTCCGGTCCTGATTTGGCTCGGAAGAGTCCGCTGGACCTAAAGCAACAATTGTGTAATGTAATGTAATGTTATGCTATACAGGCACTTCAAATCATGGGCCATCGTTCAGTGGCAGTCCGCTTGTCGGTCAGTGGGTCGGGCCGTCGCTCCCAGTGTCACTGTTTAGTTCAAAACCCACTTGTGGCCTTATTTTATAAAACCCAAATTCCGCATTTGTACTTTGAGGATACTTTAGCTGCTGCTAAGCATGTGGAATCATGTGAATTTGCACTTTATAAAAGGTCAAGGTGATTGCACGCCACCATTTCCTAAACGCGTTTTGCGCTGTTATCTAAAAATTGGCTTAGCTGATCGTGATCATTTTGGGGCGTTCAGATTGTAGCCCGTCATTCCATGTTTTTAGGTTTGCTTCATTAGGATTAAGCCCATTCACAATTCTTCCAACTAAAGTAGCACTTTCGCCTAGGTGTGTGTGTGTGTGGGTGCGTGTGTGTGTGTGTGTGTGTGTGTGTGTGTGTGTGTGTGTGTGTGTGTGTGTGTGATTGCCTTGAAATACATTTGAATGGCTTGAGATTTTGTTTTAATATAATATTTTGTGCTATAACAGATTATGTTATTAAATGTTATTTATTGACTTTGTGATACAGATACAGCTAATACCCATGTATGTAAAGACTTGTAACGTGTTCATTATTTTGTACAGGCAAAATGGTTATCGATACTTCACAAAATGTGCTGTAGATTATTGTAGGCAAAGAAATAAAACGAAGTGTAATAGGACAAATACTGGTTTGTTGTGTTTCTCTGTCTGTCTCTTTCCCCTTTCCCTCCCACCGTAAGGGTGTCGGGGGTTTTCAGTATAAATAGTATCCACACTTTCTGAAAATTTAGTGCTTTAAATTCCCTCTGTTGCTGTCTTTCTCCTTTGTTCTTTCTCATTCCTAATGTGTTCCATCAATCTACTATACTATTTTCTTCGCTAGACCAGTCTACCTTTTTTTTCTTGACTCTTCCAAAGCATTTGTTGTTACAAGTTCTTTTTTTTTTTTTACAATGATTGATTTATCTCCGATGCTTGAATCTTGATAAGTGTAACTCAGATTCGTTTCTCCACGCAACCTGTTCACTCAGCAACAAGGCAGGGGGAGTCGTATAACATTTTCCAACTTTATTCAGCAAACATCAACAACTGCATACAAGATCGCTTTCCGAAAATATCTTCAAAGATCATCCGAAATCATCACAAATCTCTCTCAATCTTTCCCAAGCAGACACAGCGCATCACTTATACAGACTCTCGGTAATCCAGGACCAGTTCGAACATTCCAGCATGACGCAATAACACCCAATCAAAAATAAAACTCGTCACCCGAACTACGCACTCTCCTACCTCATTTAACCTTATTTAGGATATAGGAATCCCTTAGATATTACTAGATTTATCTAGATGCTTCGGTCAAAAGTTTGTTAGTTATTCATTGCTTACAGGGTCCAGCGGACTGCAAAGAGCCGACTCAGGACCACAAAATCAAGACCACAACTTCGCTGAAAGAGGACTTACCCCTGATCCGCATTAAAGATCTGCCGATCTGTATCAACTTGGGAATATTGGACGCCTTCTGCGAAATGGTCACTAGGGCTTCCTACAATATTATTATTAAGCAATGTAGGCATTTTATCTTCGTTTTGCGGATGATATTGATGGATTGGCTGGAGAGGAACAAGAACTTGAACAGCTTGTACAGAGGCTTGACACCACCTCCAGAGCTTATGGAATGGAAATAAGTGCAGAGAAGACCAAAATGATGACCAACAACACCAATGGCATCAACACGGACATCAAAGTACAAGGCCAATCCCTCAACACAGTGCACAGCTTCAAATATTTAGGAGCCATTGTGTCAGACAATGGGTCTCGACAGGAAGTCCTCTCCAGGATCGCACAAACAACTGCTGCCCTGACAAGGTTGAAGCCCATTTGGAAAGACAGAACCATCAGTCTACATTCCAAAGTAAGACTGCTGCGCTCTCTGGTCATCTCCATCTTCCTATATGCTTGCGAAGCATGGACCCTCACAGCAGATCTCCAACGAAGAATACAAAGCATGGAGATGAGGTGCTACAGAAGACTTCTGTGCATTTCCTATACCCAACACATCACCAACGACGAAGTCCGACAGACCATCACACAAGCCATTGGACAACACGATGACCTGCTCACAGTGGTGAAGAAACGGAAACTCCGATGGTATGGCCACGTCACCAGATCATCAGGCCTTGCAAAGACCATTCTGCAAGGCACAGTGCAAGGAGGTAGAAGAAGGGGGAGACCGAAAAAGAGGTGGGAGGACAACATTCGAGAATGGACAGGTTTGACACTGAGCGAAGCCATGAGGGCTGCTGAGGACAGAGAAAGATGGAGTATGCTGGTTAAACGATCATCTGTGGTGCCCCTACGACCTTCGGGTTATGGGACAGGATAGGACAGGCATTTTATATTTATGTGTTTTGTTGACATTTTATAATGATGTTTGTATTCTATTTAGTTTTTGTAAACGGGGGGTTCGATAAATTAGAGTAGGCCTATAGCCTCAGCGTCCCCTGCGTGGGATGCCCTTATTGTACAGTGACCGGCTGATGGAGTGCCTTCAGTGTTACCACTGGGGTTGTTTCAGCAGATCTTTTAGGCGAATCAGGGGCGAGTCCTCTTACAACCAAGCTGTGGTGTGGTTTTGTGGTCCTGATTCGGCTCTTTGCAGTCCGCTGGACCCTGTATGCCATCAATAACTAACCGTCTCCCTCTCCTCCCCTCTTCTGTCCGTCTCTCTTTTTTTCTCTCTCTCTGGTCTTTAAGAATGTGTGCGTGCGTGTGTGTGTGTTACACTCGTTGTTAGTTGTTATCAGTAGTTGATTCAGCTCCGATGCTTGAATCCTGATAAGTGTAACCCAGATTCGTTTATCCACGCAAACCCGTTCAATCAGCAACAAGGCAAGAGTCGTCGTATGAAGTTTTCCAACTTTATTCAGCGTACATCAACAACTGCATACAATCGCTTTTTCCACTTTCTCACTTTTTTCAGACACGGTGCATCAATTATATAGTCTTTCTATACTCGAGAGAACGTTTGAATGTTCCAACGTGACGCAATTACAACCAATCAGAATAAACTTCGTCATCACTGTCTTACGTCATACTACTTTCTTTATGCTAAAAGAATCTCTCAGCTTTTACTGGATCTATCTAGATGCTTCGATCGATAGTAAACAAGCAACTCTAGAGAATTCTCCAATAATATCGACCAACGAAAATTATCAACATTATACCAAGCTTTTTATAACAACAACGCAAAATCGAAACAAAAGTAAATACTCTGTTATTGAATGCTTTGCAAAACAAAACGATCGGACCTATCGTGCGCGTCTCACACGTAATATCGTGCGCGTCGCAAATGTAACAGTGTGAGTGTGTTTAATGTGTTAGACTACCACCAGATATTACCAATTTATGTAGTCCTTCGCACGAGAGTTTTTTTTATTGAAATCTTATTTTCGCACGCATGCATTCCATAGCACGGACGTTCACGATCCTGACGCACAGTTAGTGAACGGGTGATCACCAGTGATATGAACACGATCCTGACGCACAGTTACTGAACGGGTGATCACCAGTGATATGAACACGATCCTGACGCACAGTTAGTGAACGGGTGATCACCAGTGATATGAACACGATCCTGACGCACAGTTACTGAACGGGTGATCACCAGTGATATGAACACGATTCTGACGCACAGTTACTGAACGGGTGATCACCAGTGATATGAACACGATCCTGACGCACAGTTACTGAACGGGTGATCACCAGTGATATGAACACGATCCTGACGCACAGTTACTGAACGGGTGATCACCAGTGATATGAACACGATCCTGACGCACAGTTACTGAACGGGTGATCACCAGTGATATGAACACGATCCTGACGCACAGTTACTGAACGGGTGATCACCAGTGATATGAACACGATCCTGACGCACAGTTACTGAACGGGTGATCACCAGTGATATGAACACGATCCTGACGCACAGTTACTGAACGGGTGATCACCAGTGATATGAACACGATCCTGACGCACAGTTACTGAACGGGTGATCACCAGTGATATGAACACGATCCTGACGCACAGTTAGTGAACGGGTGATCACCAGTGATATGAACACGATCCTGACGCACAGTTACTGAACGGGTGATCACCAGTGATATGAACACAGCCTGCAAGCACTACCTACTACTGGGTCCTATCACCCCCCCCCCTCTCCCTCCCCCTCACTCGCGTGACCCTTCTTTCCTCTTTTCCGCGTGACTCTTCCCATCACAAACCTCGGTATTTGATTTTTGATCTGGCAAAAAGTTCATGTTAAATTTAATTTTCTTCGTCTCCTGATCCATTCTTTTTTTGGTTTAAGCAGAATTTTATTATTGATGAGACAGGCAAACAAAGCATGGAGAACATAAAGGGCACATAAAAGCAAAGCTTAAATAAATGCTACCCTCTTGCAATTCATAACAATGAAATATCTGGCCAACAGGAACAAGTACAAAGTAATAAAAAAGGAAGTATGTTAATTAATCTTCTCACTCAACAATAAAAAAGAAGCACCCAACAGTAACCTTTACACAATATAGTAACTGTCCATTAAAAATGTAAATAAATGCCTGAAGCAATCTAAAACAATGAGAAAAAAAATAGTTTGGAGGAGGGGAAATTAAAAAAATAAAAAATAGACACGAAAACAAAAGTCACGTGCAAGTAATGCGAGCATTTTTGCTAAGTTCCTCTTCTTCCTCTTCATCATTATCATCTTAAGCTTACTACTAAGCTTACTACTAATAATAATGATATTATTTGAAGCTAACACGCGCTGTTTCTTCAGTTCAACTCAAAGAGCGGCAATCAGAAGAGATCGCTATTACATAAGTCGGAATACAAATCAGTTTTTATTTTATTTTTTTATTTTTTACAGAAGACTTCTGGGCATTTCCTATACCCAGCACATCACCAACGACAGGCCATCACACAAGCCATTGGACAACACGATGACATGCTCACAGTGGTGAAGAAACGGAAACTCCGATAGTATGGCCTCGTCACCAGAGCATCAGGTATTGCAAAGACCATCCTGCAAGGCACAGTGCAAAGAGGTAGAAGAAGAGGGAGACCGAAAAAGAGGTGGGAGGACAACATTCGAGAATGGACTGGTTTGACACTGAGTGAAACCATCTGGGTTGCTGGGGACAGAGAAAGATGTATTACGCTGGTGAAACGATCATCTGTGGTGCCCCTACGACCTCCGAGTTACGGGAAAGGATAGGATAGGATTTATTTTAAAAATTTTAAATTGACTGCATCCAATAGCATAATTGCAGGGAGGGAGGAAACCTGAGTACCCGGAGAAAACCATCGGTGTCCTGAAAAGTCTCGTACCTCAGTCACGAAAGTTCCACACATTAATCATCACCATCATCATCATCATCATCGTCATCATCGTCATCATCATCATCGTCGTCATCATCATCATCATCGTCATCATCATCATCGTCATCATCATCATCATAATTATCATCATCGTCATCATCATCACCATCGTCATCATCATCGTCATCATCATCATCATCATCATCATCATCATCATCATCATCTAGTAGTACTACTACCACTTCTACTGTAACAACTACTACTACTATTACTAATGCTACTACTACTACCACAACCACTACTACTACTTTAGCGCTTGGAATCTGATAATTTGGGGATATTGCGCATGGTAAAATCCTGTATTAGAATTATTAATCCACGAGGAATGCAGTAGAACCAGTGTTCAATAGCGCGATAGGGGGTAGGGCTAGAAAATAGCTCTCTACGTTGTGTTAGTATTTTGGGGCTTTTTTTGTTTGGTTTTTGAATGAATGTGTCTATGCTTGAGTATTATGGTGAGTTTTAAAATAAATATTTGATTGCCTTTTTGATACCACATTTTGCCTTCCTTTTTGTGTTTTACCATCAACTGTATGGCATACAACAGCTCTATAGGGATGCAAACGGTTGTTATTTGATTAACTATCCTTCTACTTCAAAAAGAAAACATGACACGACGTTTACGTGGAATGAAAAGAAAAAAAAACAAAAACATAGTTATTATTAACATATTTATATATTTTTCTTGTCTATAGAAATAGCCTCTTTCCAGACCGATATAACAAAAACGGATATGGTGACCAATGTTTGATTTTTTTAAACCATTTTTTAATTCCCTTGATGATAAATAGTTTTGTTTAGAAAACCAACCTCATAATTTTACTGTCCAACTGCCAGGTCCCGCAGGTGTCCTTAATTAAAGGTTAGATTGTACAGGTTACATTATGTTCGTCTGTCTGTCTGTCTGTGTGCTTTAATAAAATCTCTCCTATTGTGTCTGTTTGCTTGCCTGTTGGTTGATCTCGGGTGTTAACGGTCCAGCTGAGCTAAACTGGGTACACGGGTTTTATTCAATGCTAAGTAGATGCGGATAATATTGATGGATTGGCTGGAGAGGAACAACAACTTAAACAGCTGGTACGGAGACTTGACACCACTTCCAGAGCCTATAGAATGGAAATAAGTGCAGAAAAGACCAAAATGGTGACCAGTAACACCAATGGCATCAACACGGACATCAAAGTCCAAGGCCAATCCCTCAACACAGTGCATAGCTTCAAATATTTAGGAGCCATTGTATCAGACAATGAGTCCCGACAGGAAGTCCTCTCCAGGATCGCACAAACAACTGCTGCCCTGTCAAGGTTGAAGCCCATTTGGAAAGACAAGATCATCAGTCTACATTCCAAGGTAAGGCTGCTGCGCTTCCTTGTCATCTCCATCTTACTATACGCTTGCGAAACATGGACCCTCACAGCAGATCTCCAACGAAGAATACAAAGCATGGAGATGAGGTGCTACCGAAGACTTCTGGGCATTTCCTATACCCAGCACATCACCAACGACGAAGTCCGACAGACCATCACACAAGCCATTGGACAACACGATGACATGCTCACAGTGGTGAAAAAACGTAAACTCCGATGGTATGGCCACGTCACCAGATCATCAGGTCTTGCAAAAACCATCCTGCAAGGCACAGTGCAAGGAGGTAGAAGAAGAGGGAGGCCAAAAAAGAGGTGGGAGGACAACATTCGAGAATGGACTGGTTTGACATAGAGCGATACCATGAGGGTTGCTGAGGACAGAGAAAGATGGAGTATGCTGGTTAAACGATCATCTGTGGTGCCCCAACGACCTCACAGTTACGGGATAGGATAGGATAGGAAAGGTAAATGTTCACTGAAAAAGAAATTCCTGTTTTCCCCTCAAGAGACGCGGCCGCAATGGAGCTCCACAATCAAGGTGGGATAATTATCTGCGAAGTTTATTGTCCGCTGTAATTGAAGGTGGGAAACACATTTTGTAGGGTATCAGGTCGGTAATCACCGAAACTAAATGTAAGCGACATACTCAAAACGCGGCGATCTGTATCAACCTCATACTTAATTGCAAATGTTATTGTTGATACATGTAGAGGACAGGTGTTTCCCTTCTTGCTGTTTCTGCTTCGTATGCGCCTACTTACCTTGCTTTGGAACTATCCACTCTTCCATCCTACATGCTTTTTATAACATAATAATATTGGTTTATTATATTTTTAATATCTGAATCCACTCAAACAATGAGCATACAGAGCTAAAATGAAAAAAAAAACCGAAAAAACCCCGGCTTTTTAACAAAATAAATATATACATCTGACGTCATTCTTTGCAGACTGACATTTAAAAAAACAACTTTTTGTTAACAAGATATTTCCATGCACAACTATATCTATATTGTCATTTCTGGTCAGAACGCTGTGATTGTCTATAAGGTTCAGTTTCTATTGACGTGAAATCGAATGGAATTCCCTTTGTAAATTATTTATTTGCATTTTGTTTTCGGTGATTTATATAATATAGTATTTTGTTTAGGTAAATAATAAATTATTTACCGACAAAATATATTATTTAGAGAAATCTTACATCGTGTGTAAACAAATGATTATTTAGAAAATATGCTTCTAAATAAAGATTATTTAGCTAAAAGTGGTGAAAATAAATATTTTACCAAGGGCATTCCATGAAATGGAAACAATACAACTCATCGCGCAGGCATCGACATCTAAAGAACAAATGTCAACAACAACAACAACTGTGGTCTAATGGTAGTGCTTCGGCTTGCGGATCTGAAGGTCCCGGGTTCGAGCCCTGGCCGGGCCATTGTGTTGTGTCCCTGGGAAAGACACTTTACTCCTGTTTTCCTACTCCTTCGGATGAGAGTATAAACCGAGGTCTAGTCTATGTGTCGCTTACATTCCATCATAACGGATTTTAAAGATCCTGACGCTCATGCCCTAGACGGGTGAGTGCCGGTAACAAGAACACACCCAACATGCACTTGGTCCTTCTCCCCCATCCCTGGCTGCCCAGGATAGTGCTCATTTGTCCAGGCGTCAGACCTTGCACCCAAAGGCTGCGGGTGGGCGTCTCGGGCGGTTTGAGTTAGATCCTGTATCGGCCAGCGCCTTGATCCTTAGGCTAAGGTGCCTTACAATTGACGAACATTATTATTATTATTATTAAACGGCAAAATTCTGACACTACAAAAGGAATTAATTTGCTATTGTGGTACATAGATATAGTTGTGCCTACTAAGAGCATCAAGGTGAGCTCTAAAAATGGCATTGCACGGAAAGTGTGTATAGTGGACATAGTTGTTTGTTTACCAATCAAAGGAAATGACGCCTAGAAATTAAAGCTTTGCGGTCGGTTTGAGGAACAATTTTTTTTTAAAGCGAAAACTATGCAATTTCCCCATGTAAACTCACACACGCACACAAACAAACAAACAAACACACACACACACACACCCACACACACCCACACATCCTTGATATTCTGGTCCTTTAAGAAACATTTACCATGAAAATGGTTAAACCGATCTCTTTTTAAAAAAAAAATAAATAAATAAATGAATTTAAAAAAAAACTACCCAACTTTTTTTTCAAGATTTCAATTGTGTTTTTCTCTCAAAATGTTTTTGGACGTGTGGCTTTTAGACTGTAGCCCATTTTCCACCTTCTTCCAACTCGCTAGTCCATACGCCTTTGATGGCCGCTACTTCGCGTGTGTTGACATGGTTGAAGGGAGGTAACAAAAAGGGAAATCTTAGCTTTGCACAGAAAAGCGTAGAAAAGCAGTGGTTTCCCTTTCTTGATAATGATTATTTCATACACATTCACACACTCCTATATTATTAATATTTAAATGATAACAGAAAGATTATATTATTATTATTATTAGTAGTATTAGTATTATTAGTATTATTATTATTAACAACTGTTGCCTTGGCAAGGTTGAAGCCCATTTGGAAAGACAGGACCATCAGTCTACATTCCAAAGTAAGACTGCTGCGCTCTCTTGACATCTCCATCTTCCTATACGCTGGCAAAACATGGACCCTCACAGCAGATCTACAACGAAGAATACAAAGCATGGAGATGAGGTGCTACAAAAGACTTTTGGGCATTTCGTATACTCAGCACATCACCAACAACGAAGTCCGACAGACCATCACACAAGCCATTGGACAACATGACGACCTGCTCACAGCGTTGAAGAAACGGAAACTCCGATGGTATGGCCACGTCACCAGATCATCAGGCCTTGCAAAGACCATCCTGCAAGGCACAGTGCTAGGGGGTAGAAGAAAAGGGAGACCGAAAAAGAGGTGGGAGGACAACATTCGAGAATGGACTGGTTTGACACTAAGCCCATGAGGGTTGCTGAGGACAGAGAAAGCTTAAAGATGAAGTACGCTGGTTAAACGATCATCTGTGGTGCCCCAACGACCTCCGAGTTACTGGATAGGATAGGATAGGATTGTGCTATTATTATTATTGGTAGTAGTGGAAGTAGGAGTGATAGTAGTAGTTGTAGTAGTAGTAACAGAAGTAGTAGTAGTAGTAGTAGTAGTAGTAGTAGTAGTAGTAGTAGCAGTAGTAGTAGTAGTAGTAGTAGTAGTAGTAACAGAAGTAGTAGTAGTAACAGTAGTAGTAGTAGTAGTAGTAGTAGTAGTAGTAGTAGTAGTAGTAGTAGTAGTTGTTGTTGTTGTTGTTGTTGTTGTTGTTGTAATAACGCACATCTCTCGCTGTTACAAATGATTCAAGCAGCAAACTTTTGTCTTCTCTGCTTCGACAAAGTAAACGATGAGCTTCAACATCTCTCTCTCTCTCTCTCTCTCTCTCTCTCTCTCTCTCTCTCTCTCTCTCTCTCTCTCTCTCTCTCTCCCGTTCTCTCTCTCTCTCTCTGTCTCTCTCGCTCTCTGTCCCTTTTTCTTTCTCTCTCTCTTTCACACACACACACCACACGCACACACACTATCAAACACAAGCTCTCTCTCTAACACACACACACACACACACACACACACACACACACACACACACACACACACAAACTTCCTCCTTCTCCGACCACCTTCATGCTTCAACATGCTAACATATCTGCACCTAGTAGTCCTATATTTAGACTAGTCGTTTTCATTGCCATCTTTGGTATGAAGCCCCGACTGCGAGATTTCCAATATGTTACGTTTTTATTGGATTTGATTATGGGATCAAAGTTAATCTAAATCCTAGATAAAAAATGCACAAAAATCATCACCTTTCAAAAAAGCCTAAGAGTTGACCTTTAGATTATATATTCATACATTTAGTTGTGACTAGTATTTGCGACTTTTTTTTCAGGAAGAAGCTCTTCTATGATCATACTATATAGGGTAAACTTTTTTTTTTAATGTAAATGGTGTCCGACTCACTTTAAATTTCAACAGTTTGGGCTGCATAAAAGATCTGTCGCACTGAAGACAGGCAACTTTGCTTGATTATGGATTAAAACTCTGAAAGTTTTGACTGCCTCCGCAACGACTGTTGGATACACAGCGGGCATCGCAGTACAGGCACATATAAACGTTAAGGATGCTTATTTAACTGTTCAGTAGACAATCAAAGTTTTGGCAGCTCAGCCCTGAAAATGAAAAAAAGGTCCCACTAGCCTTTGGCTAGAAACTTAAAAATTTTACTAGCCAAACTAAAAATTTTACTAGCCAAATTTAAAAAAAGTTCATTTTAGCGCACTCGCATTTGGCGACTAAAGATTTTTTTTTAGTCACCAATTTTTTTTTTCACTAGCCATGGCGACTAAATTAGTCGCCATTTTCAGGCCTGCAGCTTAGGCCATTTTTTGCACAAGTACAGGCATTGTAAATTGAATAGAACATAAAATAATAAAATGTTAGACTGCTATAACGATTTGCATTACTCAGGCAGAGACGATTTAATTTGATTATAAACTAAAATAATTTATAACAATTTTATTTAATTGCATTGACGATTTTAAAAAAAATTGCTCAAGGACAGGCAAAGGATTTCGTTAAATTATGTAATAAATTATTGACAGTTGTGGCTTTCTGTACGATATCTTTCGCACACAAACAGGCAATGCACTCGACACGGGTCAAAGTAGAAAATATCTTAGCTGTTAAGACATCCACGATCTGTTTAAAAAGTGTGGCAGTGACGATAATGTTTCACAACCAGGGTCATCATTACATAGTCATCAATAGCATCATCACCATCATTATCATCATCATCACCATCATTATCATCATCATCATTATCATCATCATCATCATCATCATCATCATCATCATCATCATCATCGTCGCTATTCACTTGTGTTTATTTCTGGTTATAGTTCTCTCTCCTATTCTTCTGTTCCTCCTCTTAATCTTCCTCGTTCTTCTTCTTCTTCCTCCTCCTTCTTTAAGCTAGTATACATTTTGGGATGGAGTCTTCTACAATTGTTCTATCAAACAGACAGAGATACTAAAAGCATTTGATTGTAGGAATTCAAACACTGTGCAGATAGGAACTATTTCTGTGCTATAATCCCCCTTTTCAATCCCTCCATCCCCCCCCCCACCCCACATTTCTTCTCCTCCTCCTCCTTCTTTTTCTTTTTTCACAGCTGGACGCATTGCTGTGCGAATTAATGACTTCAAGCGCCGGGAGGAAAAACGAATACACTAGAGTTTGCGCGCATTGAAAAACAGTAGAATTAAATGTATTTATTCCTCCATAATCCCTTTCCTCTTCTCTTCCTCTCCTTCTTCGTCTTTCGTCTGTCACACATGGTTCGACTGCAATTCTGTGTGGTGACAAATTTCAAGCAAGTCCAGAGAATGCTAGTTTTGAGAAAATCCCACATTTTGTGTCTGTTTTATGTGTTGATGACTTACTTGTCTGGATCTTGCAACCCTAAGGACGGACCTTGAATCCAAAGCTCGCACTGAAGTCTCAACGTGTTTCTTATTTGGATGTCTTTTTATTCTTCTTCTTCTTCTTGGTTGGAGCAGCCACAATCAGTATGTTATATTCTTTTGCTGCTTTTTTTTCTTTCCTGTTAAGATATGTCTACAAAAATCTCGTGTTTGGAACAAATGTAGAGCTAAATTGAAACCTAGTAAATGGAAAACGGTGAAGCAGATGTCAAATGACAAACGGTCAAGAGAAGGAGGACTTATTGTATGAGCTGCTTCCTCAGCTTTTCGGGGAAACAGAAGTCATTCAGTGGTGTCTGGCAATGCGCGAGACCATGGTTGGAATTCTCAGCAGCTATGGAAGAGTTTTGTTCTCAACAGGAGTTGACTTATTACTCTTTTATCTCTCCCTTGGCACGTTAAAAGAAAATAACCCCTGTCAATCTGTTGACACACATACAAACACACACCTACCCTCACCCCCCCACCCCACCCACACCCTCACACACACACACACACACACATGCACAAAGGGCAGATAACAACAGGCTCAAATATACTGACTGCACATGTACATACATGACTGCAGAATCTTTTGAGATGCTGAAAACTTCAGCTCCGTGGCAAGACAAGAAGAGGTCGTTTGGGATCTCTCAGTTGTCCGGGGCGTTTAACAGAGCGCATAAAGCTGCAAGTTGGCGCCCTAGGCGGCTTGAGTTAGATCCTTCTTTGGACTAGCTCCTTGAGCTGCTCTTTGAGCTGATAAGTGCGCTTTGTAAGAAAAAATAAGTGTATTTTCACACCCCAAAGACGGGTTGTTGTTGTACAATACAAAGTCCAGCACCGGTCATTCAAAATGGTGGGCCAATGCATGCTCGAGGTCCCCCCAAAAAAGAACAGTAAAAACAGTAGAAAACAGCAGAGAACGGTAGAGAACAGTAGAAAGGGGCATTATGCTTTATTTCCGTCCTATAATCCTTTTTGTTTCCATTCATCTTCGTTCTTCTTTCATAAATGGATTCACAGTACAGTACAATACAATACAATACAACACAATACAATACAATGCAACAAATACAATACAACACAATAGGCCCACAATACAATAGACCTAGCCTACAATACAGTGCAACAAAATACAACACTAGAGGCCCACAATACAATAGACCTAGCCTACAATACAGTGCAACAAAATACAACACTAGAGGCCCACAATACAATAGGCCTAGCCTACAATACAGTGCAACACAATACAACACAAGAGGCCTACAATACAATCGGCCTAGCCTACAATACAGTGCAACACAATACAACACAAGAGGCCCACAATACAATAGGCATAGCCTACAATACAGTGCAACACAATACAACACAAGAGGCCCACACTACAATAGGCCCTAGCCTACAATACAGTGCAACACAATACAACACACGAGGTCTACAATACAATAGGCCTAGCCTACAATACAGTGCAACAGAATACAACACAATAGGCCCTCAATACAATAGGCCTAGCCTACAATACAGTGCAACAAAATACAACCCTAGAGGCCCACAATACAATAGGCCTAGCCTACAATACAGTGCAACACAATACAACACAAGAGGCCTACAATACAACATAATACAAAACTATACCGTACCACCCAATGCATTACAATGCATCTTGCAAAGAGCGTTTCCAATGGCAGCAGACGTGTAAATCAGGTAGTTGTACGAATTCAAGCGCTGTGCTGTAGGTAGATGGAGGACGGTGGTGAATACTTGCTGTCACAAACAGCGGAAAGGGGACTTTATTTCAGCGCTGTAATCTCCCTTCTTTTCCATTGCTGACATTTATACCGGTGGGTTAGGGCCAAGATGAGCTGAGAGTGGCTGCTGTCCACGTCAACCTTTGAAAACATATGGAAGGTAATTTTAGTCTATTTGGTTTCTGTTTATAAATGCTTTATTTCTATCGATAGTGTGGTTTTTGCCAAAGGGTATATGTAATTTTAGTATATTCCAGGATCTACGACTTGTGTTTTCTTGGCCTAACGGTGTGTGTCTCGCTGCTGGACTATGAAAATAGTCTACTTGCGGGAGCTCCAAATTTCCTTACAAAGAAACTCCAAAAAGTTCAAAATTCAGCAGCACGCTGATCACAAAGACGCCAACATATTACCCCCCTTCTCAAAGAACTCCATTGGCTCAAAGTGTCTGCAAGGATACAATATAAGGTAGCATGCATGTGCTACAATGCACTATCAAACAACACCCCTCGGTACCTTTCAGACCTCCTCCATATCTACACACCTTCAAGATCTCTCTGCTCTGGTAATGACACCATGAGACTAAAACCTCAAGCATTTAAAAACAAATCATGTGGTGAGAGATTATTTTCTTTTCAAGGACCATTGATATGGAATAGCCTCCCAGCCGATGTACGCCATGCGACATCCTACAACTTTTTAAAGAAAAAGTTGAAGACATGCCTTTTTACTGCCACATTCAGCTGAACCGCTTTTTTTTAATTGCTGCTATTTGTGTGTGCGTCTGTGCGGTACCCATGGTGTGTGTGTGTGTGTGTTTGTATGCGCTTTGATCTCTGCGAGGGAAAGCGCCTCGCCTTCTAAATAAATAGATTAATTAATTATTTAGAGACAGAGAGAGATAGACAGAGAGAGAGACAGAGAGACAGAGAGAGAGAGACAGAGAGAAAGATGTACACGTATCGAGATGCGGATGTCTTAGATTGTTATGTAGATCTATTAATTGTGCCTGCATTTGTGAAAGATTGGGCGCTCTGTAAGGTTACCTATCTCTGGACCTCTGTTGATGTCGTTGGGGAACCCGCGAAGACTTAGCGACCACTCTCCTCCATCTGTCTCTGCCCTCTACCTATCTCTCCAATTGTGCAAAGTTCATTCCTGCCCACTCCTGGATGTTGTCCTTTCATGTCTTACACTGTCTTGCTTGTTTGCGGCTTCCTCTGACCGTTCCTTGTCAAACCTCTTTTAGGTACCTTGTATTAAACCTAAACATTCTCTCATAAAGCATGCCCCTGGTTTATAGTCCCTTCACAATCACAATCAGAATGTATTGAGCCAAGTGACAACGTACATTGCACAAGGAAATTGCCCCCATGTTGGTAAAACAGTCACACACTCAACCACGTCCAACAGACCCCTTAACAATTCAATTTAAGGACTTACAGACACGTTAGCAACATTAAGCACAATCACAATGGACATAACAGTATATATATATATATATATATATATATATATATATATATATATATATATATATATATATATATATATATATATATATATATATATATATATATATATATATATATATATATATATATATATATATATATATATATATATATATATATATATACACACACACGCACCCACACACCAACACACACACACGCACATATTCGAACCTGATAGTTCTCCGCGAAATCGCAAAAATCCGCGAAAACGAAAACGGAGGGAAAAAAAAAAAGGGGGGGGGGGGGGGGGGGAAATGCGAAACAATCTGCGGACACTTTTTTTTTTTTTTTTTTTTTTTGGGTTTGTTTTGTATCGGAAGACGAAAGTTGCTTTACTCGCTTCCGGTTTTGCGGCGCCATACTTTGTTTTGGAATAGTGGTGCAGCGTTGACTGTTTCTGTGTATATATTTTCGCCGTTCAAGTTGTGGATTTGTGGACGTCATCAGACTCATTGGACTTCAAAATGTCTGTCACAAGGCGTGACATAGTCGCGCGTTCCGCGGAAACCTCTCTTAGATCACTATCAGGTCTGATATTAAAAGGTAAGTAGATACATACTTACAGAACACTTTTAAATTAAAATTCCTTAAAAAATCACACATTCACATATACCCATATCTGCTCTTTCCATCTACATAATACTAAAGTTCATATTTACGAAAACGAGATACATATATTTGCTATCAGCGTAGAAATTAAAACAGTATCACAGTGTAAGAATCCTATGAAGACAGACGGCCGGCTTGTACAGGGGATAGTCAAGAAGAGTAAGCGCGGTTTAGAGCAACAGCAGCCTGGGGTGAAAAGCTGTGGCCGAAGCGCTGCGTGGAAGCACGGAGTTGACGGTAGCGTCGATTGGAGGGAAGCAGCTGGAACAACCCGTTGGCCGGATGAGATGTGTCAGACACAATCTTCCCTGGCTTACTGACGGTACGCTTGGCGTAGATAGAGGCCAGAGAGGGCAGCTCACAGCCCGCTACCTTACTTGCAGTGCGCACCACGCTCTCCAGCCTGTCTTTCTGCTGTCAAGTGGTGTTCCAGAACCAGACGGAAATTGAGAACGTCAGAACACTCTCGACAACCGCTCTGTAGAACTGAGCAAGAATGTCGCTGCTGAGGTCCAGCTTACTGAGCTGACGCAAGAAGAAGAGACGCTGCTGTGCTTTCTTCACGATGGCGTCGACGTTGTCGCCCAACTTCAGGTCGCTGGAGATGGTGGTGCCCAGGAACTTGAAGTAATCCATTGTCTGGACTGCCTCACCATTGATGACGAGGGGATCCACAGGGTACCTCTTTTTGCTTAAGTCCACCACCATCTCCAGCGTTTTGGAGGCATTCAGCTGGAGGTTGCTACCGTCGCACCACGACACCAGACGGTCGATCTCCTGTCGGTAAGCCGACTCGTCGCACTTGGAGATGAGGCCTTCGACCGTGGTGTCGTCGGCAAACTTTACCAGCCGAACGGAGTCGTGGAAGGAGACGCATTCGTTGGTGAAGAGGCAGAAGAGGAGAGGGGAGAGGACGCAGCCATGAGGGGCGCCAGTATTCAGTGTTAGAGTGTTACAGCCATGAGGGGCGCCAGTATTCAGTGTTAGAGTCTTACAGCCATGAGGGGGCGCCAGTATTCAGTGTTAGAGTCCTTACAGCCATGAGGGGCGCCAGTATTCAGTGTTAGAGTGTTACAGCCATGAGGGGCGCCAGTATTCAGTGTTAGAGTCTTACAGCATGAGGGCGCCAGTATTCAGTGTTTAGAGTCTTACAGCCATGAGGGGCGCCAGTATTCAGTGTTAGAGTCTTACAGCCATGAGGGGCGCCAGTATTCAGTGTTAGAGTCTTACAGCCATGAGGGGCGCAGTATTCAGTGTTTAGAGTGTTACAGCCATGAAGGGGCGCCAGTATTCAGTGTTAGAGTCTTACAGCCATGAGGGGCGCCAGTATTCAGTGTTAGAGTCTTACAGCCATGAGGGGCGCCAGTATTCAGTGTTAGAGTCTTACAGCCATGAGGGGCGCCAGTATTCAGTGTTAGAGTTTACAGCCATGAGGGGCGCCAGTATTCAGTGTTAGAGTCTTACAGCCATGAGGGGCGCCAGTATTCAGTGTTAGAGTCTTACAGCCATGAGGGGCGCCAGTATTCAGTGTTAGAGTCTTACAGCCATGAGGGGCGCCAGTATTCAGTGTTAGAGTCTTACAGCCATGAGGGGCGCCAGTATTCAGTGTTAGAGTCTTACAGCCATGGGGCGCCAGTATTCAGTGTTAGAGTCTTACAGCCATGAGGGGCGCCAGTATTCAGTGTTAGAGTCTTACAGCCATGAGGGGCGCCAGTATTCAGTGTTAGAGTCTTACAGCCATGAGGGGCGCCAGTATTCAGTGTTAGAGTCTTACAGCCATGAGGGGCGCCAGTATTCAGTGTTAGAGTCTTACAGCCATGAGGGGCGCCAGTATTCAGTGTTAGAGTCTTACAGCCATGAGGGGCGCCAGTATTCAGTGTTAGAGTCTTACAGCCATGAGGGGCGCCAGTATTCAGTGTTAGAGTCTTACAGCCATGAGGGGCGCCAGTATTCAGTGTTAGAGTCTTACAGCCATGAGGGGCGCCAGTATTCAGTGTTAGAGTCTTACAGCCATGAGGGGCGCCAGTATTCAGTGTTAGAGTCTTACAGCCATGAGGGGCGCCAGTATTCAGTGTTAGAGTCTTACAGCCATGAGGGCGCCAGTATTCAGTGTTAGAGTCTTACAGCCATGAGGGGCGCCAGTATTCAGTGTTAGAGTCTTACAGCCATGAGGGGCGCCAGTATTCAGTGTTAGAGTCTTACAGCCATGAGGGGCGCCAGTATTCAGTGTTAGAGTCTTACAGCCATGAGGGGCGCCAGTATTCAGTGTTAGAGTGTTACAGCCCGAGGGGCGCCAGTATTCAGTGTTAGAGTCTTACAACATGAGGGGCGCCAGTATTCAGTGTTAGAGTCTTACAGCCATGAGGGGCGCCAGTATTCAGTGTTAGAGTCTTACAGCCATGAGGGGCGCCAGTATTCAGTGTTAGAGTCTTACAGCCATGAGGGGCGCCAGTATTCAGTGTTAGAGTCTTACAGCCATGAGGGGCGCCAGTATTCAGTGTTAGAGTCTTACAGCCATGAGGGGCGCCAGTATTCAGTGTTAGAGTCTTACAGCCATGAGGGGCGCCAGTATTCAGTGTTAGAGTCTTACAGCCATGAGGGGCGCCAGTATTCAGTGTTAGAGTCTTACAGCCATGAGGGGCGCCAGTATTCAGTGTTAGAGTCTTACAGCCATGAGGGGCGCCAGTATTCAGTGTTAGAGTCTTACAGCCATGAGGGGCGCCAGTATTCAGTGTTAGAGTCTTACAGCCATGAGGGGCGCCAGTATTCAGTGTTAGAGTCTTACAGCCATGAGGGGCGCCAGTATTCAGTGTTAGAGTCTTACAGCCATGAGGGGCGCCAGTATTCAGTGTTAGAGTCTTACAGCCATGAGGGGCGCCAGTATTCAGTGTTAGAGTGTTACAGCCATGAGGGGCGCCAGTATTCAGTGTTAGAGTCGTTACAGCCATGAGGGGCGCCAGTATTCAGTGTTAGAGTCTTACAGCCATGAGGGGCGCCAGTATTCAGTGTTAGAGTCTTACAGCCATGAGGGGCGCCAGTATTCAGTGTTAGAGTCTTACAGCCATGAGGGGCGCCAGTATTCAGTGTTAGAGTCTTACAGCCATGAGGGGCGCCAGTATTCAGTGTTAGAGTCTTACAGCCATGAAGGGCGCCAGTATTCAGTGTTAGAGTGTTACAGCCATGAGGGGCGCCAGTATTCAGTGTTAGAGTCTTACAGCCATGAGGGGCGCCAGTATTCAGTGTTAGAGTCTTACAGCCATGAGGGGCGCCAGTATTCAGTGTTAGAGTCTTACAGCCATGAGGGGCGCCAGTATTCAGTGTTAGAGTCTTACAGCCATGAGGGGCGCCAGTATTCAGTGTTAGAGTCTTACAGCCATGAGGGGCGCCAGTATTCAGTGTTAGAGTGTTACAGCCATGAGGGGCGCCAGTATTCAGTGTTAGAGTCTTACAGCCATGAGGGGCGCCAGTATTCAGTGTTAGAGTGTTACAGCCATGAGGGGCGCCAGTATTCAGTGTTAGAGTCTTACAGCCATGAGGGGCGCCAGTATTCAGTGTTAGAGTCTTACAGCCATGAGGGGCGCCAGTATTCAGTGTTAGAGTCTTACAGCCATGAGGGGCGCCAGTATTCAGTGTTAGAGTCTTACAGCCATGAGGGGCGCCAGTATTCAGTGTTAGAGTCTTACAGCCATGAGGGGCGCCAGTATTCAGTGTTAGAGTGTTACAGCCATGAAGGGCGCCAGTATTCATTGTTAGAGTGTTACAGCCATGAGGGGCGCCAGTATTCAGTGTTAGAGTCTTACAGCCATGAGGGGCGCCAGTATTCAGTGTTAGAGTCTTACAGCCATGAGGGGCGCCAGTATTCAGTGTTAGAGTCTTACAGCCATGAGGGGCGCCAGTATTCAGTGTTAGAGTCTTACAGCCATGAGGGGCGCCAGTATTCAGTGTTAGAGTCTTACAGCCATGAGGGGCGCCAGTATTCAGTGTTAGAGTCTTACAGCCATGAGGGGCGCCAGTATTCAGTGTTAGAGTCTTACAGCCATGAGGGGCGCCAGTATTCAGTGTTAGAGTCTTACAGCCATGAGGGGCGCCAGTATTTAGTGTTAGAGTCTTACAGCCATGAGGGGCGCCAGTATTTAGTGTTAGAGTCTTACAGCCATGAGGGGCGCCAATATTCAGTGTTAGAGTCTTACAGCCATGAGGGGCGCCAGTATTCAGTGTTAGAGTCTTACAGCCATGAGGGGCGCCAATATTCAGTGTTAGAGTCTTACAGCCATGAGGGCCGCCAGTATTCAGTGTTAGTCTTTGGTAGATGGTTGTTGATCTTCACTGTCTGGGGGCGTTGCAGCAGGAAGTTGAGCAGCCAGAGACAGATGGAGGGTGACAGGTCAAAGAGAAGGAGTTTGTGATACAGTGTCTGGGGGATGATAGGGGATGATGGTGTTGAAGGCAGATGAGAAACAACAAACAGGATGCGGGCGACTCGAGCTGCTGCAGGACCAAGTGGAGGGCCATGGCGACCGCGACGTCAACGGACCGATTGGCCTGATAAGCAAACTAGAGTGGATCCAGCTTTCCTCTAGTGCTTGAGGACCAAACGCTCAAGCACTTTCATCCCCAGGGAGGTCAAGGCCACCGGTCTGTAGTCGTTGAGCGACGAAACACTGGACTTCTTTGGGACGGAAATGATGGTAGAGGCTTTGAAACAGTGGGGAACAGTAAAGAGTTGAAGGGATGTGTTGAAGATGCCAGTAAGAACGGGAGTGAGCTGGTCGGCGCAGTGCTTCATGGTCGGCGCAGTGCTTCAGGGTCGGTGCAGAGACTCCATCGAGGGCTGCTGCCTTCCTACTGTTCTGCCTCCCGAGCAGTGCCCGCACCTCTCGCTCACTGACAACGAAGGGGCGGGGGAGGCAGAGGAAAAACTGCGTCAGTGAAGGTGACCGACACTGGCGTGGCGTTCTGGCGGCCAAAACGAGCGTAGAAGTCGTTGATTTTGTCAGGCAAAGAGGGGTCGTGGTCTGCTGGTGGGCCCTTCTTCTTGAAGTCCGTAACTTTAGCCAGCATATTTAAAGCGCCTTATTAATCTATTTAAATGGTACGCGCTTTTATTAATAATAAATAAATCCTGTCTTTTCCTATTCAAATTATCTATATGACGGGTAAATCATATCGTCCATTATTTTTATCAATAATTTCACGGATTAACGAAATGTTTCCGCTGATAAATTGGACTTTCGAATTCCGCTTGACAGTTCCACAACATGTGGCGCATTTTTCTTTGTAGTTTGTAGTACTTCTTCTTACTCCTATTTCCTTCTTCTCCTCCTTTTTTTTCCCTCTTCCTCGTCCTCTTTCTTCTTCTCCTCCTCCTCCTTCTTCTTCTTCTTGCTATTTCTTTCTCCTTCCTCTTCCTCTACCTTCTCATTTTCTGTTATTTTATCTTCCGCTTCTTCCTTCAGATCTAATCTTCATGCTTATCTTCATTCACTCATTAGGTTTATTTCAGCTTCAGCTTCACCTCCCCCTTCTCATTTCCTCATTGCGTTCCATTTTCTTCCTCTTCATTCTCACCGTCCTTCGCCACTACCTGCTTTTGTATTCTTTGCGATGTGTTGTGTGGTGTTGTGTTGTTTGTTTGCAGGAACCTACTAAGGTCGTTGTCAGAAATAAAACAGCCCAAAGTTCTGCGATGCTACCAACAGTGGCGGCTGCACAGGAAGAGGGCCACAGCTATGTCTTTGAACAGTATGGAACAGTCTCCCACACCGCGCTCTCTCTTACGCTTTCCCGCACAACTACTTCTCTCGGTCGGCATCGCCATCAACGCCAACAGCAACCACAACATCAGCAGCAGCCTCAGCGACAGCAGCACAACCAGTTTCAGCAGCAACAGCAACAACAGCAGTTTCGCGATCAGGATCGACGAGTTTCTTTAGCTACTGCCTCTGCTGTCAACCTCAACAACCTAAACACCGACGATGACGATCAGTCTTTCGGCTACGAGGGAAAACAAAGCAACAGAAGGTACAGCTGCAGTGTAATCAGTAGCCGTAGGAGTTTTGTTTCGGACAGTTTGGAAAATGTTGACCCCGATTTTCAATTTTTGGCCGCACACAGCGTCAGAAGCAAAAGAAAATCAAGCAGTACATCAGTGGTCAGTGACTCAGTTGTCCAAGATGACATTGACGACGACGAAGATGATAATAGTGGTACTGTGGAGCAGTCTTTCAGTCAAAATCACCATGCAAACATAACAAAGCTAAATGACGCCACATTTCTGGATAACTTAAACTTTGCAGACGATGTATCAAAAGACACTGAGTTCGACAAAGAAAGTGGCGATGTTTCGAAGTATTGGAAAGAAATTTGCGGAACACCGTCTGCTGACCTCAAAACTGCAATGCTGTCCAGTGTCAAAATCAAACACGAAGAAAATATTTCAACATTCAGCGCTGGCATCACTGTTAGCAAAGATGACATTGACGATAAAAGCGTCAAAGTTTCGAACAATATACACGATGAAAAAGATGACGGTGGTAGGCCTACTTCCGATACTATTTGCCACACAAGCGACCTGTATAAAAGATCGAATACCGGCACCGCATTAGATGGTGATCGAAGAGACAACACCACCCAAAAATCGTCTGCAAAAGTCTACACAACAAGTTTGCTAAACGATAATGCGGAGGTTGACACAAAGAGCACGTCGAGCGCCGAGGTTAGGGGCGATTGCGGTGGCAGTGTTATCACAAACAGTAGAAACGTTGTCAGTTCAAAGCCTGGAGGCAAAGGCATTAGTACAGTTACAGCTCACTGGTTATGTCAATCCACTGATCACGGGCATAACAATGAAAACAACAAAACGATAGACGGGAGAGCTTCGAGGATTACCCAACAACGTATAGCAAGCCAGCAAACAGCTGACCAAAACAACACAGCGGTGGACGGACGGGCTGTTACTTCAAGCCTTCCAGACCAACGCTCAGTTCTTTTGCCGATCACCGATAGGCATGGGACAGCGATTTTCACGGGTAATACAGTGCATCGCGGATTGGTGGATGAAACAGAAGAACCCACACACAACCAGGCGCTCTCGTTCCACAGTCCTCTACACTGGAGTTGGGCGACAGAGGAAGACAGTACCAACAGCAGAGAACAAACAGACCACAGAGACCGCGACAAGTCATATTGTAGCCAACAAGACCAGTCATATTGTAGCCAACAAGACCAGTCATATTGTAGCCAACAAGACCGAGCAGATCACATTTCTTCTAGACGTCCAGAGAGATCATTGCGGACTTGTCATATCTCTCAAAGGTGTACTGAAAGCACCCCTCATCTGTGGGCTGACGAGGCTTCTCCAAGCCGTTCTGACGATACAGCTCAACAGAGGTCCTACAATACTTCTAACAGTTGGACTCCCGATTCTTCTCCAAAGTGCACTGACGAATTTGTTACCAGGTTCACGAATCACACTTCTGCAAGGTGGACTGGTGAAAGTCCTCAATGGTGGAATAACGATACTCCTCAACGGCGGACCGAGGACACTTCTGGATGGTGGACTAGGTATGGACCGAAAGCCTACGCGACTACTGGGAGGTTGGTGAGAATTTCAGGCAGAGCTTTTTGCTGGGGTGTGAAAAGGTCCTTGGTAAGTATAGCATCCTATAGCTATGGTCGTTGTTGTTGGTGGTGGTGGTATTGTTGTTGGTGTTGCTGTTGTTGTTGTTGTTGTTGATGATGATGATGATGATGATGATGATGATGATGATGATGATGATGATGATGATGATGATGATGATTGTAATCCTCTGATGGAGATATAATTATTCTTATCGATGTCATTTCAGAAAGACAGAAGTCGGGAGAGGGTGGGGAGGGGGGGGTAGGTTAGTGGCATGACAAGGAATGATGCCAAATGATATTATATTTATTTACTTAATATCATCAGTTGTAGAAACAGCTGCGACTTTCTTTGGTCTTATAATCCAAATGTTTGTTTGTTTGTTTATTGACCTTATGTAGCTGAGCGGACTATTTGACTTCCGCCTTTGGGCCACCACCTTGAGAACACGGCCCGACCTTAACTGTTATTTTCATTTATCCCTCGCTGGAGGAACATAAAAAAATATTTGCCCTGCAAGGCGGTGAAGCGTGTTATAGTAAACCGGTTTGCCGGCTACTAGTGCCACGACACTCTCTCTGGGAGGGTTTCTTCTTCTTCTCTGTTGTCAGTCCTCAATTGCGTGTGTGTAGTGTGTGTGTGTGCGTGTATGTGTGGGGGTGTGCGCGTGTATGTGTGTGTGTGTGTTTGTGTGTATGGGTGGTCATTTTGTTATCACGATCAGAAGTTGCTCATTACTGAGAAGTTTACCCAAAGGTTGACAACAGCATACAATAGTTTAAGCTACTACACCTCTGCACCAGTGTAACGCCTTCAGGGAAAGAATCGCTGAACAGTAATATATGTCATATCATGGCTGAAACTGTTGACCGTGCAAGAAAGAAAGACGCAAATGAAGAGAAGAGAGAGAGAGAGAGAGAGAGAGAGAGAGAGAGAGAGAGAGAGAGAGAGAGAGAGAGAGAGAGAGAGAGAGAGAGAGAGAGAGAGAGAATATGTGTGGATGTGTGTGTATGTGCGTGCGTGTGTTCGTGCGTTCGTGTAATTGATTAGATTTTTTTTTATAGGATGGTTATGTGATTTTTCATTGGCCGTCAGATCTCATAGCGTCACACTAAACAGTTAAATCAATGAAACAGCCATTTCACTCTTTTGGCGATTTATAAATTTTAAGTCAGCTAAATGTTCCTTTCATGGAGACAGTTGCAGATGCAGATCGCAAAAAAACCAACCACAACCTAAAGCCTGTTTTCAATAATGATGCTACGTTCTCGATGTAGTGTGAGATAGCGCTGTTGGAGTTTCCTACACCAAACACGGTGTGATGATTACCTGAATAAGTGTGTGTGTAGGATTTATTTAGTTTTTGATGAGTCATTCACTGATTGCGATTGAACGTGTGTTTTTTTTAAAGAGTAGGAAATGAAGTTAAAATAGGATTTTTAAAAAGTGTTGTGATGATGATGAAGCATGCCTCGCCCACGGCGGTACCAATATTGAAAACTGTTCCGGGCTGTTGAATAACATTGGTACATCTGTGTGCGTCGGGAAAGAGAACGGGCGTTGGGGTAAGGTGGGGGTAAGGGGACGGGGGATTGGGATGGGAGGGTTCATTGGAAGAGGATGTATGTGAAATGTAAATGTGTATGTATGTGTACGTCAGTGTTGTGTTGTGATGTAGGTGTGTGTTTGTGTGTGTGTGTGTGGGGGGGGGGGTGTGGGTGTGGGTGTGTGTGTGTGTGTGCGTGTGTGTGTGTGTGTGTGTGTGTGTGTGTGTTAATACGTGTTTTAAACCCTGCTCTAAGTTGAATTTTTTGTTGCTGGGCCAGCATATAAAAGCTTTATGACGTCGTCCATATCCTACAGTCGTAAAGGAGATCGTTATTGACATGATGAGGCCCGTTTCCTTACTAGTGTGTTGGTGATGTGTTTTGCTTCTTACTCTTCCTTCTGTATTTGAGTATATCTCCCACACATTTTTTAATTTGGTTGGTTAGATTAATGTCCCCAGACACCTGAGCATATACTGTAGGGGACCATCTCCCACAAACTGGTCATTCTTTTTTTGCGCCTAAATCAAATCGGTAGTGATCACATTCAGCGGTTTTTAGCGATAAACAATCGTCCGATTCATAACAACAGCGTCTCCGAGACGACATCACATCTGATCCTGATTTCCACAAACTGTTAAGTTTATGTGGATTTCGGAGACGATATCTGATCCTGATTTTCACAAACTATTATGTGCATGTGGATCTCGGAGGCCGGCACCTTCAGCAGTCTTTTGCGTTGGCATTTAGGCTAGGCCTATGTGGAAACTATCGATCAGCTGCTGAGCTTGTGTCTAGCACCAGTGTATAATAATTATGCATGTCTGCTAAGAGTGTATAGTCTTGCTTGACCCTCAAGAAGATTTATACGCATATTTTTTGTTGTTGTTGAAACACAGGATAGCCAAAATAGGCCTGCACCGTGAACCACAACCGGTTTACCTACACCAATTGAAACTTGTGCTCACAGTGATGAAGAAATGGAAACTCCGATGGAACGGCCACGTCATCAGAGCATCAGGCCTTGCACAGACCATCCTGCAAGGCACGGTACAAGGAGGCAGAAGAAGAGGGAGACAGAAAAAGAGGTGGGAGGACATCTTTTGAGAATGGACTGGCTTGACACTGAGCGAAGCCCTGAGGATTGCTGAGGACAGAGAAAGATGGAGTACGCTGGTTAAACGATCATCTGTGGTGCCCCAACTTCCTTCGAGTTACGGGATAGGATAGCATAGGATAGAAACTAGTTCTAATAGCGTAAGCATGATGACACTCCGTACAACTGACTACTGCGTATTATGGGCCTCGTGGTATTTGTTTAAAAGGTCGGTTTTTGTTTGCAGAAACGATTTACGAAAGCGTTAAGGTCTGAGATTGCCAATGTCTTATATTGTCAACACTAACGGTGTCAGAACTTTTTAACTCGGAAAGCGAATAGCAATTTCCAGAATAATATTGGTTCTTTTATCATTGAGGAATATTATCTGAATAGTGCTGTAGAAGGCCAGTTTTGCTTGCAGAAACGATTTATGAGGTCCAACAATGCCAGTGTCTTATCGTGGACAGTGTACGACTTTAACTTTAATGTGCCTTTGCGACTATACAATAGTGTATAAATAGCAATCTCACTATACTAAGTATATAAAGGGCCGGGTAGCTTAGTTGGTAGAGCGGCGTACTAGTAACCGAAAGGTCCCTGGTTCGAATCCAACCTGTGACCATATTATTTCCCCTTACCATCAACTGGTTCACTGGCAGTGATGTCGTTTTCGTCGGCAAATTGGCCATTCACCGATAAAATTCCAAAATGTCCTAAAGAGTTATGTTCTGATCGGTCCGTTGTCCTAAGGTTTTACGCCTCAATAGGCCACCCTTTGTCCGTTTTTTATCTGCTTGTCTCATGTCTGTTTCGTTGTTATTGCTTCTGGCCATATTAATTTCCTATCGGATAAATAAAGATGTTATGAGTTATTGTCGAACATTAAGTATCGGAAGCGCCAAGCAGACGACACATGCATCAGCAGAGAGAGTTAGAGTAACTCTCCTTGTTGTGAACGGCGTGCTTCCGGCAATAAAACTTTTCGTTTTCGAAATGCCGCCGAAAAAGAAACCGAAACTTATCAATGGCCTCTCGTTTGGTGTTGGAAAGAAATCAAAATGATGGCCGAAAGATTTTCAAAATGTCCTAAAGGTTTGTGACTGAATCGGCCAAATGGCCTATGCTGAAAATTTTAGCAACATCCCTGCACTGGTGTGAGAATAATATGACCATTAGTCATCTATACGCTCCTGTGTCGTGTGACAATAATCTACAATTAACCTTTGTTTTAATTAAGTATACAATCCGTTAGAGGACTTCCAAACGCTTAAAATCCCAGATAGAGGTCAAACATTAACTATAAAATCAGTGTCATTGTTCGGTTGTGTGATGGCTACGTGCTCCTTGTGTCTAGACGGCGAAATCAGATCTGGAATACTTAATTGATAAACTTACTTCCACCGAGTTCCAGTGTCCAACAGTACATAGTTTTACATTTAAAACATTATTACACAAAATGTACTCTTAAACACGGGGACTTTTTTCTTGTATCTCTTCAAAAATACAATATTGCTTTACAAAAAAAGTCAGTTTTACTAAATAAATACTTCTTCTTAAGTCAATTACTATATCTACATTCATTTGTTTCTGTTCATTCCATGTTTAGCACAATCTTGCTACAATGGACCGCCGGAAGTCAGTCAGCCTCGGGGCACTTGTACTACAGACGTCTGCACTGGCGCTGACAATTCGGTACTCGCGCACCGAGACTGTGAGCGGTCCACGGTATCTGTCTTCGACGGCGGTGGTGATGGCTGAACTGCTAAAAATGGTGTTCTGTGTCTACGTGCTTTTACAGTCTTTCAATAGGTGAGGGAAAGCTTCTCGATGAAGTAGTGGGCTTTGCAAATTGACCCGAGATTTTCAAGAAAGTAACATTACAACATATTTTCCTGATCAGTCATTGTCGTAAAAAGAGTCCAAATGCACACTTGAATTGATCCTTAGAATCTATCTTGCTCCATACGTCGTCATCATCATCATCATCATCATCATCATCATCATCATCATCATCATCATCATCATCATCATCATCATCATCATCATCATCATCATCATCATCATCAACATACTACTACTACTACTACTACTACTACTACTCCTACTACTACTACTACTACTACTAGGCCTACTACTACTTCTTCTTCTTCTTCTTCTTCTTCTTCTTCTCCTCCTCCTCCTCCTCCTCCTTCTTTTCCTTCTTCGTCTTTACTACTACGAGTTATTGTGTTTACTAGGACACATTAAGTCACACTAATGAAACGTGACCTAATGTCACACTAATGATGACTGTTTTAGTGATCGGAAAACGTGACCTAATGTCACACTAATGATGACTGTTTTAGTGATCGGAAAACGTCACCTAATGTCACACTCATGATGACTGTTTTAGTGATCGGAAAACGTGACCTAATGTCACACTAATGATGACTGTTTTAGTGATCGGAAAACGTGACTACTGTTGACATCTTTGACCCGGCTACCTAAGGTTTACTAGTTCTTTAATTTTGAGAAGCCTTGTCCTTGTGTTTTGGAATTATTCTTAGGACTATTGAGCTGATGAAGCAGATGCTGACCAAAAAACAGAATCTAACTGAACCCTCACAAGGCGCCAACTTGCTGCTTGCTGCGCACCGTCACCTACCTCTGCACTCTGGTCTGTGTTAAAAACTGGTACTGTAACCTGATGACAGACCATCACACAAGACATTGGACAACACGATGACATACATGCTCACAGTGGTGAAGAAACGGAAACTTCTATGGTATGGCCAGGTCCTGGTCCAGGTCCAAAAGACCGTCCTGCAAGGCACGGTGCAAGGAGGCCGAAGAAGAGGGAGACCGAAAAAGATGTGGGAGGTCAGCATTCCAGAATGGATTGGCTTGATACTGAGCGAAGCCATGAGGGTTGCTGAGGACAGAGAAAGGATTGAGTACGCTGTTTAAACGATCATCTGTGGTACCCCAACGACTTTCAAGTTACGGGATAGGACAGGATAGGGTAGGACTATCGCCTGGTTATGTCTGTTTTTAAAACTGGTTCTGTAACAATTAAGCTTGCTAGGTATTCAGATACTATTGTACTCTCAGGAAAGGCAGCAGGCAAGCGTGGCTCGAGGTGCTGGATGTGAGGGAAGCGGTGAAAATGGCGGTCCCATCTGGTTTGTACACTTTGCAGAATAACCTGCAGTTTGTGGCAGTTTCGCACCTGGATGCTGCCACTTTCCAGGTAAATTCTACTCTCTCTCTCTCTCTCTCTCTCTCTCTCTCTCTCTCTCTCTCTCTCTCTCTCTCTCTCTCTCTCTCTCTCTCTCTCTCTCTCTCTCTCTGTATGCGTCTGTCTGTCTGTCTGTCTCTCTCTCTTTCTGTCCGTCTCGATGGCAAATCGCTAGGGACCAGAGATTCCAGAGAGAACCAAAAATAACCCTTGGGGTTGAGTCTGTAGTCTGAGGTGGGAGAGAGGTGAGGAATATGAAAAGGGGAAAGAGGGGGGTTAACGAGGTTGTGGGGTGGGGTGAATGGAGGAGTAGGAGGTTGGAGTGTAGGTCAGAGGCCACGGGACTGATGGAGCCATGTTTCTTCCGTTCTGTTTCATTTGTATTATCAATCTTTCTCTCTTGCAGGTGACCTATCAGCTAAAGATACTGACCACAGCCGTGTTCTCCGTGCTGTTCCTACGTCGACAGCTGGACTGCCTGAGATGGTCAGCACTGCTGATGCTGACCCTTGGGGTGGCAATGGTTCAGGTGAATGTTCAGAAGATTGATGATGATGATGATGATGAAGCTGATGATGAAGAAGAAGAAGAAGAAGAAGAAGAAGAAGAAGAAGAAGAAGAAGAAGAAGAAGAAGAAGAAGATGATGATGATGATGATGATGATGATGATGATGATGATGATGATGATGATGATGATGATGATGATGATGATGATGATGGTGGTGGTGGTGGTAGTGTCGCCGCCGCCGCTGCTGCTACTACTATCCTTCGGATGAGAGTATAAACCGAGGTCTAGTCTGTGTCGCATACATTCCATCATAACGGACTTTAAAAATCCTGACGCTCATGTCCTAGACGGGTGAGTGCCGGTGACAAAAACACACCCAGCATGCACCTAGGTCCTTCTCCCCCATCCCTGGCTGCCCAGGATTGTGCTCAGTTGTCCGGGCGTCAGACCATGCGCCCAAAGGCTGCGGGTGGGCGTCTCGGGCGGCTTGAGTTAGATCCTGTGTCGGCCAGCGCCTTGAGCAGCTCTTGAGCTGGAAAAGCGCTATATAAGAACGATTAAATAAATAAATAAATACTACTGCTGTCGTTGAAGTGGCAATTCAGTTGGTAGTAGTGGTTATGATGTTATTGTATGTGGGCTATCATCGCTCTTTTCTTTACCGCGCAAACAAGTGGGCTTAAAATTGTGGATGAGCTGGCCGATCATTGCCAGTATCAATAGAGATCTGAAAGTGCTATTCCAGCCCAATCATATTTTCAGCTACCGGGGTCAAACGAAGGAGAAGGAGAAGGCGGCAGAGGATTGACAATGACAGGATTAACGGCCGTTGTACTCATGTGCTTTAGTAGCGGTTTTGCTGGAGTCTACTTTGAAAAGATACTCAAAGCTTCCGGCACGCAGTCCTTGTGGGCCAAAAATCTTCAAATGGGTAGGTGGCACATTCATCGAGTATCGTTATAACGATAATGTAGTATAATTATTACTACATAGATATTTTCTCTAGTGGACTATTTTCGTCTTCCGTCTCATTTTTATGCCAGCATAATGTTAATGGACTTTCATGGCTCGATGCCATTCTGTTGTTACAAACTGTTATTGTTGTGTTGTTGTAGTTCATGTGAATTATCATCATCATCATCATCATCATCATCATCATCATCATCATCATCATCATCATCTCTTCTTCTTCTTCTTCTTCTTCATTCGCCTCCTCCTTGATCGTTTCTAGTGTAATGTGTACCCCCGTTGGGGTGCCGGCGGTTTCAGTATAAATAGTAACCCCACTTTCTGGAAATTAGTGCTTTAAATTCCCACTGTCGCTGTCTTTCTTATTTGCTCTTTCTCATTCCTGCTCTGTTCTATCAATCTGCTATACTATCTTCTTCTTCGCTAGACCAGTCCTCTACCTTTTTTCTGGAAAACTCTTCCGGGACAAGACTCCTTATTGGTGTATGAGGTCTGTTGGATCAGCTTGGGAATATTGGACGCTTTCTGCCAGGTGGTCACTAGGTCTTCCTATGATGTTATTTAGCAATGTAGGCATTTTATATGTATGTGTTTTGTTGATAATTTATAATGATGTTTGTATTCTATTTTGTTTTTGTAAACGGGGGTTCGATAAATTAGAGTACAGCCTCAGCGTCCCCTGCGTGGGATGTCTTTATTGTAAAGTGACTGGCTGGTGGAGAGCTTTCAGTTTTACCACTAGGGTTGTTTCAGCAGATCTTTTATGCGGATCAGGGGTTGTCCGGTCCTGATTTGGCTCGGAAGAGTCCGCTGGACCTAAAGCAATAATGATGTAATGTAATGTAATGTAGTGTAATGTGTAATACTAAAGATGTACGGTCTTTGATAATACTAATTTGTCTATTTTTCTCCGCCTCAGCGTTTTTCAGTGTGGTGTTGGGGATGGCAGGAGTACTATTGAACGATTGGAACAAAGTGATGGAACATGGATTTTTTCAAGGCTACAACACACTTACCGTCATCATCGTTTTACAACAGGTAGCCTATCTTTATGATTTCAACTCCATCATTAGTAGGTCTACATTTTATTAATAGGACTATGTTATCATATATATAGCATCCTGTATTATTAGTATTTTTATTTTATCAACAATTGCTTCTATCATTATTAAGTATTATTTATAACGTAAAGATTGTATTGGAGATACATGTGACTGTGGCCCTAAAGAAATAAAAGATGATCCACCGTTTGTTGACGCTATCAACTGGTGCTGGTGTATGGTGTACATTGCACTTCATGGTGATGACGATGATGATGACGATGATGATGATGATGATGATGATGATGATGATGATGATGATGATGATGATGATGATGATGATGATGACGACGAGGAGGATAAGGATGTACATAATGTGTTGAAAAAGTACTGACACTCTAAAAACAACCTCGAGTCCTGTTGAGGGCAGACCAAAGAACGAGGATCCAAGGCACAAGAAAGGAAATGGAAGTAACTTCTACATATAAAATTGTGGAGGAACAGACAACGAGAACAAATGCCACTGGCGGGTCATCCTGCAGCTAACCACGTCTTCAGTGATAAACAATGCAAAAAGGCGCCAGAAATGGCAATAATGATGTAGGTGGATGTAACCTACTGTACAGTTCATACAGACCTAATATGTCCTGGGTGGATGAGTGTCAGGTGCAGAAAACACCCAGCACCCACTACCTCCTGCCTTGGTGGCGCTACATACACTTCGGCTTCGTTGAGAACGTAACCCGAAATTCACCCATATATGGATGACAAATGGTAGGTATCCAAAATACAACAAAATGTCAATTATCGTCCTGTGCAGGCTATCCTTGGGCTGATCATCTCGCTGGTGATGAAGTACGCAGACAACATCCTCAAAGGTTTTGCCTCAGCCATCTCCATCGTCTTCACCACCTCAGTTTCCTACATCTTCTTCGGTGATGTACACTTGTCTTGGTAGGTGACGCACTGCCTAGCTGACACTTGTCTTGGTAGGTGACGCACTGCCTAGCTGACACTTCAGCAGGTTTAATGGCCTCTTTACTGGTCTAGGCCGCTATTTGAGCTGAGCAGTAAAGCTTTAGTGACCCTCATCTCCCCCTTCTCTCTCCTCTCCCCCGTCAAATCTAGAATTAAGTGCGGCTCCAGAAATGGGACTTAAATTTTTTTTATAAGGACCAGGGTATCTAAGATATGTGTGTGTGTATTTGTGTGTGTGGGTGAGTGTGTGTGTGTGTGAGTGTGTGTGTGTTTGTGTGGGTGTATGTGTGTGTGTGTGTGTGTGTGTGTGTGTTTGACAGTTATGAGCTTATTTGGGAAAGTGCATTGTTGTGACATGACAAGGGTGCTACGCTGGACAATGGTTGCTCAAACGGACTGTGTTAAGCTTTAATTTTTAGGTGTCTCTTCCTTGTTGTGCAAACAAAATAACTGTTCCAACTATACACATTTTCGCTGGGGTGCTATTTTTAGCATCTACCTTGATGCTATACATATAGGGATATAAACAATTTATTCATATATAGCAAAGCCGCACTTTTGAAAGAAGTTAATTTTGGCGTAACTTTTGTCCCCCGTTGGGGCAACAATCACTGTGAATTTTTAAAGGATCTGTAGGGCCAAAATATGTGATATTGGGGTCCTTTAAACCCTGAGACATGTGTGCTGTCCAGTGCACGAGACTAGAGGGCATTAAAAGCCTAAATGCTATCACAACCATACCAAACCATGGGCCATATATGATACCATGCCATAATTATCATACCATCTTATAGTATATAAGGCTAGGCTAGACCATTTCTGTATTCTGTCCGGCTTCTTTTGTTTCAGTTCCTTCCTTTTTGGCAGCAGCGTCGTGATGGCCTCAGTTGTGCTTTATAATGTGGACAAACAGGTCTCCAAACAGGTCACAGAAACCGTTTGACTGGTGATAATTAGCTAGATGGTTGCAAAATTAACTGGGCTAATGGCTCCACCCTTACCTGCTGTTGTTTTGGCGATAATACTTCTTTTTATTTCAAATGTGGGTGTTGATCAGTCCAAAACCTCTCCTCCAACCTCCCATCCCTCATTGCTACAACGTGCTGCATCAAGGGCCATATTGCATTCCATGCGTGTTGACTTGGCAGTAAGCATTTTGTTTGGTAGTAACCGTGTATTGCTCAAGACAAGTAAAAGAGTGTAAGAGATTCCCCATCAGGCCTATCTCTCAGAGGTGTATAGCTCAGCAGTCTGTGATACTCAGTGCTGTGCTGGACTCAAGGCGCTGACCACTCATATACAGCATGCACAACATTCCGAACCAAGCTGTGCATGTGTGGCAGGCGCCTGTATTTCGGGATGCGAGCAGAGTGGAGTGCCGTCTGCTATTCAGAGTGGAGTGCTGTCTGTCTGCTATTCAGAGTGGAGTGCTGTCTGCTATTCAGAGTGGAGTGTTATCTGCTATTCAGAGTGGAGTGCTGTCTGCTATTCAGAGTGGAGTGCTGTCTGCTATTCAGAGTGGTGGAGTGCTGTCTGTCTGTTATTCAGAGTGGAGTGCTGTCTGCTATTCAGAGTGGAGTGCTGTCTGCTATTCAGAGTGGTGGAGTGCTGTCTGCTATTCAGAGTGGAGTGCTGTCTGCTATTCAGAGTGGAGTGTTGTCTGCTATTCAGAGTGGAGTGCTGTCTGCTATTCAGAGTGGAGTGCTGTCTGCTATTCAGAGTGGAGTGCTGTCTGCTATTCAGAGTGGAGTGCTGTCTGCTATTCAGAGTGGAGTGCCGTCTGCTATTCAAAGTGGAGTGCCGTTTGCTATTCAGAGTGGAGTGCTGTCTGCTATTCAGAGTGGAGTGCTGTCTGCTATTCAGAGTGGAGTGCTGTCTGCTATTCAGAGTGGAGTGCCGTCTGCTATTCAGAGTGGAGTGCCGTTTGCTATTCAGAGTGGGGTGATGTCTGCTATTCAGAGTGGAGTGCTGTCTGCTATTCAGAACGGAGTGCTGTCTGCTATTCAGAGCTATTCAGAGTGGAGTGCTGTCTGCTATTCAGAGTGGAGTGCTGTCTGCTATTCAGAGTGGTGTGCTGTCTGTTATTCAGAAAGTTGCTAGATCCTGTGGCATGTTTGCATAAGGCTTGTGTCGTGGACAACTCAGCCACTTTTCAAAAGAGTATAAACTGAGGTCCACTCTGCACAAGGATGCATTCTATCGCACGAACTTAATAAAATAATAATACATTACAAATTTTAAAAAGAGAGATCCTGACGCTTAGGCGTCCTATCAGTAGACAGGCGAGTGCCAGATCCGCCTGCAGTACATCAACACGCCTAGCAAGCACAAAGGTTGGCAGTACATCAACACACCCAGCAAGCACAAAGACCTCCAATACATCAACACGCCCAGCAAGCACAAAGACCTCCAATACATCAACACGCCCAGCAAGCACAAAGACCTCCAATACATCAACACACCCAGCAAGCACAAAGACCTCCAATACATCAACACGCCCAGCAAGCACAAAGACCTCCAATACATCAACACGCCCAGCAAGCACAAAGGCCTCCAGTACATCAACACGCCTAGCAAGCACAAAGGCCTCCAATACATCAACACACCCAGCAAGCACAAAGGCCTCCAATACATCAACACGCCCAGCAAGCACAAAGACCTCCAATACATCAACACGCCCAGCAAGCACAAAGGCCTCCAGTACATCAACACGCCTAGCAAGCACAAAGACCTCCAATACATCAACACGCCCAGCAAGCACAAAGACCTCCAGTACATCAACACGCCTAGCAAGCACAAAGACCTCCAATACATCAACACGCCCAGCAAGCACAAAGGCCTGCAGTACATCAACACGCCTAGCAAGCACAAAGGTTGGCAGTACATCAACACGTCCAGCAAGCACAAAGACCTGCAGTACATCAACACGTCCAGCAAGCACAAAGACCTCCAATACATCAACACGTCCAGCAAGCACAAAGACCTCCAATACATCAACACGTCCAGCAAGCACAAAGACCTGCAGTACATCAACACGTCCAGCAAGCACAAAGACCTGCAGTACATCAACACGTCCAGCAAGCACAAAGACCTCCAATACATCAACACGTCCAGCAAGCACAAAGACCTCCAATACATCAACACGTCCAGCAAGCACAAAGACCTCCAATACATCAACACGTCCAGCAAGCACAAAGACCTGCAGTACATCAACACGTCCAGCAAGCACAAAGACCTCCAATACATCAACACACCCAGCAAGCACAAAGACCTGCAGTACATCAACACGTCCAGCAAGCACAAAGACCTCCAATACATCAACACACCCAGCAAGCACAAAGACCTCCAATACATCAACACACCCAGCAAGCACAAAGACCTCCATTACATCAACACACCCAGCAAGCACAAAGGTTGGCAGTACATCAACACACCCAGCAAGCACAAAGACCTGCAGTACATCAACACGCCCAACAAACACAAAGGTGTGCAGGTCCTATTTCTTTTGGGTGGTTCAGGATCACTCAGTTGTGCAGGACGGTAAAGGGTGCGCATCAAGCAGCAAGTTGATGCTTCCAGTTAAGTCCTGTTTTTGACTAGCATAATGAGCGGGTCTTCCAGCTGGAAAAGTGATGTTTTAGGACAATTTTACATTTTTAGTACGATAGTATCGATTAATTATTTTGCAGCTCCACAAATGACTCTTTTTTATCCCTCAAAATAACTGATCTCCACACCAGTGAAATATCGGAGTCCTGAAGGTTTGCTCACATTTTTGGTGAGTCTGATCGTCTAAAACGTAATGAAGGACTGAAGTTACCTTCCTTCCAGTGAAATATGAATCAAAAGGGACTGAACGCCTCCAGTTACACTGTTGAGGTTTTTTAATTTTGTTAAAACGCCAAGTGCTTATACTGTGTCGTGGTGGAGATGATATTTAATTTATCTACATTAATTTTCAGTGTGTATGTTGTGAGATTTGAAAATGAATGCAGCTGCAGAGAACATGCCTTGTGTCACATGCAGTTGTGCGCTATACAAAGAGGATATTTTATTGGACTGGGTGTGTGACAGTGCTTTGAGTAGACTCTTTACTTCGGTATGAATATTTATCAAATAAATAGTAATTACAGAGTTGTCCATTCTAATAAAAGATAAATTAGTGTTCGTAATAATGAAATTAAATTGTTTTTGGTTTTCATAACCCCATTCTAAACATTTAAGGGTATTCCTATCTCCAAAATATTTTATATGGGGCTACAGTTAAGTTTTTTGAGCCAAAATATATTTTTCTGAAAGCCGTAATACTAAAAAATAAAAGATTTCACTGCATGCATACTTACATGTCTGTTCACCGTTTCAGTAAAACTTAAATCACCACATTTTGATGTAGTTATATTTTGATAACACATACATTTAGATGTAGTAATATTTTGATAATACGTACATTTCGATGTAGTTATATTTTGATAATACATACATTTCGATGTAGTTATATTTTGATAACACATACATGTAGATGTAGTTATATTTTGATAACGCATACATTAAGATGTAAGCGCCAATTGTCACTTTAATACCTTCTTTAGCCATATGCTTACATCTGCTGCTAATTTTTCTGTACATCTTCATATATATACATTTTTAAATAATAATTATTATCACTATTATTATTTTTTTCATTATGTGAATTTGCGTTTCATTATGTGACACACTTGTACCATTTGTGCTTTATCAAACTTTAATTAATTGATGTAGAGATGCTGAATTAATTGATGTAGAGATGCCGAGTCATTATTATAGGTGCCTTGGGTGGAACCAACGGGAAAAATTATTTGTTATTATTATGTGCTGGGAAAAACTATGAACTTAAGTAAATAATCATTATATAAGCTTGTTTTCTCTCTCTCTCTCTCTCTCTCTCTCTCTCTCTCTCTCTCTCTCTCTCTCTCTCTCTCTCTCTCTCTCTCTCTCTCTCTCTCTCTCTCTCAAGAAATAAAATTCACATTTCTTCTTTTTCTTTGTTTAAATCACACTTTATTACAGCACAGTCAAAAATGTGCACAAAGTTTGAAACTCCTCCAATCGTGATGATTGGAGGAGTTTCAAATTTTGTGCACATTTTTGACGGTGCTGTCAACATGACAAGGATTTTTATTACACAATTTAAATAAATAAATTGTAAAATAAAGAAAGAATACCTATATAATGATAAACCATTCAATTTCATACATTCCAATACAAAATGCATCAATAACAGTAAAACACTGACATTAAAACATCGATTGCAGTACAATAAAGTACATCATCTATGCAACAATAAAAATCCAATAGTTCTACATTAAAAAGAATAGTGGTTGTTTCTCATGTAGTAATTCAATGATGACTGAAGTCATTCTTACAAATGTTGCCAGAACTTGCACGCAACTATTGAACTGATTGACATTTATAGTACACAGATATAACCTGGCCACAAGCTTAATCTTACGATCATGATCTCAATCTCAGTATTTAAATATTAACCAACGTTGACTGCATTTTAAGAATTTTCAGAATATAGTACAGCACTGTCTGCAACGTCATTTTCTTTAATAAAAACAATGTCTCTTCAAAGCACCATGCCCCGTTTATTTTAGTCCCACATTTCCATTACAAGTAGAAGCGGAGTAGTTCTGTGTTTTAAGTTTTACCATAACATATTGAAACTTGCAATTTGTATTGTTGTTTTAACCTTACTGTTGACTATTTTCAAGCAACAGTATAAATCTTATCAGTGTTATCCACAGAATTGTACCTTCCTGAGACTTTGTAACACGGTTTCATGGATTCTCCAAGGGAAATGACTTCTCATAGCAACACCGTGTCTTGGTGTACACTTTCAGCACACAAGAGTGAGTGTGTTACATTACATTACATGGTTATTGCTTTAGGGCCAATGGACTCTTCCGAGCCAAATCAGGACCAGAGAAATGAAAGAGGACTCACCCCTGATCTGCATAAAAGATCTGCCGAAACAACCCTAGTGATAACACTGAAGGCAATCTACCAGCGGGTCACTTTACAATAAAAACATGGCTATACTCTAATTTATCTAACCCCGTTTACAAAAACAAAATAGAATACAAACATCATTATACAATATCAACAAAACACATACATATAAAATGCCTGCATTGCTAAATAATAACATCATAGGAAGCCCCAGTGACCATTTGGCAGAAAGCGTCCAATATTGCCAAGCTGATCCAACAGACCTCATACACAAATGAGTATTGTCCCAGAAGAGTTTTAAAGAAAAAAGGTATGTGACTGGTTCAGCGAAGAAGAAGATAGTATAGCACATTGATAGAACAGAGCAGGAATGAGAAAGAGCAAATGAGAACGACAGCGACAGTGGGAATTTAAAGCACTAAATTTCCAGAAAGTGGGGATACTATTTATACTGAAACCCCCGGCACCCCAACGGGGGTCCATCATTTGTTCTGATTTTAGAGTTGAAAGGGGTTTTTTGTGAATCAGAAAATCAGAATTCAATGTTAAGGAATATTAGTTTTTCTAAGATGAAAGAAATTGTAAAAGAATTTAATGAAGAACACATATACAGAGGAACCTCAGACATCTGCCAAGTAAGTTTCATCATAAGTAAAGACAATAATCAATACAGTTCAGTAAAAAAATACAAAATATTTCGCAGTTACCATAATACAGGGCTTGTAAAGATCTGGAGTAAAAAAGATTAAATTGTCCAGGGTCCAGGGGTCGTCTAGGAGCTGGTAGAGAGTACACGGAAATCTACCCTCCCCCTCCCCCCACCTCTTCCTCCCTTCCCAGCGAATACAAATTGTTGAATATTAATCCTGCATTTCTGATGACCCAAAAACATAACATAGTGAAGGAAAGACGTGCTTGCTTACACACAGCTGAACTCTTGAGGTAGCCTGTCTTAATCGATGCACAGCTTACAGTTATTATTAGCCAACAAAGTCCAACTACAAATGTAAGTTTAAACGCACACTGATGCTGAGCTGACAGTCCCAATTCACCAATAAAGTCCAAATTTAGTTAACAAATTTTCATACATTCTGACGTACAGCCCAAATCTTGAAACAGTGTTTTCACTGGCAATGGTTAGGTTAGTATGTTTGAAGAATTTGGCGAAATCGGTTTGTTTGTAACTGCAGTTCTCTAAACAGGTTTTTGAGGTGCTTTACCAACACTGACTAAATGCTGGGTGCAGCACACTGGCTTCATGGATTGTGTATCAGCAACACTGACTGAAAGTTGAAAGATACACACTGACTTCACAGATTGTGCATCAGCAACACTGACTGAAAGTTGAAAGATGCACACTGACTTCACAGATTGTGCATCAGCAACACTGACTGAAAGTTGAAAGATGCACACTGACTTCACAGATTGTGCATCAGCAACACTGACAAAAGGCTGAGTGCTTTACACTTGCCTCACAGTTGCAAGAGACTGCATAGCTTTATTTAGCCTCAGACAGCAAGTTCCCCATTGCTCGTATTTGATTTCCGACTGGCACACTGTACAAAAGGCTGTTCCATTTGTTGAGATCTTCCTCAACGCTCTTGACAGCCATGAGATCCCACTCATTAACCCATTCTCACCTTCCCTCACTACCGCAAAAATGGAAGTTTTTCAACCAGTAACAGAGCAAGAAGTCAAGAAAGTCATCTTAAGCTCAAAACCAACATCTTGCTCTCTCGACCCCATTCCTACCCCCATGTTGATAGAGAATCTTGACCCTCTACTCCCGACCATTACCCACATTATCAGCGAGAGTCTGTCCTCTGGTGTTGTTCCGTCTGTGCTCAAAACGGCTGTCATCAAACCCCTCCTTAAAAAGCCAAGATTAGACAAAAATAATCTAAAGAACTATAGACCTGTTTCAAACCTCTCCTTCCTGTCCAAAGTCATAGAAAAAATTGTTCTCAAACAACTGTTTGCCTACCTATATGATAACGTGTTACTTTGCCCCAACCAGTCTGCCTACCGACCCTTCCACAGCACTGAGACAGCCCTCCTAAAGGTAACCAACGATCTGTTGCTGGCCTTAGATAATGGTAACGTCTCCGTTCTCACCTTACTAGACCTCTCAGCCGCTTTTGACACAGTCGACCACCACATTCTCTTTAACACTATTCAACACTACTTTGGAATCTCCGGCTCGGTCCTGGCTTGGTTCCACTCATATCTTTCCGACAGATCACAAGCAGTCACTGTCGATGGCTGTTTCTCCAGCACAGCAGACTTGGTGTGCGGCGTGCCTCAGGGTTCCGTTTTAGGGCCGGTGTTATTCACTCTGTACACCAAGCCACTGCTTCTCCTGCTTAGAAAGCATGCTGTTGAGAGTCAGTCATTTGCAGACGACACACAACTTTATAAATCCACAGTCCCCTCTCTCATTAATTCCACTGTTCAGACTTTGGAGAACTGCATCACAGACATTAAGTCATGGATGACACGCAACAAGCTTAAGCTTAATGACGATAAAACCGAAGCCCTCCTCATTCACAAGCACAACACCTCCTCCTCACTCCCGCCTCTCCCAACATCGCTTACGGTAGGGACAACAAACATTCAGTTTCATCCTCAGCAAGAAATCTCGGCTACGCTCTCTCCGATGACCTGTCCCTCAACAACCACATCTCCAACATCTGTCGCTCTGCATACACGGCCATACGCCAAATCAGCTCCTTTCGCCACTATCTTACGCTCACTGCCACCAAAACCCTAGTCTGCGCTCTCGTCCTTTCTCGTCTTGACTATTGCAACTCTCTCCTCGCTGGCTCCCCAAAAACACATCATTGACAAGCTACAAAAGGTTCAGAACTCAGCAGCTAGACTAGTATTCCGAGCTAAGAAACGCGATCACATCACACCTCTACTACATTCCCTTCACTGGCTTCCTGTGCAAGCACGCATAGAGTACAAACTCTCTGTTCTCTGTCACAACTTCTTCACAGATTCTTGTCCCTCCTACCTTGCTGATCTACTGTCTGTCTACTCCCCTTCACGCACTTTAAGATCTTCTGCTGACACTCGCACACTCAAGGTTCCCGTCACCCGCACTAAGACATACGGCCAACGTGCATTCGCTTACTCCGCACCTAAGCAGTGGAACTCCCTTCCCTCCCATATCCGCAACATACAATCAACACAAGCATTCAAAAAGGCCCTCAAAACCCACCTCTTCAAACTTCACTATTCAGAATGATCTGTATCCCGCTGCCATTCTCTCCTCTTTGTCTCTGTCTGATCCGTAAGTGTATACACGGCTGTACATATTTATACTGTTTTTCCTCCTGGGCCTAACCGGGCATATAAATAGCTGTGAATATGTTTTTGCTATTCTATTTGTCTTTTCTGTCATTTGTGTACATAGTTGTAAATTGTAATTTGTGTACATAAGTGTAAATAATTTGTACCCTTACTGTTCTGTCTTTTGGTGTATTGTAGCGAAAGCGATGTTTTATCGAGTGCATGTACTTATATGTAATGATTATGTAAAGCGTGGTGAGTCTGGTCATAGGCTGGAGTATCCGCTATATAAAAATCCGTTATTATTATTATTATTAAATGTTGTCTCAGTCGTTCATCACCCACTTCTTATTCCATCCATTCTGCCCTTCATGCGTTTTCCACGCCTTTATCATCAACTGCTTCGCAACGCTCAACAATGTGTTGCATCCATTTTCACGGCTACGATACAGACCCGCATGCGCAGCTCCATGTTTTTGTTTTTCTTGAGAACACGCACAAAACACTTTTTATTGGAGGAAAATCATTCTTAAACTTTTTATGTTTCCTGAACTCCGCAGAAATAGTTTTTACAATAGCAGAAATCTGCTGGACTGCAGAAAATTACAAGCCATGATTGTAAAATATGTCAATAAATATATAAATAAATGAAAAACATAGGTACATGCATGATTCCATTGATATTGAGAGTACATAACCAGCAGCAGAATTCACAGCATTGTAATGATGCATAACACACAAGTGATAAAAACTAAATTAAAATGGAATTTGACACATTCTTAACCACGTACTCTTCTACTCTACTCAAAAACAATAAAATACCAGCAAAACATGGTAAAATGGCTTCCAGGCAACAATGCAACAAATAATGCAGTAAACAGTAACATGCATACATCATTGTCCACTACTGAGCATTACATAGATTTTGTTCCTTTTCACAATAACACCAAAAGCAATCTCAAAACGAAGCAGTTCATGAGCCACTCAGTGTTAAAGAAGATATAAAAATGAAGTGTTTTTAGGTGCACGTCTTCTTGGACAATTACAAAAAAAAAAGGTTTAGTGCAAAAAGTGAAAATGTCCTGTTAAAACTGTGGTTTCAAAGTAAAGAACCACCAAAAGAAAAACAACCAACACACATTTATTTTGAAAAACAGTGGAAGAGCATTTTCATGAAGATGACATTGATGCGTTTGCTAAATACACATAGTTTGACAACTGTAAATGGTAGGTTGAGAGACTCTAGAACATTAGCTCCTCTTTGACACCCTCAACTTCTTCAACAGCACATGATAACTTGTTCACAGCACTTGCAAAACTTAACAACAAATACTACAGCTATATCCAAAAATAAAATGGTGTACATACTCATTCAACAGTTTTTAAAATAACTGTTACCTGGGTGTCCACTTATCCTTTGGCCTTCACCTTGCCTAGCCTAGAATAGTTCACTTCACAATCTCTCTTTACCTTTTTTCTTGGTTGTTGTGCACCTTCAACATGTCTGCTTCCACAATTATGCTATATAGAAATGCATCATCACTATTATCATTGTCATCAACATCATCATCACCATCAGACGACAACAATGTGAACAAAAATAGAGGGAGTACTGTGATGAAAATTCACATGGAAAATGATGCAGGTTGACATGTAGTTGTAGAAAGGAATCAGCCAGTTATTACAGCATGGTCACTTTCTCCGCCGTGTCTAAAAGCAAAATAAAAAAATAATAATTAAAATCGTGTAGTGCTTTCCTGACCGCGAACGCTATTTTACAATTTGCACGTGTCATTGACAGTAGACCATCAATGCACACCTAGCCTTAGTGATATCTATTTCAGTCTAGTGGTCATGCACTCATGCATGACAGTAAGGCAAATCACGAGAATCGCGTGATAACCCAAGGCTTGTTCTACTTCTTTCTGTTGAGAACGCAAGTACCACAGAAGATTTTTCATGACAGGAAACCAAAGAAGGTATTGCAAACGCTAAACTGAGTGTTCTTGGGCCGCTGGGAAAGACACGTGCAAACGTTAATTTAAATTTGTAGTCAGATGTGGGGAAAAATAATTATAATAATTTGAATAAAACAGAAAATTGGCAGACTTCAAAATTTACAATACTGACTACACAAATAGATAAACAAACAAACAAAAATGCAAACATGGACCAAAAAAAATCAACATCAGGCTGACAAAAGGTTACACCATCAAACTACACTTTAAAAGTAAAATGGTTGAAAAAAAGGTTTTGTTTTTAAATATTGTTTTCATATTTTAATTTTGGCTACAACTGGCAGGCATGTTTACACACTGGTTCACTACTGACCAAGTAATAGAGTTTTTCTGACCAACCCCTTTATTTAGATTACTGTCACAATGTACCCAATTAGGGGAAACATGCTTTAAGAACTTACACCACATCGCTGTCATTCTGATTTAGGAAAAAATGATAATATAAAGCATCTAGTATCATTATAGTATACTATTATAATATTAAACTATTGAAATCTTACCCGGTGGTGGTGGATAGTAGAACAGTATGGAAGGCACTCTTGATGATGGCCAGCGACTCATCAATCTCGCTGTCACTTAGATGAGCACTCACTGCCAGACGTATACTGAGTGAAACACAGCCACGGACAAATGTAAGTATATGCTTCTACAGATTGGATCTCACATATTATGCCTGTTGATTATAATCATTTTTTTTTGAGGGTCTAAATCAGCCCAATATGAAAAGGCTGCCATCTCCTAAATAAATGGTAAAAAAAATAACAATTAAAATTAACACTATAAATAACCATATAATTAACTGAAGTTTCAAGCTTTATATACAAATGTTTTTTTTTTTTTTTTTAAAGTTTCTACCTACCTTGGCTGTGGAAGCAGATGTTCTTCTTTGTCCAGATAGCGTGCTAGAGTCAGTGCAACACCCTGACTAATGGCCTAAAACAAAAATAAAAAGTATTAAACACAAAAATGCACATTCTTGATCACAACATCCAGGAGGGGAAAAAATGTGAACATTTTCATATATGGAAAAATTCTGCAACCCAGATTTATTTAAAAGCAACACAATCATCAGTGTTGAATGTGCAAATGCAAATAAAAGGGACTGCATGAAACCTTGATGGCAAAAAGATGGCCCCTAAGCTCATTAAAAAAAGTGAATTGGAATCGTGTATAAATTTTTTTACTTTTATTTAGGCTGCATCGTCAATGGAACATTCAATTTTTGTGATCTACAAGCACTTTTTGTGGAAATCTGGCTCTCCAAGATTGAAGTTCAAACAACATACCAATCAGTTAGCTATGACCACCTTGACTGGTCTTTTATTGATGGTGTGTCAGCGACTGTTAAAACTGTGTTATTTATTCCATTGTAACTTAACCTTCATGCTGCGCTGTCAACGTACGTAGTATGTGGTTTTAACGAAAGCCTAATGCGATGTCCACGTACGTTGTATGGGCGATAGTATAAGGGAGGTAAAAGCGTTTATAAAATAAATCCTTGGTCATGATTATGAAACAAAAGTTGTTTCCCTTCAACTGTAATGTTTTGGAAAGAAAAATCTTTTGGTTTAGAGGGTAATTTTCAAACAAAAAGCACGAGTCGAAGCACTTGTTGCTGGCAAAATTTTCCGCCTCGTTCGTCGCCATCATGGCACGCAGAACATACATTGCAGAAGAGGTGGCGCAAATGTTTCAGGAAGAAAACTTTGATGATAATAGTGGGGATGAAGATTTTGATGCGGGTGATGATGTTTATTTGACGGAGGCTGGAGGGAGTGATTACGATTCGGACGAAGAAGAAGATCGGCGCCTACAATCTTTAGCAGACGCCGGTAGGTGAAAAAAAAGTGTTATTTTCACTAGATCTATAACAATATTATTTGCCTTTTACACAGACTATTTCTGTATTTATCAGGCTTTGATTACAATCCATTTTGGTTCATGATATCGATACTAGTGCATTTCTGCATGTGCGCTGTTTTGGCTGTGCTGTTTGGAAGTCAAAATTTTCTTTAGCACAGAGCAGGAAAAATATGTCAGCAGGCTAAGGGTTAAGACCTGTCTTAATTGGAAGGTTCACGGAGGTTCAAAAACTGGCTTGCAAAGGTTTCACATCTCAAACCCAAGGTTGTTGAACCTTTGAACAAGAAAAGGTCCAAGAACCTTAGTTCAAAATCTGAGAACCTAGAAAACCAGTTTTTGGACCCCCACAAAGCTTCCAATGAAGATATGCACTGCTACTGTTGTCCACTGAATGCTGCAGTATCATATATGCTAGTAACATGCTCTGCTCAAGGCACACGAGGCAAATATATACTATATCTTGATCTTAAATCAATAAGGTCCAAAGCATTTCAGTTCAAGTCTACACATAATTTTAACTTTTTCAAAAGCCATTCGGTTCCATCTGTCATCAAAAGAATCTCCCCGGTTCAAAATCGTAGCCGCCGCCATTTTGACTATTAGCAAAGAATGTAGCTAGCAAACCAAACAAAATAACCAACTGATGACTTGAGCCATTTGAGAATCAAAACCATTGGCGAATAAAGCGCAACTTATGCTTCTCAATTTTTATTGAGAAGGGTATATTTTTTCCGAGGAAATTTATTTTTTTTTTCCCGAGGAAGAAGATTACTTTCACGAGGAAATCCTCGGATCTGAGGAGGATTTTAAGCCCTGAAAAATGTTTTCCATTGGCAAAAGCAATTGTCGTACAAAGCATGTTGGTTGTACGCGTGTTTGGCTGTACTAACACTTGGAGTACAGTTTACCATCAACAGTTCATAAAAGAGGGTTTCATCATCAAACTCCACCTTTTGAAACCAAACAGACTTGAACACCAAAGCTCAAAACTTTACACAAATCACAGTGCCCTTTCTATCCAAAAGTACAGCACTAGAAATAGCTCCAGAAGTAAAGCTGCCTCGTTCCTGATATTCAAGGTCATTTCTGGCCGTAAAAATAGCAATAGCAACAGCACCCAGCCACGACAACTTGCGGCGACTACAGTAAATGAAGAAAGCTTTGCCGTGGTGACACACAGTGACGACAGGGTGCTAAAGGTTAAAGGGAGAGGACAATTCAACCAATTTCAGACAAATTGTACATACCGTATCCTGCACCATATGCAATGTACGCATGTCCAGCTCACGGTCAGCGCTGGGTTCTGACAGTTGCAAGTGCTTGATAGGGGACAGGGCATCACCACGCACTGACACACCTTCCATCCTGCAGGCAAACACAGATTTGCTTTTATAATTTCTTTGTTTTGACAAGAAGAACCCAAAACCAATCCATTCATCACTCCGGTCCATCTGGAAATATCACTAGAGTTGGCTGTTGTTAGACATAGATATCTCGGATTATTAAATACTTTTTATTATAATTATGTCATACAAATCCATCTGAAGTTAATACTGATAAATTTTGTTGGTAGTACTAGAGAAACACATTGATATTTCAGTGCCACTATAGATTTCCCATAAGATCATCTCATCTGTTATTTTTGGCAATGATAATTGATGGGATGTCTCTGTACAAAGCCTCTCTTCTTGAGCTATGGGAAAAATACCAACTGTTTTGGCTGCTGAAAGCCAACTTCACATAAACAAAGTATTGAACTGATCCCTCTTTTAACAAACAGCCTATAAATGTTGTACTCTAAAACCTAGAGAATTCTGTACAAGTAACATTCTGCATCTGAATTTGTTTAAAAAAAAAAAAGATTGCTGCTTTTAGCCCACAAGATTGAGATATTTACAAAATGAAGTACTACTTACTTTTGGATAGATTCATGTACACGCTTGCAGTTTTCTCTCAATCTGACCAACATTGCTGAAAAGAAAAAGATGAAACATTATATATACATTAGCGAGCGTTGTGGCCAAGTGGGCTAAAGCGGGACTAACTTGCCTTGTCCACAAGCCAGAAACCAATGGCGCCTGACAGGTGTTGGTTAGAGCCAGCATCTGGGCGTTATGTTTCTCCGAATATTATTTACTTTCAACTCGGGCAACGTCTCAGGGGGTTTTCTCCGGGTACTCCGGTTTGCTCCCCCAGCAAAAATTTCAAAAAATTCACAAATACTGTTAGGTAGGTAGGGTTTGGGCGCGCCACTGGCTGCGACTACGCCTTCCCCGGGGGAGGTGGCCCAGAGTTTCCCAATAGAAAGGGATAATGAACTGCAGCAAAAAATAATAATAATAATAATAATAATAATATTTATGAACATTCGAATTTATAACACTCAAAACTATTTATAGAAAACAACCCATACAAAGCGCTGATTTTTATATTTGAAACTAGAGACAGGTGCTGTAGTCCGTTTTATACTAAATGCATCAACTAATGAATAAATTGTTTGATTAATTACACAAAAATAAACCTACTTGGATCATTTTCCATCAACTTCAAAGCAGTGGTGGCTGCAACTGCAACCATTGGAGGCTGGGATGCAGAGAAACAGTAACCCATACCAGACAGTCGCTGCAAATAACACAAACGCACCATTTTAACACCAATCATGTTATAATTCTGCACATGTCCACCTTTCTTACTGAGCACAACTCAAGTAACTTTCATCCAGAAACAAAGCTCCAATATTTCATTCAGGCCTTCATCTGATGCTGGCAGTCCAGGGTGCAGACCAATCTGTGTGAGATGGTAGGAGGGTGTGCCATACCTGGTGGTCGATGATAAACTTCTTGCCACAACAGAAACCTCCGGTGGACGCCATGGAGTTCTCAAGCGAAGCTGTGATCATCTCGATGTTGTCAATCTGTACATTAAAAGACCACCAACAGTGGTATTAGTGATGGGGGGAGGTGAATACATTATGCCTATTTACACATTACATTACATTACATGATTATTGCTTTAGGTCCAGCGGACTCTTCCGAGCCAAATCAGGACCGGACAACCCCCGATCGGCATAAAAGATCTGCTGAAACAACCCTAGTGGTAAAACTGAATGCTCTCCACCAGCCAGTCACTTTACAATAAAGACATCTCACGCAGGGGACGCTGAGACTATACTCTAATTTATCGAACCCCCGTTTACAAAAACAAAATAGAATACAAACATTATAAATTATCAACAAAACACATACATATAAAATGCCTACATTGCTAAATAATTACATCATAGGAAGCCCTAGTGACCACCTGGCAGAAAGCGTCCAATATTCCCAAGCTGATCCAACAGACCTCACACACAAATAAGGAGTCTTGTCCCGGAAGAGTTTTCAAGAAAAAAAAAAGGTGACTGGTCCAGCGAAAGATAGTATAGCAGATTGATAGAACAAAGCAGGAATGAAAAAGAACAAATGAGAAAGACAGCGACAGTGGGAATTTAAAGCACTAAATTTCCAGAAAGTGGGGATACTATTTATACTGAAACCCCCGGCACCCCAACAGGGGTGTTTATTTACACAATAGCAGTAACAGTAACAAAACTTGTAATGTAAGCAATGCTCAGCTGTGCTCCACACAAATGCTACAAAAACAAGAAAGATGAAAAATACAACTCCAATTTTAGCCCCTTTAGCCCCTTCTAAACATTGGAAATTGTCCATATTCTAGCCCCTTCTAAACGTTGCCAATTGTCCATATTCTAGCCCCTTCTAAACGTTGGCAATTGTCCATATTCAGTCAAAGGCAGAAACGCCAGCATTGTGACCTTGTGAAAGCGTGTTGTTGATGTTAAAGTAATAAACACTTCCAGTGCTCAGTGTTCTAGTTCAACAACGTAAAACAATTCCAGATATAGAATCACAGATACAGAAGATCTTTATTCTGAGTAATAACCTGAGACAGTTCCAGACAGGGAATCCGAATGAAGCACCAAATACTTTTAAGTCACTACACACCCAAATGAACTTACAAGCAAAATACTAAAATATCAAAACATACTGGAATGTCGAAGTGTTCAGTAATGCCCCTTCCAGTGGCACCAAGCACTCCGAAGGACAAGCTTTCCTCCAAGAAGATACGCACTTTGTATCTCCACTTCAGCTCAACCTGGGAAGTGTACACACAGCTTATCACAGATTAGCCTACAAAGAGCTCTACAAGTGTACAACATCAATAACATCAACAACATTAATATAAAATACCTATCCTATCCTATCCCGTAACTCAAAGGTCGTTGGGACACCACAGATGATCGTTTAACCATCATACTCCATCTTTCTCTGTTCTCAGCAACCCTCATGGCTTCGTTCAGTGTAAACCAGTCCATTCTCAAATGTTGTCCTCCCACCTCTTTTTCTGTCTTCCTCTTCTTCTGCCTCCTTGCACCGTGCCTTGCAGGATGGTCTTTGCAAGACCTGATGATCTGATGGAGATAACAAGGGAGCACAGCAGCCTTACCTTGGAATGTAGACTGATGATCCTGTCTTTCCAAATGGGCTTCAACTTTGTCAGGGCAGCAGTTGTTTGTGCGATCCTGGAGAGGACTTCCTGTCGGGACACATTGTCTGATACAATGGCTCCTTAATATTTGAAGCTATGCACTTTTTTGAGGGATTGGCCTTGGACTTTGATGTCCATGTTGATGCCTTTGGTGTTGTTGGTCATCATTTTGGTCTTCTCTGCACTTATTTCCATTCCATAAGCTCTGGAGGTGGTGTCAAGCCTCTGTACCAGCTGTTCAAGTTCTTGTTCCTCTCCAGCCAATCCATCAATGTCATCCGCAAAACGGAGATTGCTCTACCCCTTCCCCCCCCCCCACCCCTATGCTGACATGATGCACACTAGGAAGATGTTGAAGAGTGTTTGAGAGAGTAGGCATCCTTGACCGATTGTTTTGAACCAGTTTCCGATCGTGCTGTTGTGGAGGACTGCACTGGTAGCCTTGTCATACAGGCTTTTGATGACTTCAATAATTTTAGTGCTAATGTTGTACATTCTCATGGTTGCCCACAGAGCTGAATGCCAGACTCGGTCAAACGCTTTCTTGAAGCCTACAAACACATGATATATATGTTGTTGGTGCTGTAGGTATTTCTCACAGATTATTCTGAGGTTGAAAATCTGTTCAGTGGTACTTCACCCTTGTTACGTTTGAGGTGCGGATGATAGATCCGATCATTGTGTTTTGCAAAGCATGCAATAACAGAGTGTATTTACCTTTGATTTGATTTTGCATTGTTGCTAGAAGAAGCTTTGTATAACGTTGTTAATTTTCGTCCATTGATATTGTTGAGAATTTTCTAGATTACTTGTTTACTATTGACTGAAGCATCTAGATAAATCTAGTAATAGCTAAGCGATTCTCCTATCCTGAATAAGGTCATATGACGTAAGACAGTGCATAGTTCTGGTGACGAGTTTTATTTTGATTGGGTGTTATTGCGTCATGTTGGAATGTTTTTTCGATTGCAGAGAGATTATATAAGTAACGCGCTGTCTGCTTGTGAGTGATTTGAGAGTGATTGAGAAATTTGTGATGATTTTTGATGATGATATTTGAAGTGATTTTTAGAAAGCGATCTTGTATGCAGTTGTTGATGTTTGCTGAATAAAGTTGGAAAACTTTATACAACCACTCCTGCCTTGTTGCTGAGTGAACAGGTTGTGTGGATAACGGAATCGAGTTACACTTATCAAGATTGAAGCATCGGGGCTGAATGGGCCATTGATAAATAACCAAGGTGTAACAGCCCTGCTCTCAATCCTGCTTGTTCTTCAGCTATGATATGTTCAGCTTGGGGTTTCAACCTGTTGAGTATTATTTTCAGGAGGACCTTGCTGAGGTTGATGAGGCTGATGGTGCAGTAATTTTAACACTCCTGGAGGTTACCCTTTTTGAGGAGAGTGATGACAAGCGACTGGGTCCATGGTGTAGGCCTCTCCCCACTCTGCCAGATCTTGTTACAGATAATGGTGAGGGCGTCAATCGTCACTTCCCCTCCGGCTTGTAGCAATTCCACTGGTTATGTTATCTACTCCTGCGTATGTTGTCTACTCCCGTTGACTTCCCCTTTTTTTGTGATTGCACTGCTGCCTCAACTTCTTCTCGGAGAATTGGGAGGGATTCTTCCTCTTCTCTGTTCTCAGGACATGCTAGAACTGATGGGTCTCCGTTTGGTGTGTTGTTGTAAAGGTCAGAGCAGTATTCTGGCCATCTATCCAAGACTACTTGTTCTTCTGTAAGACATATGCCAGATTTGCTTTGGATCGTGGAGACCTTCGGCTGTTTAACACCGTCTGGTAGGCCTTCTTGCTGTTGTTCTTGTTCAGACTGTTCTCTATTTCCTGCTCTTCTATGCAGTTCTCCGTCGCTGTGTGCATCCCTTTTCAGATGTCATTGTTGATTATAGGTAGGTATAAAATACAGTGATGTTATTTAACAAAATGAGCTGTCAAGAAAATGATACAGCAAAAATCTGTGCACATACCCGTTAGCCCCTTTACAGAAGTCGTTTTCTAAATCATGGCAATTGTCCATAATCATTCTGGAATCTGACCACTTCTGTGCTGTTTCACAAGTTGATCATGGTCATTCCTGCCCCCTCCCCTGTGCATCACGTGATTCACAACAGCTAAGCTATTGGTAGAGTGGTGTTGAAGGAGGACCTGCAGTCAGAGCTTGCTCAGCTTGATGTCTGCACTGCTGACCAGTACAACACTGCCCTTCGTGCGTTGCTGGACAAGCATGCCCCCGCTACTCGGCTACTCATCTTCAAAGCACGGAAATCACAGCACTGCACGCCTCTTTTTCAAGAGCTACACTGGCTCCCAATTGAACAACGAATTAAATATAAAACCTCATGTCTCTGCTACCACATCATCTCTGGAACTGCTCCTAGCTATCTTTCCGAACTTTTGACTGTCTATGTTCCTTCTCGGTCTCTCCGCTCCTCTGCAGATGAAAGGATGTTCCGTGTACCAGAATACCACAGGGTGAGACACGGTGGTAGAGCTTTCAGTTTCTTCTCCGTTCAGACCTGGAACTCGCTACCTCGGTCCGTCCGTCACAGTCCTTCATTAGCGTCTTTTAAAACGAACTTGAAGACGCATCTTTTTAGAGAGGCCTTTTCTTAGGCGCCATGAGTGAGTGTTGTTAGTTATTTTTGGTGTTGAGATGTATATGTGGTTGTGTGTTATTGACCAATGTACGCATGTTGTGTTTACATTTGTTTGTGTAAAGCGCTTTGTGATTTTGGAAAGCGCTATATAAATTGCCTGTTATTATTATTATTATATAAAGTATTTTGTAGAAAGCCCTCTCCTTGGGTTGGCCTTCTTAGTGAGGAATTGCTTCAGACTAAGAGAGAGCATCACACTGCAGAGAGGCAGTGAAGATCTACACGGTTTACTGTTCATGAGCAGATGAACAAAAATGCCAAGAATTCAGTAACGTTTTTAGTTCACAAAGCAAAATCTCTTGTTTCTGAGCACCAAAATTAATCAAGCGCAGTATAGTAAAGAGTTGTATCAGATCACAAACACTCTCTGTGCCAGAAGTCAAACCACTCAGCTCCCTGCTCTGTATTCACCTTCATCACTACCACACAGCTTTTCTGAACACGTTGTCATGAAGGTTGAAAGGCTCAGGAATGATTTTGACTCTCAGCCTTCTGACTCTCATCCTCTTGGTAAACCACTTCGTAGTGTTCCACTCACATGTTTCTCTCCTGTCACTGATTCTGACGTCACACAAATCGTCAAGCAATCTCCTCCTAAAATTTGTGACCTGGATCCCATACCCACCTCTCTGCTGTTTGAACGTTTGGATGTTGTTCTTCCATATCTCACAAAGATCATAAATAATTCTCTGGTCTCTGGGTCTTTTCCCAATGTTCACAAGTCTGCTTTAGTGAAACCTTTACTGAAAAAAACATTCTCTTGATCACAATGACCTCAAAAACTTCAGGCCTGCGTCTAACCTAACCTCTCCTTTCTACAATCACTGAAAACAATACGTTTATTTAAAACTTCACGAAGTGATCAAAGGGAAGTAACTACCTTATATAATGTGCAGATTGCAACTTCTAGCATTTTCAACGTTATCTCCTTCTTACTAATTCCAAAACGCATAATAACTTTTGTTCTGAAGCAATGTTTTTATTTCAACATTTCCATTACATTCCCTCCAAGACCAACTTATTTTATCTCCAAATATTGGCATAATTTATTTGTATTATTTTCCTGCTGACTTGAATTTGTGAACAGTGACTCAGACAAACTTGGGCTTTACCCTTGCAAATTTGGGTACTTTTATCAACATTGATATCATGTCTTTATCCATATGACATGTTCTTAAAATGTTGTGGTTAAATCCTACAAACAGGGACAGTATGCTACAAAAGACAAAACAAAGTCCTCACTTTAAACTTTGTACCAACTTTAGTTTTATCATCGTCTCAATTTCAGAAAATTAACGTCCCGTGCACAAATGTTTATAGCAATGATAGAAGTTTGGATACAAATTTTACTTTACAATAAATAGAGATAGGAAAATAAATAAATAAATAAATAAATAAATAAATAAATAAATAAATAAATAAATAAATAAATAAAAAGCTTACCACTTTTGGCAGTGGACACAGGTCACCGTAGTTGATGGAGATTCCCTCCACCACTATAAACTTCCTGGTCACTTTGGCTTTGTTGGGGTTCTGAAAATAGGAGGGAAAGTTGAAGAGGTGGGGGTGGGAGAGAAACTCTCATGCATAGTTTCAAAATAAACTTTGTTTTATTTCAAATCTACAAAAAACAAAATAAAATAATAAATAGCTGTTACATATGGCATTTTCTCTTTACATAGTTCTTACATAGTGTTGTTTAATCTGGGGTACCTAGTGTACTTATCTACATAGTTCTTACATAGTGTTGTTTAATCTGGGGTATCTAGTGTACTTATCTACATAGTTCTTACATAGTGTTGTTTAATCTAGTGTACTTATCTACACAGTTCTTACATAGTGTTGTTTAATCTGGGGTATCTAGTGTACTTATCTACATAGTTCTTACATAGTGTTGTTTAATCTAGTGTACTTATCAACATAGTTCTTACATAGTGTTGTTTAATCTGGGGTATCTAGTGTACTTATCTACATAGTTCTTACATAGTGTTGTTTAATCTGGGGTATCTAGTATACTTATCTACATAGTTCTTACATAGTGTTGTTTAATCTGGGGTATCTAGTGTACTTATCTACATAGTTCTTACATAGTGTTGTTTAATCTAGTGTATATAGTGTACTTTTCAACATAGTTCTTACATGGTGTTGTTTAATCTGGTGTATTTATCTACATAGTTCTTACATAGCTTTGTTTAATCTGGTGTATCTAGTGTACTTATCTACATAGTTCTTACATAGTGTTGTTTAATCTAGTGTATCTAGTGTACTTATCTACATAGTTCTTACATAGTGTTGTTTAATCTAGTGCATCTAGTGTATTTATCTACATAGTTCTTACATAGCTTTGTTTAATCTGGTGTATCTAGCGTACTTATATACATAGTTTTTACATAGTGTTGTTTAATCTGGGGTATCTAGTGTACTTATCTACATAGTTAATAATAATAATAATAATAATAATAATAATAATAATAATAATAATAATAATAATAATAATACAGGATGCTATATACGCGCCTTTCCCCAAATCAATCAGGCTCAAAGCGCGGCGATCTATACCAACATACACGCTCACCTGTCTCATCCACCCTCACACACACCAAATACACATCCAGCACTCAAACAGGTAGTGTAAAGGCAGGGAGATCGCTATTAGAAGACGGAAAGAAAATCGAATTTTTTAGTTTTGAAATTTTTATATTTACTGCGTTTTGTACCATTATTGAAGGGAGGGAGGAAACCGGAGTGCCCGGAGAAAACCCTCGGTGACCTCAATAGTCTCGTACCTAAGTCACATACGTTCGCCCCTTGCGGGAATCGAACCCGCGACCTTCGGCATAGGAAACCGGCGACTTATCCACTGCGCCACGAGGCCACCCCTTACATAGTGTTGTTTAATCTAGTGTATTTATCTACATAGTTCTTACATAGTGTTGTTTAATCTAGTGCATTTATCTACATAGTTCTTACATAGTGTTGTTTAATCTAGTGTATTTATCTACATAGTTCTTACATAGTGTTGTTTAATCTAGTGTATTTATCTACATAGTTCTTACATAGTGTTGTTTAATCTAGTGTATTTATCTACATAGTTCTTACATAGTGTTGTTTAATCTAGTGTATTTATCTACATAGTTCTTACATAGTGTTGTTTAATCTAGTGTATCTAGTGTACTTATCTACATAGTTCTTACATAGTGTTGTTTAATCTAGTGTACTTATCTACATAGTTCTTACATAGTGTTGTTTAATCTGGGGTATATAGTGTACATATCTAAATAGTTCTTACATAGTGTTGTTTAATCTGGGGTATCTAGTGTACTTATCTACATAGTTCTTACATAGTGTTGTTTAATCTGGGGTATCTAGTGTACTTATCTACACAGTTCTTACATAGTGTTGTTTAATCTGGGGTATATAGTGTACTTATCTACATAGTTCTTACATAGTGTTGTTTAATCTGGGGTATCTAGTGTATTTATCTACATAGTTCTTACATAGTGTTGTTTAATCTAGTGTATCTAGTGTACTTATCTACATAGTTATTACATAGTGTTGTTTAATCTAGTGTATATAGTGTACTTTTCAACATAGTTCTTACATGGTGTTGTTTAATCTGGGGTCTCTAGTGTACTTATCTACATAGTTCTTACATAGTGTTGTTTAATATGGGGTATCTAGTGTACTTATCTATTAGTTCTTACATAGTGTTGTTTACATAGTGTTGTTTAATATGGGGTATCTAGTGTATATTGTGTACTTATCTACATAGTTCTTACATAGTGTTGTTTAATCTGGGGTATCTAATGTACTTATCTACATAGTTCTTAAATAGTGTTGTTTAATCTAGTGTACTTATCAACATAGTTCTTACATAGTGTTGTTTAATCTAGTGCATTTATCTACATAGTTCTTACATAGTGTTGTTTAATCTAGTGTACTTATCTACATAGTTCTTACATAGTGTTGTTTAATCTAGTGTACTTATCTACATAGTTCTTACATAGTGTTGTTTAATCTAGTGTACTTATCAACATAGTTCTTACATAGTGTTGTTTAATCTAGTGTATTTATCTACATAATTCTTACATAGTGTTGTTTAATCTAGTGTACTTATCTACATAGTTCTTACATAGTGTTGTTTAATCTAGTGTACTTATCAACATAGTTCTTACATAGTGTTGTTTAATCTAGTGTACTTATCAACATAGTTCTTACATAGTGTTGTTTAATCTAGTGTACTTATCTACATAGTTCTTACATAGTGTTGTTTAATCTAGTGTACTTATCAACATAGTTCTTACATAGTGTTGTTTAATCTAGTGTACTTATCAACATAGTTCTTACATAGTGTTGTTTAATCTAGTGTATCTAGTGTACTTATCAACATAGTTCTCACATAGTGTTGTTTAATCTGGTGTATCTAGTGTACTTATCTACATAGTTCTTACATAGTGTTGTTTAATCTAGTATATCTAGTGTACTTATCAACATAGTTCTTACATAGTGTTGTTTAATCTAGTATATCTAGTGTACTTATCTACATAGTTCTTACATAGTGTTGTTTAATCTGGGGTATCTAGTGTATTTATCTACATAGTTCTTACATAGTGTTGTTTAATCTAGTGTATATAGTGTACTTATCAACATAGTTCTTACATAGTGTTGTTTAATCTAGTGCATCTAGTGTATTTATCTACATAGTTCTTACATAGTGTTGTTTAATCTAGTGTATCTAGTGTACTTATCTACACAGTTCTTACATAGTGTTGTTTAATCTAGTGTATCTAGTGTACTTATCAACATAGTTCTTACATAGTGTTGTTTAATCTAGTATATCTAGTGTACTTATCAACATAGTTCTTACATAGTGTTGTTTAATCTAGTGTATATAGTGTACTTATCTACATAGTTCTTACATAGTGTTGTTTAATCTAGTATATCTAGTGTACTTATCAACATAGTTCTTACATAGTGTTGTTTAATCTAGTATATCTAGTGTACTTATCAACATAGTTCTTACATAGTGTTGTTTAATCTAGTATATCTAGTGTACTTATCTACATAGTTCTTACATAGTGTTGTTTAATCTAGTATATCTAGTGTACTTATCAACATAGTTCTTACATAGTGTTGTTTAATCTAGTGTATCTAGTGTACTTATCAACATAGTTCTTACATGGTGTTGTTTAATCTAGTGTATTTATCTACATAGTTCTTACATAGTGTTGTTTAATCTAGTATATCTAGTGTACTTATCAACATAGTTCTTACATAGTGTTGTTTAATCTAGTGTATCTAGTGTACTTATCAACATAGTTCTTACATAGTGTTGTTTAATCTGGGGTATCTAGTGTACTTATCTACATAGTTCTTACATAGTGTTGTTTAATCTGGGGTATCTAGTGTACTTATCTACATAGCTCTTACATAGTGTTGTTTAATCTGGTGTATCTAGTGTACTTATCTACATAGTTCTTACATAGTGTTGTTTAATCTGGGGTATCTAGTGTACTTATCTACATAGTTCTTACATAGTGTTGTTTAATCTGGTGTATCTAGTGTACTTATCTACATAGTTCTTACATAGTGTTGTTTAATCTGGGGTATCTAGTGTACTTATCTACATAGTTCTTACATAGTGTTGTTTAATCTAGTGTATCTAGTGTACATATCTACATAGTTCTTACATAGTGTTGTTTAATCTAGTGTATCTAGTGTACTTATCTACATAGTTCTTACATAGTGTTGTTTAATCTGGGGTATCTAGTGTACTTATCTACATAGTTCTTACATAGTGTTGTTTAATCTGGGGTATCTAGTGTACTTATGTACATAGTTCTTACATAGTGTTGTTTAATCTAGTGTATCTAGTGTACTTATCTACATAGTTCTTACATAGTGTTGTTTAATCTAGTGTATCTAGTGTACTTATCAACATAGTTCTTACATAGTGTTGTTTAATCTAGTGTATCTAGTGTACTTATCAACATAGTTCTTACATAGTGTTGTTTAATCTAGTATATCTAGTGTACTTATCTACATAGTTCTTACATAGTGTTGTTTAATCTGGGGTATCTAGTGTACTTATCTACATAGTTCTTACATAGTGTTGTTTAATCTAGTGTATCTAGTATACTTATCTACATAGTTCTTACATAGTGTTGTTTAATCTAGTGTATCTAGTATACTTATCTACATAGTTCTTACATAGTGTTGTTTAATCTGGGGTATCTAGTGTACTTATCTACATAGTTCTTACATAGTGTTGTTTAATCTAGTGTATTTATCTACATAGTTCTTACATAGTGTTGTTTAATCTGGGGTATCTAGTGTACTTATCAACATAGTTCTTACATAGTGTTGTTTAATCTAGTGTATTTATCTACATAGTTCTTACATAGTGTTGTTTAATCTCGTGTATCTAGTGTAGTTATCAACTGCTTCTTGCATCATTGCTGTAAACACAATTCCTGCCAGACAGGAAACCTAATTTTTGGTATTTTTTGCTGCCTCTAGCAATGTCGAATATGAGGAAACTGATGCAGTGTCTTGGTGCCAAAAACTAATTTGATTTGTACGATAAATCGGCCATCGTGCTTGAACATCTTACTGCTGCCTAACCCTTAAGAAATGGTCTCTCAAGCTATGCTTGTAGCAAGTGGTCAAAGAACTATGGTTAACACAGCTACATAGTGGATGACAAAGCAGTTTAGTGATGAAAGAGATATAGGTGACCACTCTCAACATCAATTGCATGCATTCCCACCCACCCTCCACCCACCCACACACCTTCTACCTTCCCACACAAGCTCTAGTGCCTCTCTTTTATGCAAAATAGCTTAGCCCTAGGGGACTACTGAAGAAGTGGGTGGTCTCGTGGCACAGTGGTGTAGTGGCCAGTTTCCTATGCCGAAAGTGGCGGGTTCGATTCCGCAAGGGGTGAGCTTATGTGAATTAGATCAGAGACTATTCAAGTCATCGAGGATTTTCTCTGGGTACTCTGGTTTCATCTCACCATTTATAATGGTATTGGATGCAGTTAATCTAAAATTTCTAAATTAAAGATTTGACTTCCTGTCTTCTAATAGTGATCTCCTTGCCTTTACACCATATGTTTGATGGATGGAATTATGTTTGTTGTGTGTATGAGAGTGGGTGAAACATGTTTAGCATGCATGTTTCTACAGATCACCAAGCTTTGAGCCTAATTGGTAATTTGGAGAAAAGCATGTATATAGCATCAATTATAATTATTATTATAATTTTCATTATTATTATTATTATTATTATTATTATTATTATTATTATTATTATTATTATTAGGTACAAGTACCTTTTCGTCTTCCAATTCTTGCTCCTTCAGCAGCTGTTCCAGATGGTCCATGTCGTTGTGACGGAACCATTTCACTGTGCTCCTGGATGCCACAATGCCTTTCTGGGCAGCAAAGCAGATACCTTCATCTCTGCACACCATAAAATAAACAACTTTAATAATACTACAACACACAGTCAATCACTACCTCTAAAATAAAATTACTATATTAAATAATAAGTACAAAGTCAAACACTGCACCTACCCTAGAATGAACTCCTTTTCACCCGCAGAAAATTAATTCAGAGTTCAGATACTTTCTCATTTAACTGTAAATTAAATAAATAACAGTGCACAGTGCAAGGAGGCAGAAGAAGAGGGAGACAGAAAAAGAGGTGGGAGGACAACATTTGAGAATGGACTGGCTTGACACTGAGCGAAGCCATGTGGGTTGCTGAGGACAGAGAAAGATGGAGTATGCTGGTTAAACGATCATCTGTGGTGCCCCAACAAACTTCGAGTTACAATATAGGATAAGATAGGATAGGATAAAATAAACAAAATTAAGCAATATACACATTGTTCCATGCGTACACCCATTCCTTATTAGTGGATTACTAAGCAGTGCATACATCGCTGATTAAATTATTAATAGTGAGCAAACAATGAGCAGTATTTTATACCCATAACTGACCTGGATTTCACAATGTGTGCAATGATACAGTATTTTCCAGTATTGAAACGATTGATGCAATGTTTACAGTGGCTAAAATCTATGCCTCACACTAAAAACCACTTTTTTGTGTATGTACACAATCTTGGATAGACATTTTTCTAATCAATGCAAACAACTACTGAATCAAAACCCCATAAGCAAATGATACAATAAATAAAATACAATTAAAAGCTTGTGCAGAGAGCCACAAAGCGTTAGGGTTAAATAAACAACCACCATTGATATCTTACACAAAGAGGATGTCCCCACGTTTGGCATAGGCTGGAATGACACTGGCGATGGTCGCAAAGCCATAGGAATATAAAATGGTTTCCTCTGTTTGCATAAACTTAGCCAAGAGGTCTTCCAGCTCCAGGTGAACATCTGAAACAACAATCCTCATCATAGTCAATATTGTCATTACTTTGATCATAAATCTGCTAGCTATCCATTATTATCATTACTCATCATACTCATTATTGTCATTACTTTGATCATAAATCTGCTAGCTATCCATTATTATCATTACTCATCATACTCATTATTGTCATTACTTTGATCATAAACCTGCCAGCTATCCATTATTATCATTACTCATCATACTCATTATTGTCATTACTTTGATCATAAACCTGCCAGCTATCCATTATTATCATTACTCATCATACTCATTATTGTCATTACTTTGATCATAAACCTGCCAGCTATAAATTATTATCATTACTCATCATACTCATTATAGTCATTACTTTGATCATAAACCTGCCAGCTATCCATTATTATCATTACTCATCATACTCATTATTGTCATTACTTTGATCATAAACCTGCCAGCTATCCATTATTATCATTACTCATCATACTCATTATAGTCATTACTTTGATCATAAACCTGCCAGCTATCCATTATTATCATTACTCATCCATCCATCTAATCACACATCCATCCACCAACCTATAAATCCAACCATCCATCTGTCCATCAACGTTGTCATCCTCCTTCTCATCATCATCATCCATCTATCTATTCATTTATTCATTCATTCGTCCATTGTCACATTTCATTATGCATTCTCTCGACGTAGGCCTACTAATCAATGCAGACGGAAATAAGATATGGAGTATGCGTCATCAAGTGACGATATGAGCGCATGTCGTGAAGTCTGAAAATTGACGTGGGTCGCGCATGAGCAGAAGGGTGGTAAACAAAAGCGTTGAGACAACGTGAGGAGATTTTTGATCTCGGGAGTGGACAGCGGCTTGGAGGAACATACTCAGCAGCAGGGTGCCTGCGGAAAGATATTTCGGAGGAGAGATATCTAAGTTATGAGAAGAGTTCATGTGCAGCTCTCTCATAGCTGAGGAGTATGGAGAAAACCGTGTCTACTGGGGGAAGTGACGACCAGTGACCATTGTGATTGTGGCAGTTACCGACAAGGGCATCTGGACACAGTGGCACGAATAGTCTAAATTCATATCACACATCATTTGGATGTTTTTTCTGGGTTCTTCCGCATCGAGTACGGAATATGGAGGATGCTAGAGATGGACTGTTTCGAGAGTGAGAGGTGAAATCAACAGACGATACAGGACTAAAGTGTGAGGACTAGGACAGAGACGACAGTGCGCAAGTGGAGATGACAAGTTAGTGTAAACCAAGAAACAATATGATCAACAATCAAGGTAGGGAAGCGATTATGATAGATCGCGGGTGTAGAGGAAAACTATTCTAAGTGACATTTTGACCGAAATTGAGTTTTTCCCATGGTTTAAACAGCCATAGAGGGGGGCAACTTCTTTCAAAATATCAGAACTGTAGCTTAAAAAATGACAGAGTTATAACCCTTGAAAAAAATATTCTATCTTTGTCTTCAGAAAATGTTTGGTGGAAAAGTATCATATATGGCAGTTAGAGTAGTTTTCCTCTCAAATATTTTCTAATATTATTAGAAAAGGAAGAAGACTATTCTAACTCTGTAAGTTAGAATAGATTTCCTCTCGAAATGTGTCTTTGAAAACGAAGTAAACTATTCTAACTACCTCTTAGAATACCTTTCCTCTCAAAATGGTTTCTTCAAAAATGAAGAAACTATTCTAAGAGTCAGTTAATATACTTTTCCTCTCTAACATTTCTTCCAAAACCCCAAAAATATATTTTAAGTACCGCTTAGAATAATTTTCCTCCCAAACGTCTTTGCTATGAGAACAAGGAAAGTGCCAGTTAGAATACTTTACCTCTGAGTGGATTTTTCCATTAGGAGTCCTGCGTGAGAAGCGTGCTCAATATTTTCAGCAATTTTAGTATGAACACTCACTAACGCAGGGTGTACTTTCTGCTCTGTAGCAGAGCTGGTGTGTGTGTTTCTAACAATGTTGTGGCGATTCTAGCCCAAGACAATATTGATAAGGTGAGTTTACATTTTACACAGACGTGTGTCGGTTTGGGTATGTGTATCTTTATATGCATGAGGATGGTGAGAAAGAAATGACAGAGACGACACACTATTTAGTATGCCACCAAAATGTCATTAGGCTAGCCTATGCCGTAATGCTAAAGAATAGTACTAGCAGCGTGTTGCTGTTTGCAAATAACCTAAATCTATGCTGCTTTATTTTCAGATGTTTGTTCGCTTGCTTGTTTCTTTTTTTCTTGCTTGCTTGTTGTTTTTGTCTGATGACATCATTGTTTCTTTCTTTCTTGCTTGCTTGTTGTTTTTGTCTGATGATGATGACATCAGACTAAAACAACAAGCAAGCAAGAAAGAAAGAAACATGTCTGCATCAGCTGTTGGAAAGTGGCGGAGGCCGAGATGAGACCCATTGGCATCCGGGTGTACTCATAGAGGCCCATAGGAGTGACGAAGGCTGTTTTGTGTTGATCTCGGGGGTCCATGGCGATTTGGTGATATTCACTGGCCAGGTCCAACGTGGAGAAGTATTGGGCCCCAACCAGCGCGTCAAAGGACTTAAATGCGAGGTAGCGGATACGCATCACAAACCGTCTTGGCGTTTAGGCGGCGATAGTCGACACATATCCGCACAGTCCCATCTTTCTTTCGCACAACGACGATTGGTGCCGCGTATGGACTGTGGCTCTCGACGATGTTGTTCTTCTCCAGGAGTCCTCTGATGTGGTCTTGGATTTCCTTCAGCTGGTGAGGTGAGATGCGCCTGTAGGGTTGGGCGACGGGCACTTCGTCTCTCGTCCGCAGTTGATGTTGGACGATGTCCGTGTAGCCCAAATCCAACTCGTTTTGGACAAAGGCTTCTCTGTTCTTGTCCAGGACTTGTTGAAGAAGTTCCCACTGTCTGGTTGTGCCATCGAACGTGGGGCAGGGAATGGTGTTCTTGGTGGTCTGTCCTGATGGTGACCACGAGTTCATTTACAGTGGCGGTGAATGCCACCTCGTCCTTTCCTTGGACATCCTCCACTGTCTGCAGTGACGCCAGTGGAGTCCGGGCTGGAAGGATGACGTCCAACTGAGAGATTGGACACTCACACGTATCGCTGTGAAGCGTCACCGCTGACGAGGGACGGAACGATCAGCAGACTTCCAGGCAGGGGTTGTGCTAAAGGTGACGCCAGTAGCTGTCGCGTAGGCCGCTGCGTTGAGGTCACTCGCACAGTGGCCATGGCGAAGGGTGGGACCACTGTTTGTACTGCTGTCTTGGCGATGCCTTGGACCAAGGTGTTGTCATGTCGCACTTCTTGGATGGATGCAAACAGGCCTTGAGGTAAGCTGGTCGGACTGGCTATCATCCACTCTCCCAGGACGTTCATCCCGACCAACAACGGCAGGCGCTTCTTGCGTTCCCTCATGACCGGTTCCGTGAGCTCCCTGACGACCAGGATGGGAATACCAGAAAACGTGCTCCCGTCCAACTGCAGCTCGGCGACCAGGATACCGGAGTAGGGTACCTCTGCGCCGTTTACTGCCCGCAGCTTGAGGTGGGACGACTGAAGGAAAACGTCACCAAGATTCTCGGTGACCCAGGTCTGCGTCACAGTCGTTACCTCGCTGCCCGTGTCGAGGAAAGCTTGCACAGCTCGGCCATTGATGCGTGCGGTTGTCGTGGGGCATTCGCCAATCAGCCTTTTACTGCCCTTGCCCCCCGTTGCCTGTGTTTCGACAACGGGGCTAGCAGTTTCCCTGCTGCCCTTGTGGTGATTGTTGTCCTCGTAATGGTTGGACGTGGGGTTGTCTTTGAGGACAGCTCCTCTGGAGGTGGCCCCTTCGGCCGCAAACCCAGCAGACGGCAGTTCTGGTGTCACGTTGAGGAGCCGACTGTGGACGTTGCTTTAGCTGCTGCAGCTGCTCCTCCAGCTCCGCTAGTTGACTCTGCAGAGCTGCCATTCATTGGGGGTCGAACACAGGCGTTGCTGTCTGTTTTTGGGTTGTCACGCTGTCGCCGTCACGGTCCTCCTCCTTCAGCCAGCGCTCGGCTTCTGCTCTGGCCCGCAGGTAGGAGACATCCTCTCCCCTAATAATGCGGCGGAGCTCCCGTCGAAGGTCTTGTGATTTGAGCTCCTCAACGAATTTATCACGCAGCATTTCGTCAGGGATGCTGCCAACCTTTCTTGTATTGGACCGCAGGGCCAGCTGCTGAGGTTATTGGCCGTACTGCAGCACGGTCTCTCCTGCTCCCTGCTGCCGGCTGTGGAACCTGCTTAAAGTGCTGGTGACTCCCCTCTGGTCGGCGAACGTCTCCTCCAGGACACCCAGGGCCTCCTCTGCCGTTTTCACATCTGCCCGCTGGATGATCTCCTGTCGGGCACAGCCGCGGAGCGATTGAAGCAGCCACTCCATAGCTGTACCACCATCCAGCTGGCAGTGGCCCAGGATTTGCCGCGCCTCCTGTGTGAAGTCCTCGACGTCATTGCCATCTCCCGTGAAGGTTGGAAGTTTGGGGGGTGACATCATCCACAACTTTGGCATGGTCGAAGAGGGTGCGTGGGTGGAAGAAATGTCATCTTGCGCCGCCTCTGATGTCCTCTCGTGACTGGATGGGCGATGAGATGTGGTGTCGCCTCTGTTGGCCCCTCCTTCCTGGATGAGGGCAGTCTCTTCGCTCTCGCTTTCCACTGGTCGGTTCCTCAGCTGCCTTGCCTTCTTATATGCCTTCCTTGAGTTTGTCATCTTTCTTGATCCTGCTCGCAGCTCCTAAATTTGTGTAGTGGTGTTGGATGTTGGAGAGAAGATGATAAAGTGATGGAGGCTAGGGTGATGAAGAATTCTCACACATTCTCTCTCTCTCTCCCCAAAGCCAGTTCGTTGATGACCGTTGAAAGTTTTATTCTCGAAGTGCATCATACTAAGAGAGCGCAACAGGCAATGCTCCATTTGTACCAGATCTAAATAAAAGTCTTTTTGTGCATTAATGCAGTGTAATTTGACCAGTCTTGTTCACAAATGTTTCATTTTGGTAGCTGCATAACACGTTGTCATTATTTTATTAGTGCACTAATAAAATACATAAGTAGTGTTGGTACAAGAGTAGTACATAATGACTTATGTCTAATATGATTTTAATTATTTTATGTTAATGGTACTTTGGAAAATGAAGATAAGGTTACGGTTTTGTATTTGGTTTGAATAAAATTGGGAACTCGTTTTTGGGATGAATATACAGTGTTGCTTTCTCGTTCTTTTGTTTGTTACAGAAAACTATTGTAAGTGTATCATGTGTAAGTTGTTTTTTGTGGTTTTTTTTTCCTCAGTTTTCATAATTTTTCGAGAGGAAAAGTATGCTATTTGACTTTTACAATAATTTTATTTTCTTTTCTTTTCTCAGCAATGGAGGAAAACTATTCTTTCTGACACATAAAATAGTTTTCCATTAATTTTTCAACATTTTCAATGGAAAACTATTCTATGTGGCAGATAAAGTAGTTTTACTCATACTATTTTACAGAAGGAAAATATTCTAAGTGGCATTTTGTTTATTTTAACAAGATAGGAAAAGATTGTTGAGAAAAGTATTGTCAAGAACAGACCACGATCCATTTATCTCCTACATATATGGGTTTCAGACCATAAAATTACTTTTTATTGAAATAGGAAGATTTTTTGCTTCTCCTGTAAAATTTCAAAAAAGTCACTTAGAATAGTTTTCCTCTAGACCCGCGAGATATAGCAGACGACGATCGACGTGAAACTTTCATTTTCGTACAAAGAGAAAAAACAGTGATCGTCGTCAGTGCAAGGAAGAGAGGCATCAACTAGTATAAACATTCTAAATTGAAAAACTTTTGTGGATGCATGACTTTCGCATTAATTATGTATATATGATGTTGCATGAAATACGTATGTAGAGTTATGAGTGATGGAATATGTGATGTTGCATGAAATATGTATGTAGAGTTATGGGTGATGTAATGTATTGTTGTGTAACGTAAATATTGTCTGACTGAAAGAAGGAAAATCAATATAAACAACGAAATCAGAAAAAAAAATCTAACTATCTCTGAGTGGTCAGAATCCTTTATTCCTCCCTGGCGTGACAACATTTTGGGGGCTTGGTCCGGGATCCCATCCCGTGGAAACGTTTCAGGTTGTAACCACCATTGGTAACCACAAGCTGAGAAACTTCTTAGGGATTCGAGCCACGGATATTTATCATTTGTGAAGACAAATAAAATATATCCTGGGGATTCGTACCACGGATAGTTGTATCCAACCACAGTGGCAAGTAAGTGTTGGTCTAACCATTAAGTATAACGGTAGCGGTATCGGCCAAGGCCACTTACGGGAGAAATATTTAGAGCAGTCTAAACTCTCCACCATTGTGTTTCCTGTCACGTCAAAGGAACACTCAGAATAGTTAAATTTACCTGTGGGCGGTTGGAGGGCGTTGTGAAACATCGGGAGGTATTCAGCTCCGAAATTTTTGCGATCGCTAGATTCGTCCCTTTCTTTTAGTCGAGTATTGTTTGTGTTTGGTTGTTGGCGTCGGTGACGATCGGGCGATTGCGCGGGTTGTCGATGAAAGTACAGATTTAGATTAGTAAAATTCTATTCTTCAGATAATCTGTAGAGACATAGACTGAGTAGCGCGATAGACTTTATCTCAATCACCAGTTAGCGTCATCGTAGAAAACGTATATGTAAATCCGGACATATACGCGATAGATTAGTGAGAGACTTTATATTCGCTTTTTGCGAATTAGAGAAGCTGCGATAAATTGAGACACCATGCCTGAAACCAGAAGCCAAACAGAAATGGCGCAAGAACCAGACATGAAAGCCAAGATGCAGAAATGGAAAGAAGAAGGAGAGCTGCTAGGTTTAACAGGGAAAGACTTGACCGCATACGTGTTAGAAGAGAAAAAAAAATTGGTCAACAGTGGCGCAACAAGAAAAACAACAAGAGCGCGAACGAGAAGCAGCGCAACAAGAGCGAGAAGCAGCAAGGCAAGAACGCGAACGAGAGGCAGCACGGCAAGAACGGGAAGCCGAGAGACAAGCACATTTGAAGGAACTAGAAATTCAAGCAGCAAACCCAAATGATGAGGGGAGATGGAACAGAAATAATAATGCGCAGGGGCGACACAGGATTGAGATCAAGCTACCATTTTACGAAGACGGAGAAGATTTGGAAATATATCTATGGAAGTTCGAGAGAGTCATGAGTGCAGACCACATTCCAGAAGACGAATGGGGACTACATTTAATTGCATTGCTGAAAGGGAAAGCAGCAGAGGCTATTACGCACATGCAACACTTGGATTTTGAAGATTTCCAACAAATCCGCAATGAGTTGCTGAAAAAGTTTCGACTGACGTCGGAAGAGTACAGAGAGAAGTTGAAGAACGCCAAGAAGAAGAATGATGAAACAGCCAGAGAACTAATGAATCGGATTACTCAATGGATAACCCGATGGATTGAACTCTCAGGAAAAACCAAGGACTTCGACAGCGTAGTAGAATTGTTGGCAGTGGACACGTTTGTAGATGCGTTGCCAAGGGAGCAAGCTACATTCGTACGTGACCGGAGACCAGCTACAGTAGACGCAGCCGCTGAGGCAGCAGAAACGTATGAGATATCCAGAAGAAGTAGAGGACATGAGACTCGTAGTATGCACGTCGATAGCAGCAGAGACAGACTCAGATTCAGAGACAGTAGGAGTTCATCACCCAGGAGAGATAACAACCAACAGGGATCACGCGACAACAAGCCGACGAGCAGAAACGAACATCCACCATTTAGAAATAGAGTGTCATTCAAGCTGGAATGTTACAACTGTGGAGGACCTCACAAGGTGGCAGCATGCCCAAACAGGAAACAAAATGCGATGTATGTCCATTCACCATGCGAAGCAGCACCTGCATTGAATTGCGGTAGCGCGGACACGCATCGTCAGCATCACGAGAGAATAGATCATCACGCATTGAGAGTAGGAATACCATATTTTGGGGACAAGATTGAAGATGATCACAAAATGGCATTATGTGATAAATGCAGAAAGATAGATTATCAACCACTATGCCAAGTGGAAATAGAAGGCAAAGAAGTGTTAGCCCTCAGAGACACGGGAGCTACGATTAGCGTTGTGGATACGGAATTGGTACCCAAAGACAAGTATACGGGCGAAATAAGATCCGTAACATTTGCGTCGTGCGACGTCAAACAAGTACCGGTTGCCAAGGTATTTATGCAGACACCATTTTTCGAGGGGAACGCAGAAGTATTGGTCATGCCTAGACCAGCAATGCCAGTGCTAATAGGAAACGCAAGATTCCTGAACAAAGAGCAGTTAAACGTCATTCCAGTGTATCCTATAATGGGAACCTGTGCAACAAGGGAAACAAATGCGACAGAGACAAGGCAGCCAAAGCAACTAGAAGAAATCAAAGCAAAGGAATTATGCGCAGAAATAGAAACACGAAGTGCAGCAACAAAACGGAGTCAAAAAGAGCTGAAAATTTCAGAAACGAAAATAGTTGACGTCACACCAGAACAACTAAAACAAGCACAGAAGGAAGATGAATCGTTGAAGAAATGCAGAGATGCAGCGGATGGGTCTGTGGAAATGAAACAAGGTGACAAGCGTACAAAAGCTATATATAGATGGAAGAATGGAGTACTGACTCGAGAATTCAAGGAAAATGATCAGAAGAAAACACAAATAGTCGTACCCAAGAAATACAGACAAGGCATCATGAAATTAGCACATGATACGCCGATGAGCGGACATCTGGGCGGAAGAAAAACTAAGAACAGAATATGGACTGATTTTTATTGGCCAGGGATTTGCGGCGATGTGCAAAGATATTGCGCATCATGCGATGCATGCCAAAGATCAACATACAGAGGCAGACACATGCGTGCACCATTAGGTAAAGTACCCATGGTAGACACACCTTTTGAGAAGATCGCCATTGATCTAATCGGACCGATCATTCCCATGTCAGACAGAGGATACAGATACGTGTTGACAATGGTCGATTATGCAACCAGGTATCCTGAAGCAGTACCGCTGAAGACATGCCAAACTACCGAGATCGCGGAAGCGCTTTGGACTATTTGGACCAGGCTGGGCATACCAAAAGAAATAGTCTCAGACCAAGGAACCCAATTTGTGGGAGATCTAATGAAGCAACTACAGAAACTACTGGACGTGAAAGGCATCAAGACGACACCACATCATGCACAATCGAATGGATTAGTAGAGAAATTCAACGGCACATTGAAGCAAATGATGAAGAAAATGTGCCTTGAACAGCCAAAGGAGTGGGACCGCATGATACCAGCGCTACTATTCGCGTATAGAGAGGTGCCACAAGAATCGATGATGTTTTCACCGTTTGAATTGTTGTACGGCAGATCAATCAAAGGGCCGATGCAAATATTGAAACACGTTTGGATGAAGGACCAGGTCGAAGAAGAAGAGAAAACGACAGCACAATACGTGATTGACTTGAGAAATAGGATTGAGCAGACATGTATCATAGCACAAGAAAACTTGCTCAAAGCTAGTCAAAGACACGCAAGAAATTTCAACAAGAAGGCAAAGTCTAGAAACATTAACGAGGGTTCGAAAGTGTTGTTGCTCTTACCTGAAAAGAAGAACAAACTACAACTGACGTGGAAAGGACCATTCACCGTAACGAAGAAAATAAATGAGTTTGATTACAAGGTGGATGTACACGGCAAGGACAAAGTGTACCATGCAAACTTACTGAAAAGTTACATGGAAAGAGAAGACACAGAAATGATCGCAGTAGTCATGACGGAAGAAGATGTCGAGGGTTATGCAGACTATGATGAAACCATAGGAACAGTACCGACATTGCCACTCAAAGCTACGGAGAGTATAAAAGATAGCCATATTTCTGACAAGTTAGATGCGAATAAAGCACAACAGATGCACGAAGTGCGAAGAAGACATCAGAAAGCATTACAAGAATTGCCGGGAAATTCGGATATTGAGACATGCGAATTGCGCAGCACAACTCAAAAGCCAGTGTACGTGAAGCAGTATACGCTACCTCACGCAGTTATGGAAACTTGATCCAGAGCCAATACCAGACATTGATCAAATATTCGCAAAGGTTGGGAAAGCGAAGTATTTCTCCAAGCTAGACTGCTCAAAGGGCTACTGGCAAATCAAAGTGAATGAGGAGGACAAGCACAAGACGGCATTTACCACACCCGTGGGGCAATTCCAATGGACGCGAATGCCGTTCGGTTTAAAGACGGCAGGCGCCGTATTTTCGCGAATGATGAGAAAAGTGTTGAGCCCACTAAATCGCAAAGATGTGGACAATTTCATTGACGATATCTTAGTGGCGACGGAAACATGGGAAGAGCATCTTGAAGCGGTGGAAGCAGTGTTGACGAGACTGGAGGAAGTTGGGTTAACAGTTAAACCATCAAAATGTTTCTTTGGATACGAGGAAATGGAGTACCTCGGACATCAATTGGGACAGGGTAGAATACGACCCGAAGAAGACAAAATTAACAAGCTGCAGAGTGCCAGCAAACCACAAACTAAAAAGGAACTCAGAGCATTTTTGGGATTGGCTGGATATTATCGCAAATTTGTACCAATGTTTGCAGAAATAGCCACTCCTTTGACCGATATGACAAAAGCGAAACAGCCGGACAAACTCAGATGGACTGAAGAAGCGGAGGAAGCTTTCAAAAAGTTGAAAGACGTTTTGTGCAGTAAACCAGTGATGCATTTACCTGACAACAGCAAACCTTACGTCTTGAGGACGGATGCATCAAACACAGCCATGGGAGCCGTCCTTATGCAAGAAAAGGATCAGGAAATACATCCAATTGCTTATGCAAGCAAGAAGCTATCGTTAGCCGAAAGAAACTATTCTACTATTGAAAAAGAGTGTTTGGCAGTTGTGTGGGGGATTAAGAGATTTGAGCTATACTTATATGGACAAAGATTCACGCTAGAAACTGATCATCAGCCATTACATTATCTGCAGAAGTCGAAGACAGAAAATGGCCGTTTGATGAGATGGGCGCTGCAATTACAGCAACATGACTTCCACGTGAAGGTAATAAAAGGAAAAGACAATGTGGGCGCAGATTATCTCAGTCGCATCGCCGACGAGGAAAAGAAATAAACAGTGGAAACGAGAATGGACCAAACGGCATGCATGACATGCACAAAGCAGCGATATTATGGAGGAAAATAATTATTGTTATAAATATGTTATATGTAGAGTATTCATATGTAAATGTGTAGTTATAAACTAAAACTAGAGTTTTAGCTGGGGAAGGGCCTTGTGTCACATTTCATTATGCATTCTCTCGACGTAGGCCTACTAATCAATGCAGACGGAAATAAGATATGGAGTATGCGTCATCAAGTGACGATATGAGCGCATGTCGTGAAGTCTGAAAATTGACGTGGGTCGCGCATGAGCAGAAGGGTGGTAAACAAAAGCGTTGAGACAACGTGAGGAGATTTTTGATCTCGGGAGTGGACAGCGGCTTGGAGGAACATACTCAGCAGCAGGGTGCCTGCGGAAAGATATTTCGGAGGAGAGATATCTAAGTTATGAGAAGAGTTCATGTGCAGCTCTCTCATAGCTGAGGAGTATGGAGAAAACCGTGTCTACTGGGGGAAGTGACGACCAGTGACCATTGTGATTGTGGCAGTTACCGACAAGGGCATCTGGACACAGTGGCACGAATAGTCTAAATTCATATCACACATCATTTGGATGTTTTTTCTGGATTCTTCCGCATCGAGTACGGAATATGGAGGATGCTAGAGATGGACTGTTTCGAGAGTGAGAGGTGAAATCAACAGACGATACAGGACTAAAGTGTGAGGACTAGGACAGAGACGACAGTGCGCAAGTGGAGATGACAAGTTAGTGTAAACCAAGAAACAATATGATCAACAATCAAGGTAGGGAAGCGATTATGATAGATATAGCAGACGACGATCGACGTGAAACTTTCATTTTCGTACAAAGAGAAAAAACAGTGATCGTCGTCAGTGCAAGGAAGAGAGGCATCAACTAGTATAAACATTCTAAATTGAAAAACTTTTGTGGATGCATGACTTTCGCATTAATTATGTATATATGATGTTGCATGAAATACGTATGTAGAGTTATGAGTGATGGAATATGTGATGTTGCATGAAATATGTATGTAGAGTTATGGGTGATGTAATGTATTGTTGTGTAACGTAAATATTGTCTGACTGAAAGAAGGAAAATCAATATAAACAACGAAATCAGAAAAAAAAATCTAACTATCTCTGAGTGGTCAGAATCCTTTATTCCTCCCTGGCGTGACATCCATCCATCCATCAATTAATTCATCCAATCATCCACACATCATAATAACATAAAAGAGAGAGAAACTGACCCATCGTCCCATAAAAGCCTCGAGGTCCACAAGAGCCCACTCCATATTTCATCAATGCTTTCAGAGCTTGTGCCTGCAACATAATTATATTAATACAATCCAAATCGTTCAACACTATTTCTTTTCGCTTGCCTCCACACTCACAGCAGGTAAATGGAGAATTGGTCAGCCTAATTTCTTGACATTGGAGTGAGGTTGACCAAATTTGAACAGTATGTCCGTCTCATTCATATGTATCATGCACCAAAAGAACCACAAGTTCAATATTAATAACCTAGAAAAAAGGTGAATTTTTTTTTTATTTTTGTATTTGTTTACTAAAATTTGATGACCTTGTGCCCTTTAATTTTAATTTACCTTATTGTCCCTTTAACCCTTAACCTTGAAGTGAAGCCATTCATTCACTGATCAATTTTGAGGTCTCATGGGTATACACCATCTTACCAAGTTTGGTTATGGTAGTTGAATTGAGCCCTGAGTATTTAGCCACTTTAAAGTTTTTGCACAGACAGACAACAAGCGGCGGACAGACGGACAGACAAACGTTTTCAATATCATTTCTGGACTATTTAGGTCTCATCTCACGCAGATTTGCAAAAATTTTGATTTTTTTTTTGGGGGGGGAGGAAGGGTGATGGGAGGGGGGTAGGGGGCGGCGTGATTACATAGACTCCAATTGCTGTGCATGCGAGTCCAAAAGTGAGCAAAAAACCACGATAAATCCTAGATGACAAAATTAAATAGAGTAGATTTTTTTCTCACCTCAACTTCCTTGTTGCCAATGAAGCCCAGAAAGTTTAGTGTGGCAAAGTTGATGCAATCCTTTCCATTGACATTCATATGCTTGCCAACAGGCCTAAGAAACAGAATCTATCATGAAATTAATGCACAAAGACAGGTAAGTCTGATTGCCTCATGCTGTTAAGCTGCATTGTAAAAAATGGCACTGGCTACTACAACAAACTGACAACAAGGAAGTACTTTCAATGTCAGTAGGATTTACATAGCAAACTGGGTTGGAGTTGGGTCAGACCGACAGGGAGGTTTACATCCCAAGAGTTGTAATGTACTGAAAACGAATGGTTTGTTCGAGTATGTATCCTGCCGAGAATAAAGTAACCCATTGTTCAACAAATTTTAAGCCCACTGACCCGCTGGTCTGCTGACTGGCTAATAAATTCGCTCCTGGCCAGATGAAAGTTAGTAAGATGAATTGGGACTGTACTCACTCTCTGCCCTCTCCCCATTATCAGTCACAACATTTTCTGCCCACTGACCACATGATCTGCCAACCAAACAACCAATCTGTTCCTGTCCTGAAATGAGGTCACGACTGAGAACCTCATCATCTGAGGTTGATGAGTGCATGTCCGTGTATGGTTGATGAGCTGGGCGACTTGAGGAAATGTTGAAATAAAGGTTACTATGGATACTCTGGGATGGACCATCAACTAAAACTCTTCTCAGTTACCAATTACTAACTGGTTAAAGCACTGCCTAGCAAAGAAATTTCATCTAACTAATATTAAAAAAATATATCTAAGTAATGAAGTTTTCAACAATAAAATGAATGAAGTTACTAATAAACATGAGACAAACATCAAAACCTGCAAGTTAAGTTCAAAGTGTAGCAAATCTACTCTAGAGATAAATACAATTGTGGGAGAGTACAGATTACATAGAGTCCAAATAAACACAAACAAATTCACTGCAGAAGCAAGTTGGATGGCTTGTGACGTCCGTATTTTTCTAAAGAAAAACAGTTTAAATTCTTCATATATCAAAAGAATGTTATTGATAATAATATGTAGGATTGGGTGTGGGTGGGGTGGTTAAAGGAGTGTTATGGAGGAAGATTCAGGATGAAGAAGTCTAATTCACATATTCTCTCTCTCTCCAATGCCAGTCCATTGATGACTCTTTATCTTTTTATTTGAAGAACGTCCTAAGAGGAGGCAAAAGACAGCAAAGGCAGTGCCGATGGATGAAACAACTTAGCAGCAGTCAAGTGATGCAATCGTTGCAATACCTCCCATAGATAAACCGCCATCCTGAATTTATACTGGGATGCAAGCCATACCTAAAGTGATGTTATCACGCGCTGCGTGCGGTCCTAGAGTCTCTCCTTTATGGTCAGTTTTGTAGAAGTTGTAAATCTTTGTTTGAAGCACAATGCGTGAAAAACTAACGAATAAACAATAAACAATAATAACAAAAAACTGTATAGACTATGGTGTTACTATTATGGGTTTAGACTATGACTAACTAGAATAGAAAACATCTATAACATTCTACCCACAACAAGTCTGGAACCTTCTTACGACTTTGTCCTTTGTTTCCCTTCCGAATTGTACATCCTTATAAACTAAAGGTAGCAGCACACATTGCAACTGCAACTGCAACCGCGACTGCAACATGCCATCGTACAAGTTGACCCAAGTTTGGCGAAAAAATGAGCGTGCGCGTTGTTGCTGTTGCATCCAGGTGCAGACGACGCAACGGGAGTTTTTGTTTTCGTCATGTGATCTTGGTCATATGACTACATAACAAAATGGATGACAGCGAGGATGAAATGTTATTTCTCACAGCAACAGTTTGTAGCTGTTTAGCGATGACTCTGAGTCAAAAGAAAAAAAGGAGAAGAAGAAAGATTTGGATGCGTACTTGGTCTCGCTTATGATAAAGCTCTGACGAGACGTTCCACAATGCCTCGTGGCCTTGGTAGAGTTCAATGAGATATATTTTATCGGACTCGATAAGCTTCGATGCACTATTACCTTCCGCCATTTCACCTCTTTACAACAACAACAACTAAGTCACGTGAGGGCTAAGCTCGTCTATGATTGGTAGTTGACCTACCTTAGTTGCAGCCAGCCTCAACATTTTACCGCACTGCAGTAAACGGTGCAACATGGCTCAACACGCTGTACTAGTTGAACTTGCAGTTGCGCTCATGATCACATTTGTCGACATTGTTGCAATACATCGATGTACTCAACATTGTTGCACTCGAAGTTGCGATGTGTGCACCTAGCTTAATGGAATGAACTGGTAGGGAATGAACTAAGGCATCGGAAAATATGACATTAAAAGTGGTTGAGTGTAGAATCTTTGTTATAGTGGTTACTCACAAATTTTTTCTTCTTATCCTGTGTTAGGAGAGAGTTATGACACTTGCTACATTGGGGCTGCACGGTCGTTTTTTGAACCGAGTGAAGCTACCGTTGAAATTTTGCATATAATAGCGCGGTGTCTTCAACAACGTGATATGCATCGCGCTATTCTAAACATCTCGCTCCCCTTCCACGCTGCTATATAAAAAAATATCTATATATTCTGACACAGAATGTAATGCTAATGATAATGTTCTTGAAAGTAATAGCACATATTGGTTTAAACCTACCACGGACAGAGTAAGGCCTATGTATCATGTGGTGAGAAATTCTTGTAGCCATCACGGCTACAATAGGATACATAAACTTGATTTATTTTTAAATTACAATGTTGGAAGTGTACAAACCCTTTGATGCAGTATTTATCCAAGGACTGTAGGACAGGATTGTCCTCTGGTGTGTCTGGTACCAGTGGCTCTGGCTTCCAATCCTTTACTAGCTCTTCCTTTTCCTGTCAAATTAATTATAAAAAATGTATATCCCCAATATCTTTGCAAACAACAATAATAATGAAACAACAACAAGAACATCAACAACAACATCATCATCATCAAGCCATCAGCACAATAGCAGCGTTCCTCTTTTTCCCAGATAACTTCCTAATGCAAAAATGGAATACAACCGAATATACATCGTCACTTTGGACCTATTTGACAAACGAAGAGAGATAAAAAGAAAAGAAAAACAACCCTTCACAGGAGCTGATGCCTACAAAAAATCAACAATGACATCCTAAAAGGCATGCGCACAGCAAATGAGAACTGAATAGAAGATCAATGCCAGGAAAATAGAGAATAGTCTGAACAAGAACAACAGCAAGAAGGCCTACCACCAGACTGTGAAGTGGCTGACAAGTGTTAAACAGCCCAAGGTCTCCACGGCTCAAAGCAAGTCTGGCATATGCCTTACAGAAGAACAAGAAGTCTTGGATAGATGGACAGAGTACCACACACCAAACGGAGACCCATTAGTTCTAGTACATCACCAGAACAAAGAAGAAGAAGAAAAAAATCCTCCTAATTCTCCTAGAAGACGTTTAGGCAGCAGTGCAATCGCTGAAGAAGGGGAAGTCAGCAGGAGTGGACAACATATGCACAGAATTGCTTCAAACAGGAGGAGAAGCAATGATTGATGCCCTCACCATTATCTGTAACAAAATCTGGCAGAGCGGCCTACACCATGGACACAGTCCCTTGTCATCATTCTCCCAAAAAAAGGTAACCTTCAGTAGTGTAAAAATTACCGCACTATCAGCCTCAGCCATCCCAGCAAGGTCCTCCTGAAAATAATACTCAACATGTTCAAACCCCAAGCTGAACAAATCATAGTTGAAGAACAAGCATGATTCATGACTTGGTGAAGTACCAATCAGCTGATTTTTAACCTCAGAATAATCTGCAAGAAATACCCACAGCACCAACAACATATATATCACGTGTTTGTAGACTTCAAGAATGCATTTGACCGAATCTGGCATGCAGCTCTGTGGGCAACCATGAGAGTGTACAACCTCAGCCCTAACATTATTGAAGTCATCAAAAGCCTGTATGACAAGGCTACCAGTGCAGTCCTCCACAGCAGCGCTATCAGAAACTGATTCAGAACAATCGGCATGCGTCAAGGATGCCTATTCTCTCCAACATCTTCCTGGAGAGCATCATGTCAGATGCCCTTGCAGATCACGAAGGCACAGTCAGCATAGGGGAAGAGCAATCTCCAACCTCCGTTTTACGGATGACATTGATGGATTGGCTGGAGAGGAACAAGAACTTAAACAACTGGTACAGAGGCTTGACACCAACTCCAGAACCTATAGAATGGAAATAAGTGAAGAGAATACCAAACTGATGACTACCAACACCAATGGCATCAACACAGATATCAAAGTCCAAGGCCAATCCCTCCACATGGTGAATAGCTTCAAATATTTAGGAACAATTGCATCAGACAATGAGTCCCAGCAGGAAGTCCTTTCCAGATTGCACAAACAACTGCTGCCCTGACAAGGATGAAATCCATTTGGAAAGACAGGACCATTAGTCTACACTCCTAGGTAAGACTGCTGCGCTCCTGTGTCATCTCCATCTTTCTATACACTTGCGAAACATGGACCCTCACAGCAGACCTACAATAAAGAATACAAAGCATGGAAATGAGGTGCTAAGGAAAAAGACTTCTGAGCATTTCCTATACCTAGCACATCATCAACAACAAAGTCAGAAAGACCAGAAAAATACATTTTAGGCTAAGACCAATTGTACCTTGCAGCCTAAGACCGAATAGACATTGAAGCCTAAGTCCGAGTATATATTGCAGCCTAAGACCGAATCTACGCTGTCCCTAGCCAGCCACCGGTTATAATTCTATCCTATCCTGTCCCGTAACCCGGAGGTCGTAGGGGCACCACAGATGATCGTTTAACCAGCATACTCCATCTTTTTTCTGTCCTCAGCAGCCCTGATGGCCTTCGCTCAGTGTTAAGCCAGTCCTTTCTCGAATGTTGTCCTCCCACCTCTTTTTCGGTCTCCCTCTTCTTCTACCTCCTTGCACTGTGCCTTGCAGAATGGTCTTTGCAAGGCCTGATGATCTGGTGACGTGGCCATACCATCGGAGTTTGCGTTTCTTCAACGCTGTGAGCAGGTCATCATGTTGTCCAATGGCTTGTGTGATGTTCTGTCGGACTTCGTCGTTGGTGATGTGTTGGGTATAGGAAATGCCCAGACGTCTTCTGTAGCACCTCATCTCCATGCTTTGTATTCTTCGTTGGAGATCTGCTGTAAGGGTCAATGCTTCGCAAGCATATAGGAAGATGGAGATGACAAGGGAGCGCAGCAGTCTTACTTTGGAATGTAGACTGATGGTCCTGTCATCCTGTCCTGTTATAATGGCCACCGCATATACTGGCATAGTAAACCATTTTCCTGCCAAAGGCCTTGTTTGGCATGACTAAAAATTCCTGGGTGATATAGCGGACATCGCTTGGCCACCACTCATACTGAAAACAATGTTTCTGTCCCCAAAGTGTGTTTTTTGTAAGGATTTAGTGGCCCGCCCTAGAAAAGGACAGTTCATATAGAGTATTTAGCAATGCTGTTTTTGAAAATGCAGCATGTACGTTTTTGATCTTGTTTGTTAGACAGGCACACACTGACACAAACTCATACACATGCAAAAAAAGATGGACAAAAATAACGAATCACCCAAAACGAGGTAAATCACACATCTCCTACTCACATCACAGGCGGCGGAAGCGGGGAGGGGGGGGGGGGGGGAGCAGGTGGGCCATGCCCCCCCCTAGAAAAATGTTGGGGGGGGGGGGGAGCCTTATTCTGCAAGGCACAGTGCAAGGAGGTAGATGAAGAGGAAGACCGAAAAAGAGGTGGGAGGACAACATTCGAGAATGGACTGGTTTGACACTGAGCGAAGCCATCAGGTTTGCTGAGGACAGAGAAAGATGGAGTATGCTGGTTAAACGATCATCTGTGGTGCCCCTACGACCTCCGAGTTACGGGACAAGATAGGATAGGATAGGATATCCTATCCCGTAACTCAAAGGTCATAGGGGCAAAACAGATGATCATTTAACCAGCATACTTCATCTTTCTCTGTCCTCATGGCTTTGCTCAGTGTCAAACCAGTCCACTCTTGAATGTTGTCCTCCCACCTCTTTTTCTGTGTCCATCTCCTCCTGCCTCCGTGCCTTGCCGGATGTTTTTTTAATCCTATGCGGCCAAATTTCCAGAATTTTATAGTTCCTTTGAAGTAAAAAAAAGCTGCTGATTTGGCATTACCCAATGGGTTGAAATATTTTTCTCGATTTTCTCAAAACAGCAAAAAATGAGATACAAGGCTTTCATTTGGCAACGATGATTTTCAGTAAAATATTTCAAAGCATATTTTCGCCTTCAGTGAATGCATTACACAAACACACACACACAATGAAGAAACGTGGGGTAAGTTGCTAACTCAACCATCCACAATTAGTTTGGTAATAGCTTTTCTCGGTGATTAACAACAGTGTACATTTGACCTTAGGCTACAGTGTAGATTCAGTCTTGGGCTGAATTGTATATTCGGTCTTAGCCTGCAATGTAGATTCGGTATTAGGCAGCAATGTAGATTCGGTCTTTGGCTTTAATGTATATTTTGACCTTAGGCGACAATGTATATATATATATTCGGTCTTGGGCTACAATGTATATTCGGTCTTGGGCTACAATGTATCTTCGGTCTTAGGTGACAATGTCGATTAAGTCTTGGGCTGCAAAGTACATTTCTACCTTAGGCAACAATGTAGATTCAGTCTTGGGATACAATGTATATTCAGTCTTTGACTGCAATGTATATTTCGACCTTAGGCGACAATGTAGATTCAGTCTTGGGATACAATTAATATATTAATTCTTAGGTGAGATGTATATTTTCGACCTTAAGACTGCAATAACTTTTTGACCTTATGTAACAACATAAATTCAGTCTTTTTCCTGAATAGATTTATTCGGGCAGGCAGACAAATCCGTTCAACTAGAAGAAAAGATTTTTTGTTTTTTCTAATGCAATTGACTCTTATATTGCTATTAGGAACAACAACGGGTGCTCATGCTGAAGATTACTTATCAACATACTCATAACATTTAACGTCCAAAATTACATTGATGTAAAATATAAAAATAATAACTAACCTTTTCACTGAGTTTGATTTTCTCTGGTTTGTAGCTTTTGGAGAAAAATAACTTTGCAATCAACAAGATCAGCAGTGCCTCAAACACAAGGTGATATGCTGGTGCCTGCAAAAATAAAAAAGATGATTATTGCATCTGGGACTCTCCTCTATACACAACCCATCATCAGCAAAAAGTCAATCTATCCTATCCTATCCTATCCCATAACTCAGAGGTCGTAGGGGCACCACAGATGATCGTTTAACCAGCATACTCCATCTTTCTCTGTCCTCAGCAACCCTCATGGCTTCGTTCAGTGTCAAACCAGCCCATTTTCGAATGTTGTCCTCCCATTTCTTTTTCGGTCTCCCTCTTTTTATACCTCCTTGCAAAAAGTGAAATGGTTAATAATAACAACAAAAAAAAAAGGTTTATGTTTGCGAATACTGGGTAATCATGTAGAACAAGAAAATACAACTCTGAGTCTGTGTTCCAAAGGAAGATCTATGACCCATAAAAGTATGACCCTGCCTGTCACTTTGATGGTCTATGTGGAATACTTCCCTCCACTCTTCTTAGAAGGACCAATGTTCGCTGAGAGCAAAGTGTATGGCAGCTGTTTCAACCTACTTGTGCACAGCAGATGTTCAACTGATGCCATAAACCTTCAGCCCAGTGACACAACCTGTGTTTGATGATGAACTTCAAAGGTTGAAACAGCTGTCACAACTTTGCTGTCAACAAATAGTGGTCCTCCTATAGTGTGTACTATCTGTCACATTTGTTCCTATCAAATATGCAAAATTTTCTCCATACACCATCTTCTTTCGGAAGCATTTGTAATTTCTAGAATTGATTACTGTAATTCCCTACTCTCCGGCTCTCCTGACTATATAACATTCAGAAAATTCAAACGGTCCAGAATCATGCTGCCCAGTTAACTTATAATAAAGAAGAAGTGGAAGAAAAAAGAATTGTTGCAAGTAGTTGCAGAAGCCAGTATTAACCTTTAGGCTGCACTGTCAACGTACGTAGCACGGGGTGTTTAACGCCATCCTAATGCGATGTATCCGTACGTTGTACGGCGATAGTATAAGGGAGGTAAAAGCGTTTATAAAATAAATCCTTGGTCATGATTATGAAACTAAAGTTGTTTCCCTTCAACTGTAATGTTTTGGAAAGAAAAATATTTTGGTTTAGATGTAATTTTCAAACAAAAAGCACGTATCGAAGCACTTGTTGCTGGTGAAATTTTCCGCCTCGTTCGTCGCCATCATGGCACGCAGAACATACACTGCAGAAGAGGTTGCGCAAATGTTTCAGGAAGAAAACTTTGATGATGATAGTGGGGCTGAAGATTTTGATGCGGGTGATGATGTTTATTTGATGGAGGTTGGAGGGAGTGATTACGATTCGGACGAAGAAGAAGATCGCCGCCTACAATTTTTAGCAGACGACGGTAGGGGAAAAAAACCTTTGTTATTTTCACTAGATCTATAATAATATTATTTGCCTTTTACACAGACTATTTATGTATTTATCAGGCTTTGATTACAGTCCATTTTGGTAATAAATCTTATTTCTATTTTGCAATTCTTTGAATGGGTGTGCAGTTGAGTGAGAGTGAATTTGTTTGCTCATGCCTCTAACTTTCCATCCCATAATTGCACTAACCAACAATCTTACTTTTTTTTGTGTCTGTTCTTTGCCTTTGGAATCTTTATTCAATTTCCTTTAGGTGTAATACTTTAGCAACAATGGCATATATTAAGGCATGTGTGTTTTTAATCGTAAGTCAAAATTTTCTTTAGCACAGAGCAGGAAAAACATGTCAGCAAGCTAAAGGTTAAACTTTTTTTTTTGTGGTTTTTTTGTGTTGTTTTTTGTTTTTAGGTGTTGGGATGTATGTGTGTGTGTGGTTGCGTGTAATTGACCAATGCACGCATCTTGTGTTTACATTTGTTTGTGTAAAGCGTTTCGATCGTTTGGAAAGCGCTGTATAAATTGCCTGTTGTTATTATTATCATTATTATTATTAATTATCTTGTCCCGTACTTGTGTCAGTTGTGAAACTGAAACAGTCCACTTATTTGAAACAATTTTAAATGAATTTATAGAGGTCAGTATGATCAAATATGGCCCTATGTACATCTAACTGCACCATAGCTTGTGCTAGTACCTGAAAAGAAAGCAGGCGTTACTTATAAACTAAAACTTATGATATCGCAACAGGTTAGTAATGCCGCAATGCCAATGGTGTGACGTTTATTAGTCACCGATTGACACGCCCTCGGTTATTAACGTCAAAATAAATACTATTGAAACATCTAGAATCCACGTAACAATTAATAATAGTATCTTCACTCGTGTCTGTAAAATAAATTTAGTTCTAAAAAATCCACAATAGACTTACTTGCAGAAAGCCTTGAATTAAATCATACATGTCCCATGTTGCTGGTATGATCGCCATGATGGATGCTAACGTACCATTTGTTTCCCCGTCGTCAAAAGAGCATAGAGGGGCGGTAAGCGTGGTAGGCTATTCACCCTTTCTGAGACATCTCATTCGTCCACAGGGCATTAATAATTTTTTGTTGTGGACATTCCGTATGTTCTTATTCTAAACGTCTTTCTTTCTCCACCTGTCCGTGCACTGACAAGAACGAACAACTGCATTATTTTATTACTTACTTTATTACTTGGATAATGTGGTCATAAGATGGATCTATAATTCACTTCCCTAAGGCTTGCATGGGTAATGAATAACAGCAGGCAAAAATTATATCCTTCTTTCTACTTCTGTTAAACGTTTGCCACATTATCAAACATTACCCATTGCTTAATGTTTGCTTCATTCTTCACATTCTTTTATTTTAAAAAAAGTATTAAAAAAAAATTGCAAAATAGTCATTTGATTTTCTATCCTATCCCGTAACTGGAAGGTCGGTGGGGCACCACAGATAATCAAACCAGCGTACTCCATCTTTCTCTGTCCTCAGCGACCGTCATGACTTCGCTCAGTGTCAAGCCAGTCCATTCTCGAATGCTGTCCTCCCACCTCTTTTTCTGTCTCCTCTTCTCCTGCCTCTTTGCAAGTCCTGATGATCTGCTGACGTGACCACGCCATTGGAGTTTCCGTTTCTTCACCACTGTGAGCATGTCATCATGACTCATGTTGTCCAATGGCTTGTGTGATGGACTGTTGGACTTCGTCGTTGGTGATGTGCCGATTATAGGAAATGCCCAGAAGTCTTCTGTAGCACCTCACCTCCATGCTTTGTATTCTTTGTTGTAAATCTGCTGTGAGGGTCCATGTTTCGCCAGAGTATAGGAAGATGAAGATGACAAGGGAGCGCAGCAGCCATACCTTGGAATATAGACTGCTGGTCCCGTCATTCCAAATGGGTTTCAACCTTGTCAGGGCAGCAGTTGTTTGTGCGATCTTGGAGAGGACTTCCTGTCAGGACCCATTGTCCAATACAATGGCTCCTAAATATTTGAAGCTATGCACTGCGTTGAGAGGTTGGCCTTGGACTTAGATATATCTGTGTTGATGCCATTGGTTTTTTGGTCATCATTTTGGTCTTCTCTGCACATATTTCCATTCCAAAGCTCTGGAGGTATTCGATTTAGTTAAACATAAAATAGCAGATTTATTCTTATTTCAGCTGTCATTTATAGTAGATTCTAGTCAGATCCAATGGGAAAGCAAAATTCATTTCTAAATATATGTACATTTCTTTTACATTATACAGCTTAGTAAATTACACATATCTATTTAGAAATTTATACTTAGAACTACGACAAACTACTTTTTAAAATGGTGGGAAATTTATGCAGAGATGCTTTCTTCTTTGACATTCATTTGCTTCTATTGCTGTATTCATTGGCCCTAATTTTTTTTTTTAAATTCAAGTTGAATTTATTTACTTGTAATGTTAAATTTATAATGGTTACATGAGAGAGAGAGAGAGAGAGAGAGAGAGAGAGAGAGAGAGAGAGAGAGAGAGAGAGAGACAGAGAGAGAGAGAGACAGAGAGAGAGAGAGACAGAGAGAGAGAGAGAAAAAGAGAGAGAGAGTGTGTGTGTGTGTGTGTGTGTGTGTGTGTGTGTCAAAAAATCATGAGAAAACGTGGTATCCATGAAAGACACACATCACAATTCCAAGGAATTGAACTAAATTTATTGACTGATGACACTGTGTCCAACAACTCAATAGTCAAATATACCCACACACACATGGACTAACCATGTTCGATATATACTCCCTCTCACACTGCACAGGAATATCACATGGAAACGAGTCCAAACAAATAAATAGATATTTGCACAGGAGGAGAGTGAATATATATATAGATATATATTTACACAAATATTCAACTTTAGTATAGACACACAACAGCTTATTTTCAAAATCAACATCTTACATTCAAACTCTGAAACTGAATTTTCAACTCTGTACTAGTAAAATGCTGTGTTATCAACAATCTGTATGCTTAAAGGAAACAATGCAGCAGATGTTCACAGCATACACACATATAACAACCAAACATGCGCCATTAAAAATGGAAAGATAAAATATGAAATGGAAAAAAAAAGACAAATAAATCAAATTCATATCATACGAATGTGAAAAAGAACAAATTGTGTCACCCATCAAAATCAAGATGAATAACGCGAAGAAAATTAAAATTGAACTTCGATTTTTGGATGAGAACACAGAACCACAGTGTTGCATGCAAGAGGGCCCCAAAAAGTGTGGGTAGGAAAGGGAACTTGCTGTATGAAAACAAAGAAGTGATTGGGTGTAAGCGCTAAAGCTACCTCATTATCCAGCATTCTGCAGCTGCAGTACTACTAGGCAACTAATAGTCTGCACGCTATCTACATATTCCTTACATCAGTATTTGTGAATTTGTGCCTGCTGAAGTTAAGTAGAAGTTGCTAATGCATGTATGCTATTCAAATCTAACACTAGTAACAGACTAAACTATTAAATGTAGTCATAGAAGACTTTGGCGAATATTTCAAAACACAAGCAACTCATGGATAAATATTATTATTTAAAGTTTTTATAATAACTTATTTCATCACCTATTCGCTTCTCTCCCGATAACAAATAAAAGCATGTCCAGCTATAAATATTGATTACTAGCCCCGGAGGATGTTAAAAGCAGTCATTATCATACCCTTTGAATGTCAGTTGATTTGGTGGGATATTGCATTTCCTAGTTGTGACTAAAAAGCGTCAATCTTATAGCATGAATGCTTGAACCACTTTTGTACAACTGCAGAATGGCATAAGATGATATTGTTAGCACAGCTTAGTTATTATATAATATTATATCCTAATTAATTAATAAATTATCCATTACATCAAATGCTGACAAATTTCTGCCTGCCTCTTTAGTCTTTTGGATAGATTTGAACCAGAAATCTGAACACTACTAAACAAGAATAAGTTATTAATTGTAGTTAGTTATACATTGCTTACAGGGTCAAGTGGACTGCCAAGAGCCGAATCAGGATCACAACTTAGTCGAAAGTTGACTCACCCCTGATCCGTATAAAAAATAATTGCAAATCCACTACACACAAGAATACTTTCACATACAGATTGACATGTAATTTTACCTTATACAGTTCCTTTATTCTTACTGAAGTAAAATAACAGCGAGTTCAATTATCACAATACTGTTCTTCAGCAAATAGTTTTTGTATCACTTCAAATGCTATAACTGACCCAGACAAAGACAATATTTCTTCGTAAATTAGTAAATATAAAATACAATACAAAGGTATTATTAATCTTTTAAATCGTAAGAAAAACTAACTGCCAAAATGTTGGAGATTGATCATTCTCCTTCACTCCCCTACAAAAAAAGAAATAAAATACAATTTGGCTTTCTACTGCAATAGATACAAATAACTAAGTATGCAGGTCATAATCAGTTAAAATTTCATTAACAATATTAATAGATTTAGATGTATAACTTGTTGGAACATCCTTCAGTTTTAATAAATGCATTCATACGTCAATATCATAATCAATCCAAATACATAAATAGTTTTAAAATAATTTCTATTACTAAATAATTAATCAGATAGTGTTTACCTTTTCATGCTAGTACATTTTCACCAGTCATACAGAAACAACTCAACAGCTATATTATAATTGATGTCAAAATCAATGCCACAGTTAGCACAGTAGCTGTAGCATATAATTATCATGATCAAAATCAACAATGAGAGAGTTCGTATGTTTGATTGAATAGCACAATTCTTGGCTTACACAAATTCATTCAAAAGGTCTGGTCTGAGGAAGGCATGTCCTAACAGATGGACAGACAATAGAGCAAATTTCTGTTAGAATAGATGTTGGGGCTCGTTAGTAACAGTTATTTGATAATGCTGCCTTACTAGAAGTACAGTCATGATAGGAAACGGCAATGTCAACATTCTAACAAACATTAAATAATACAATTTATACTGAGAAATACATTCAAAATACAAGACAATTTCTCATGAAAATAAAAATATATATTATAAACATTAAAATACAAAGCAGCCCAAGCATTTGGAGAATTACTTAATTGTTATACCTCATAATAAACAAAATCTTCAAAATAATTTCTTTGGTCCAAATAACTTATTATCCAAACTTATATTAGTATGTTACTACAAACTAATTAAAGAAACAGCTACAAAATAAAAAGCTATACATTAAAGATTAATGCATTTTATATCAAAATAACAATGTGAAATTTAAAAAAAAAGTGAAGACTTAACTGTGTACTACTTTGCGATAAATGATTATAATCATGAAGTATAACATGAAAAAAAAAAGGGTGGTGGGTGGAGTGGGGTGGTGGGGGGGGGGGGGCACATTACATCATGCAGTAATGTATGTGCATATAACAAAAATTAGTAATGCATGGGCTGTACAGTGTCAAGCAGTACAAAAGTTAGAAGAGGTCATATATTCCTCAATACTTTCTACACATTAACTTGATTGATTGATTGTTGCTTTAGGTCCAGCGGACTCTTCCGAGCCAAATCAGGACCGGACAACCCCCGATCCGCATAAAAGATCTGCTGAAACAACCCTAGTGGGAAAATTATTAACTTGATTAAGAAAATTAGATAACCGAGTGCTAGAGTATAAGTTGATCATCCTAATTTTAATAGTAATTTATTATCTTAAATTTAGAGACAAACATAATTAAAAAGTTCAGGTTGGGCCAGTTAAAGTGTGCCAGAGTTCAAGAACAAAAGTCTCATTCCTGCTAAGTAGTGATCATATGTTCATCCATTTTTTTTAATGTCTGATATTTATGAAATTTACATGACATGATTATTGCTTTAGGTCCAGCGGACTCTTTCGAGCCAAATCAGGACCGGACAACCCCTGATCCGCATAAAAGATCTGCTGAAACAACCCTGGTGGTAAAACTGAAGGCTCTCCACCAGCCAGTCACATTACAATAAAGACATCCCATGCAGACGATGCTGAGGCTATACTCTAATTTATCGAACCCCCGTTTACAAAAACAAAATAGAATACAAACATCATTATACAATATCAACAAAAAACACACATATAAAATGCCTACATTGCCAAATTGAAATAATAACATCATAGGAAGCCCCAGTGACCATTTGGCAGAAAGCGTCCAATATTCCCAAGCTGACCCAACAGACCTCATACACAAATGAGGAGTATTGTCCCGGAAGAGTTTTCAAGAAAAAAGGTAGATGACTGGTCTAGCAAAGAAGAAGATAGTATAGTAGATTGATAGAACAGAGTAGGAATGAGAAAGAACAAAAAAGAAAGACAGCAACAGTGGGAATGTAAAGCACTAACTTTCCAGAAAGTGGGGATACTATTTATTTATACTGAAACCCCCGGCATCCCCACGGAAATTTAATCTATACTGGAGTTCGAGTGTTCTAAACTCTGCTAGAAGCACTACATGGCGTTTCTCCCTTAGAAGACCTCTGTAGGCACACAAATATCATACACCAGAGGCTGGACATAGAAGTTTGGTCAATATCCGTTCAGTGGTTCTTGAGATACGACTTGCAACAGACTGACCAACACTTGATTCATTCCCATTTTCGACTATTTCACTTTTAATATAATATCTGAAAATACACAAATCCAAACCATGCATTAGCAATTTTACTTTTCCACATCATTACAAACAAACAAAAAATTAATTTAGGGAACAGTACATTCATTACCACGAAACACATCACAAAAACGCACCCAATGTAAAACCAAAAGATAGAATTTCAGATCTTTGAAACACACTCCAGGGAGCGAGGGTTTGTTTGTCATATCCTGACGGAGAAAAGTAATCATTATAGCAATCCGTTCTTAAAATATTGTACATAGCCTGTTGTACAGCTGATGTAAAATAAGCCAGTCACCATTTCGGAATTGGTGCACCAGTTTCACTGAGAAACTTGCACAAATCTCTGACAATTATGATTTAAAGTGCTTCAAGTTCAACACAAGCAAAACATTTGTCAAAATTTACTTATTAAGTAATTAGCATTAACAACTACTTAAATGATGTGTGAACCAATAGTTTTCCAATCACGCTTCCCACTCACTCTGCCAACACCCTGTGCTGACGTCTCAAAACCTAGTCATTCAAGAAGATTTTGTTTAGTTTTGGATGTTGTCTTTTTTTTTTTTGTGGTGGGTAACACACAGAACAATCCATGTGACGATTTTTTAACACCAATTTTCTTTTTCAAACCTGTTAATAGTTTAAAAGTAACAGTGACACAAATGTGAAATAAGCAACACAGAGTTAACAGTGACACAAATGTGAAATAAGCAACACAGAGTTAAACTTCCAAAGACTGAGCAAAACATCAAAATAAATTGTATAGTCACTCAGAAGTCAGCAAGGTGCACCTCAATTTTAGCATGCTATTTTCACGACTAGGCATCACAATTACAACAATGATTGTTAGTTTAATCAAATGTAACAGCTGTTGTGCTTCAAGAGCTAGATCTAAAAAAAAGTCCAACATGGATTTGATAAATTACTTCGAACTTGAACTCCATGAAAGTAAAACATGTTAAGAAAATACTGATTCCTAAAGAAATGTAAGACTCCCCTTACATGTCAACAAAGGACACTATGACAGTTCATTGTGGAGGAAAAGTATTGAATTAAATTAAAATTAACTGACAGACCAATGGCCACATTTTTGTTTTGTTCAAAAGAATGAAGATAAAAGAACACTTTTAAAATGTACTTTCAAATTTCTAAGATTTCATCAATTGATGAGTTTGTACTGCAGAGACCTTTTATGTGTTGCAAAGCTGGCCAAAGGGTATAATTCAGTATATGTTTATTAAGGAGGAGAAAAAACAACTTAAAAAGACTAGCAAGTTCAATACTGAAATGGGGAGAGGACTAAATGCTAATACAGCCTATAAGATTGTAACTGCTTCAAGATGATTTAAAATCAAATGTTGAGAAATCCATATATATATAATTATATACATTATATAAAATTACTACCAGAAGACAATAACACAAAAACATACAAAAAATGTTCACATTCAAAAAAGCACCTCTCATATGTTCAACAAAGCCGCATTTTCACCTTAATATCACTCAACACCATTTAGACAAACAAAATCTTAAATGGTTTTCAGTATCACAAGCTTCGATCATAAAATCACAGTACACAAAACAACTAGAAATGGAAGGGGCTCTGATCATTACCACATCAACATGGAAGGAAAGAAATCTTGCACTCTCTACTCCACAAACCAATCATTAATATTATAAAACCACTTAGTTCTACTTCATTCAGACACAGGGTGATTGTGCCACCTTTGTTTGGTGACACTGTAACAATTACAATATACTAAAATGTGAAAAATAACTACAGCTCAACAAAGTTCAAATGCAGCACGAACAAGCATTTCTATGATGTACATGGATAAAAATGGCAACACACAAGCAAGCTTTAAGTAATGTCAAAACAGCTGTACACATATATACATTATAAACTTTAAAATAAGATACCACATGATAATGAATCCATTAAGCCCCCCTTCCCATCCTCTTCCCCCCCCACCCACCCCCCCCCCCCCCCCCAAATATATATATTTGTCTGATTATGGTAACATAGGTCGAAAATAGACTCATTCTGAAGGCTTGTTTTTATTCTAAACCTTTTTCACCTTGAGCACAATTTGGGGTGGGGGGGGGGTGGGGGGGGGCTTTTTTTCTTTTTTTATCTCCAGAAAAATCCCCAACAAATGTTTAGTCAGGCCAAAAAATTAGGATCGGTCGGGATACCGAAAACAGATTTTTTTCCTTTACACACCAAACATAGCAAGTATAGAAATTATGATACAGTACACACTAAATCAGTAAATGAGTACTGAACATTGGAATTTTGATTTTCTTATTTCATTTTCAAATCAATCACTTTAACACACTGATCAGCTGAGGCTTAGGTTTACCTCTCTCACTAGTCTCTGTGGCTGGTCACAAGCAGGTTGCAGATTGTCTGGAAGTATTACATCATCACATCGCCATCCTCTTCCAATCTGGCAGTGTAAAAGGGGGAGCCAGTCAGTTGTTACCTCCCTTAGTGTAATAGGTAATAGCTGCTGACACTGGTCAGAGGTACTCAAGGAGTCTGTGCTATAGTGTGTCATCAAGCCCAACCTCCCTCTCATATACCATCTTCCACCCCTAACCAAAAAACCAAAAGAGTGTCTACTTAGCAACAAGAACTAATATTTCAACCATTTATCTTTTTAATAAAAAAAACCACTGATGATCATGATGACACTGACAGACGTATCATGTATAGGGGTTCAGGTTGAGGCCTTTCTAACTTTTAGAGAAAGAGAGGTAATTAAGCCGTTTACAAAACTCAAAATACAAACCGCTTTGCCTTGCAATTGGGGCAGGAAAAAAAACATAAAAAATTGAAATGTTATTAATCAACCTAAACTATGAAACAAGTTGTATTACCAACCAGTGTAGACAAAATATAATATATACACAGAAAAAAAAAGTTCCAAATCATAATTCTACTATTACAATGTCAAATTTAAAATACAAATGCAGGAACTGGGAAAGATTAAGATATAGTTCAAATAGGCAGGTGCCAGACCTACAACATTCCATAAAACATTATTGCTAATAACATTCCATTGGAAAAAAAGAACTGTAGCAAAAAAAGACAAGCGTTCATGCCTAGCCAGCAGTCATGGGTAAAATCCAGCCCAATTTGATACAAAATGTGTGCCATTGTCACACCAACGGGACGTTTAACTATTAAGGTGCACAATTTTCATGCCCGCACATATGTTCAAGTTGAACTAATTGCAATGAAAATGTATAAAACAGGAAAGCCAAAGTAAGTAAATGGAAGTGTTGTTAGATAGCAATAATAGCATACTTCCCAAATCAAAGAGCTGCTCAAATGCTAACGTGCTGCATCAAGCACACTCACACTGCCAAACATTCAGGACCACTGGACCACACACATCAAAATGTGTTTGTATAAAGACCTTGAGTGTAGTTTAGCATGTTACAAGTACTGTTGACAGCACAAGGTGCCACTGCAGCAAAGAAGGGGGAATTTAAACAGACAAGGTTATATGCAACAGCCATCACAGAATGTTGACTCCATGACCTGAGAAATAAACAAAACAAACACAACAAAGGAACTCTGACCATCATCATCAGGAATGAAACCCAGGTTTGCATGCACACCAGGCGAGCAGAGTTGTTTGCCCTTCTGAGCAGCTTTCCATTACCTCTACCACACTTGTTAGAACACAGCATTTCACTGACCAGAGTTAACGGGATAAAATGAATGTGTACACAAATGATTGCAGGGGTAGAAGAAGGTGGTGGCAAAACAAAACCACCAAGAGCACAGACTGATGACTATATGATTAGATGTAAACTTAGTGGGGGGTGCACAGAAAAATAAAAAATGGACAGTAAGCATACAAATTAATACATACTACATAGTAACACTATATAAATAGTTCTTCCCAATAGTTTCAATGCACATAGAAACATTATGTACATTTCATTCCAATTTTTCATCCCAACCGTTTGATGTACATGCACACGTTACGTACATTTTCTTCTAAACAAATTCATTGATATTGATGCTAACACTGTATTTAATTAGATTTTGGTACTCAAGTTTAAAGTTACATTAGCTACATTTTCTCCCTTTATTATTTTTTTTAAAAGGGTGTAGGATGATTATGCACAAAACAAAAAATGCTGCAAAGCTAAATAAACGCTGCAGTCTGTTCAAGCTGGCAACCGAAGTTTTCATTAATAAATTAAGCTTGAAATGTGAACATTCCAATTTCTAATCCACTGAAAAACGTTGTCCATTAACAAATTCAAAATATATGGGTTATAATGCAATTCATTTAAAAAAAACTGTGCCTTGAAAATGATAAATTTTATAGAAACTACAAGGGCAAAGCCCATATGACTAACATGCTCCTTATGAAACTTGCAATATTTAACATGAAAATGAGAACCCAGACAAAACAAAAAAATGAAATGGTGGCATTAAAATGCAAAGTAATACCAACAAATCTTGTTAATCTTGACCTTGATATGACATTAACCTCCGGTTCCAAATACACTCTTGTGCTATCAAATAAACTACAGCAAAAGTTGTATTATGCCAAAAAAAATGGTGACCTTGGAATGATCTTAACCTTCAGTGATCTTGGCCTTGACTCTCATGAGATATCTCAAGCATGTCTGATCAAATAACCCAATGTTGGTGCATATAATGGGTAAAAAAACCGCCATTCCACTGTACGACGACCTATTTTTTTATAAGTTTTTGCAAGGCCTAAAATCACCTTAAACTTCAAGATCAACACAAAAACGGAACATATTTATATATAAGATAGATCAATCTATCATCTCTACATAAAACAAGTTATATCTCTCATAGTTTAGGGCCTAGGTAACTTTATATAAGACTTTGGACAGCTCCAGTGATACTATTGTCTATTTTTTTAGCTCTAAATAGCCAAGAATTTTTATCATTTTAGAGTTGGTTAGGGGTATGTTAGTAAAAATACCACATCTTAGATATTAGTGCATAGATTTAAATGAAAATAAAAAGCACAATGAACAGAAATAAACTCTCTTTTGATTATCTACCTTTTTATTCTTCTCTTGTCATGTCTTGTTTTGTATTAAATTTAATGTGTTTACAAAAAAAAAAGTTTTAAAGCCCCCTCCTCTTCTTCACTGTCCTGCCAGTCTGAAGACTCAAAGTCCATTTCTCTCACTTCCATGTAAGATAAATGGAAGCCTGTAAACTCCATCAGTCGAAGAATCCAAACCATCCATTTTAGACACTCGCGCCAAAAAAAATGAAAAAACGAACGCATTGAAGAGAAAACTTGTGAAAATGCAGTCGAATGTTTTCACAACAGAATAAACCGGAAGTCAATTGCAGGAAGTCTCGCAATCTTTCAAACAACGCGAGAATATAACCAATGGTTGATACAGACGCTTTGCCTGTTTAGACCTTCGGCCGCCATGCCCAGTAAAGGGTTAATAAAGTTATAAAGAATTGTTCTGCTTATATATGTTACAAACTTTTCAAGTCATCAGGGCTTAGGTCTAAGAGTAAGATGAATTTTGTCCGTCAGCAATACTTCAACTCTTGTGGCGTTTTCATATGAATAGCTCTTGTGGCATGTTCATACGAATAGCCCACAAAAGCACTGCAATCATGTCATCGCCATTCTTTGACATGCTTTCACTGAAGGACAGGCCAACATCGGGAAACATTAGCTGCAAGAGTGGACAAACTTTATCTTGGAACTCTTCCACCGCATGCTGTGGTGAACGACACAGTGTTACATCAGGCAAGTACACTGGCACCATCTTGTCACTTTCTAAAGACATTTTCTCAAACGCTGTGCGAGTATGCTCCAACTCCTCTGTTAGGTCTTGATTCTCAGCCCTTTCTAGTGAAGCAATAATGTCATCAACGACAGTACAAAAAGCGCTGGATTCAGGCCTTATGTCCATCAGTTTGGATTTGAGGCGAGGTGACAACGAGGACAGAAGGTCATGGGTCAGTTTCTGGAGCTGATACAGCTTTATCGAGGCCATAGCAAACTGGCGGTCAACAAGAGGCAGGCGGTCAACACTAAGCATCAAATCTCCCTCTGGTGTAGAATGTCGACGAACCGGTCTCTTTTGAAGAGGCATTTTCTTCGTGCATTTTTTGTCTTTTTTCTGCCCCTGTGGTGGTTTCTCAGGCGCAATGGATGTGTACTGGAAAAGTTCCACTTTACGCCTCTCCTCCCCTTTCCTTAATTTAGACTTTTGCGAAGACATGTCATCACCATCAATTGTGTGTCGTTTTCGGTCAACTTTACCATGGAACGAGTCAGAAACTGCTCTTAAACGCTGCGGAACTGCTGCTGACGGAGGTACCTGGGCTACATTAGAATTCGTCAATGTTTCTGAAGCTGAACATGGATTAGGGACAGCTGCGTTCCTTCGTATTTTCAAAATGATGCCTGGTTTGTTTTCACCATCTGGTGATGCACGGCTCGCTGAATTCTCAACTATTGCAACAGCAGAGTCCCAGCCCGCTTGGTCGATCATTGTGAAATTACTACGAGCTGCATTTGTTGGCTGCTTCTTAATACCTGTACGTTTTTCAGATGAGATTCTATCAGGTACCACCAGTAAACCATACCTTCTACGGTCATTAGATCCTGAAGCTTTAACGAAGTCCATGTCTTCAGCAACAGTTGCATTGTTTTCAGCTGGCTGGTTGGCTGCACAGTGATTCAATTCTAGCTTAGTCACATGATTAACACTATCATTAGATCGTGAAACGGGAAGTAGGGGGAATTCATTACGCTCAATAACTTTCAGCTTGTTTTCAACCGGTTGTTTGGTTAAACTGCATGCTATTTCTGGCCTGACTAAACCTCGTGCCAGTTCTGGTTTAGTCACACATGCCACCTGATTTGATTTAACTTTTTCTGTAACTACTGCCTGCTGCTTTTCTGTAGATTTTTCCTTTTGTACAGTCAACACCTGAGGGTTTTGCCCTTGAACAGAATGTTTGCTGATTTCTTTTGATTCTGCTGCAAGACTAGGTCCCATTTTTTCCAGCTGCAGTGCTGCTTCTTTTACTTTGCTTTCAGATTTACGCAGACTACTTTGTGTCTTACACACATCGTTCTTGTTGTCACTGTATTTGTTCTTTGGTTCTTGACAACTATGCGCATATCTGACTAGCGGTTTCAATGCATCTAGATAAGGACGAGGTCTGCTGCTTTTTGTTGTACTGTCACTGACATGAGGCTGATCAATCTGGGTAAGGTTATTGGGAGAGATTGGCACATGGTCCCTGGAAACGAGATCACTTGGGGGAGGTAAAGATTGGTAGCTACGACAAACCTGCACATGCACACAGTTATGAGCAGGACTAGCCCCGTCTTCATGGTCTGTGAGAACAGGGCACACACGTTCCTCAATTTCACCCTGACTAGCTGGAGAGATTGCACTGGGGGAGGTGAGGTACATACAGGTACTGTCACACTCAGCATGACTGTCTTCTACACGAACAGTGACTTCAGCACCTCTGTGTACATCATGGCTGCTAGCTGGAGTAGCAGGTCCGCTACATGTTGTACTTCGCGGTGACACCTGGGACAGCGGAGAACCCTCCCCTCTGCTTGCTTCACTCTCCTTGCGTAATCGAGCTGCGCCGATCAAAAATTCGGATGTAGAGTCAGGTTCAACAAGAAACTGGCGATCTTGGATCAGATCAGACTCTGTGATGTCATTATCGTTCTTCTCAAATAATGAGGATTTGTCCGATCCCATTGAAGATTGCCTCGTGGCTGACTTGGGCACGCTTAACTCTTTATCTGGAGAAGAACATTCTTTGCCTAGATTCATAACGTTAAATTTGGACGGTGTGTGAAACAGGACATGGCTTGAGGTGTCCAATTTCTCCACACCTTGATAATCAACAGACCGGCTACTGTGAAATGAATCCTTTGTTACTGTTTGAGAATCACTGATCTTTGAATTAATCAGTTTGTCTTTTCCAGAACGCCAGGATGGTTCATCAGTCAGAGTGATCTGGGGAAGAGCAGGTGGAGATTGTAGGTGCAGGCTGCCATCTGGTGACAAGTCATCCATTCGCTGCAGTACTGGCATGCCTTTGGTCTCCTCTGCACTCCATACTTCCCGCTGGATTTGGGGCATCTCGTCTTCTTCAAAGCTTGTCTCTTCTTCCTCCTCGCCCTCTGAATGTGCAGATTTCTGCACAAATCGTAAAAACTGGGATTGAAATTCCATGGCACAAATTGCCAATCCACCCAGTCACTGTGCTAGACCGTGGTCTGCACTCTATGTCAGCCAGTCGATCAATCTCACCAAAAGAGCTTCTTCATCCAGACAGCATCTGATAACAAAAAGAAAATGGTACGATGATTATTACAACTCAAAACTATTCATCCTCGCGAGTACATATGTGTGCAAATGTATGTGAGCGCGTAAGACCAAACTTTTAGTTTTAATTTGCGCTTTACAGAATAATTTAGTATTAACTCAAGGGAGACTTACTTCTATACTTGTATACAAATAACTGTTTTTATTTCGCTGATCCTTATTTTATTGATTCCAATTGCTAATCTCTCACACCCACCAGTAGTCAGTACAGCACCTTCCCTACAATACGTAATTATTCATTATATTTTATTAATATTATATAAGTTGTCTCACTGTCAGAAAGTTCAAATGTCTATTATTAAAATATTATTAGGATACATTTCCACAGTTATCCTTTATTCTGTAACTGATCTGGTATTATAAACATATTCACTGAATTTAAACAATTCCCATTTCTTCTTTGAAACTCTGGCAAATGAAAGGTGTATGTCAGTTACCATGATGATATATTTAAGGTTTAATATGTGGTGCAACTCCCCGAAGTCAGTAACCTCTCTTTTCAATCCACTCAAAGAAGGATCTTTGTCCTTTCATATCCAAAATTCTGTGCAGCAACAACTCTACAGATTGTCCTTACTCTGCTAATATTTTTGGCTTCAGTGTTTACGAGTTTGAAATGGTACCAGAGACTGGTAGTAGAATTCCAAACATAACCAGTGATCACACCACAAAATTTTGCCAGCCAATACTTCTTACAAGTGTCACAGACTTCTAAAAAAAAAAACAAAAAAAACCAGTAACATCACACATATTTCTAGCAGCTCGCTTCACCCCTCTCCAACTTTCCGGCAATAGAAAGAAATAGAATTTTAAAAAATCATTTGCAAGTGACTACAATAATCACATGTAAGATACATATTGTACATACAAACATGACAGAGAAAAACAGTATTAACAATAACATACATTTATGGGTCTGTCTACAAAGTTGGTTCACTTTTTGTGACATGGGTGCCCCCCAAAAAAAGTTGTCAAATACATACATGTTGTGGTTTATTAGAAAGATATGTATGTGTGTGATCATGCCATGCAGGTTAGAAGATAAGTTTTGACCTTATATGCATGTAGTCAGATCTTTAGTGTACACACTCAACGAAATGTCCAATGTAACACGGAAACCAAATAGTACTTAAAAACCAACAATATATATATATATATATAAAGTTGGCAAAGAATCTTTATTTATAAAGAGATTTGCTATCAAATAGATATAAGATTAAAAAGAAATGTTTACATTAGTAAAGAAGTTTATCTATTGATACATTATCAAGTCAGTCAATTTTCGACAAATTTTAATCGTTAAAAGTTCTTTTATACTTAAAATGAAACAACCTGAAACAGCTACTGCACATACAAATTGTGTATAATATTATAACATAATCACAAAATAAAAATAAGATCTTACAGGTCTCTATTAAAAAAAACTGGTTCTTATTTTAAAAAATAATGTCCAATGTAACACGGAAACCAAATTAAGCTTGACGATAAATTATATTCTGCTAAATAATATTTATCAAACTTAGCGTATCCAAATCAAGTCAAATAATAAATTTAAATAAGTTTACTTGTCACTGCTGTTTCAAAGAGCATTTTTATTTATTCATTAACAAATTTTGAACGGATCTCATCATCCATCGTAACAAGAACGACAAAAAATAATGGTTTCTTGGCTTCTAATTACTTTGGACTAGCCAGAGATCTATTTTCATTAAAATAGGCACCACAGTCGAATTAAACTTATCCTAACAACTAAATTCCATATATGGAATGGAATTAAGTGCAGAGAATACCAAAATGATGATCAACAACACCAATGGCATCAACACGGACATCAAAGTCCAAGGCCAATCCCTCAACACAGTGCATAGCTTCAAATATTTAGGAGCCATTGTATCAGACAATGCGTCCCGACAGGAAGTCCTCTCCAGGATCGCACAAACAACTGCTGCCCTGACAAGGTTGAAGCCCATTTGGAAAGACAGGACCATCAGTCTACATTCCAAAGTAAGACTGCTGCGCTCCCTTGTCATCTCCATCTTCCTTTATGCTTGCGAAGCATGGACCCTCACAGCAGATCTCCAACGAAGAATACAAAGCATGGAGATGAGGTGCTACAGAAGACTTCTGGGCATTTCCTATACCCAGCACATCACCAACGACGAAGTCCGACAGACCATCACACAAGCCATTGGACAACATGATGACCTGCTTACAGTGGTGAAGAAACGGAAACTCCGATGGTATGGCCATGTCACTGGATCATCAGGCCTTGCAAAGACTATTCTGCAAGGCACAGTGCAAGGAGGTAGAAGAAGAGGGAGACCGAAAAAGAGGTGGGAGGACAACATTCGAGAATGGACTGGTTTGACACTGAGCAAAGCCATCAGGGCTACTGAGGACAGAGAAAGATGGAGTATGCTGGTTAAACGATCATCTGTGGTGCCCCCACGACCTCCGGGTTATGGGACAGGATAGGATAGGAACAACTAAATAAACATAAAATATTATATAAACATGAAGAATCTTTCCGTAAAGAGTCAGTTTTCTTGGTGACACTGCGTGCGATGTCCAACGTAACAACTACGTGATACTCGGAAATCACACACAATGAAAAAGATTCCCCGCTTAAAATGAAACCACGCGAGAAGGGACGAGTGTATATATCAATCCGCTAATGAGGCCTACTTTACGTCATTAAAATAGTTCTACTAGGTATGCTTTGAAATAAGCAAAATAAATTTGTGTGTAGTCCAACGTAACACGAAAATCCGGAAACGATGTCAACCGATGCTTTTCAGACCATCAAAGCATTTACATAACGACTAAATTGTTATTTGTAAACATTGGAATTCATTCATAACATACCACCAAGAAAGACAACTCTAAAAAAAAAACATGTATTCTTGCGCTTAAGACAAAGATCAATTTTTGAAAACATTCTGCCTGTTTCGGAAACCATGCGTTACGTTGGACATCCAAATTTACTCCGGCTATAATACACAAAATACAAAACAAATTGTTTTTGTAAGTATTGTGCATGTTTAAACTATTACTAATGAGTTAGATTATAATAATTGTACGTGTTCTATGACATCTTTTTTTATGTAAACACTTAAAAGAAAACCCGGTCATTCTCATGTCACAAAATTAGGTCAAATTTTAGGCCACTTTCAGACATTTACAAAGCAAATACAAAGGTTCTATAGACATTTTCGTCTTGATATTATTAATACTATCTCTACGATCATTTTTAAATAAGATAATAGCAAAAGGAAAGGCAAATAAGCAGCTTGTTGTGATAAATATTATCTAGAAAAGCAGCACCCCTCTCTGTGCTCAGCTTTGTAGACAGACCCTTATAAATAAAATTATTATTGAGGAATGAGTGAGAAAAACAGTATTAGCATAGATTTATAAATTAAAGTATTATTATTAAATAATAGTATTATTACTACTACTACTTCAAAACACATGACAAATTCAACCAATTCTCGATACCCACCCATTAAAAAAGTATTTTAAATGTTAAATTATATTTTACTGGACGCAAATGTATAAATGGCAGTCCCTGCATTACTCATGTACACACAAGACATAAGATTGGCCAGGTCATATAAACCTACATCCCCAAACAGTATAGAAAATTTTCAGTTTGAAACGTTAAACTAACAACATATCTCACAGTCACAATCAGGGTGACAGCTAATTCTTTAAAATGTTTATCTGACTCACCATGTAATCGTTAGATGAATTATAAACATTCAACAAGAGGAAGTGATATTTTGCTGTTGAACAAACATTTCTTTAAAAAACCTGACTAATCAGTAATCTGAAACGTGTCAGCTGTGTATTATTTCAAAAACGTATGCATCATGTATCATAATGATTTATCATTTGGATGTTCAACAAAGATTATCAATTGCAAACATACAAACAAGATATATATATTACATGTATAGCTGCAGAATAATAATACATAATGAAATTGGGGAATTCATATCTATTTTCCAGGAAGTTTCCTCTTGCGCAAGTGAAACTCCAGTTTCACCAGCTTCAGGCTTGAATTTACTTCTTTCATCAAATCACCTGGTACTGGGAGTGTGGCCTATTATTTTAAAATTTGACCCATTCTCTACCCTATTAAAGTAAGAGAGACTATACCCGAGAAATCCACTGATTTAATAGGTCTCTCTGAAACTGTCATGGTGCTAATGTACGCTGAGTAAACGTTCTTGAATCTTGCGCCTCATTGATCAATCACACCTCAAAACATTAAATAATAAAAAATGTAAAAAAGGAATTAAAAATGATTTACTATTTGTATTAAAATATAAAGATATGCTGGTTCAATATTAAATGTGGTGATATAAAACTAACAAATAAATGCCGCAATAAATCCCTGGCAACCATCAAAACGAATCCAACCGCATTTCAAAACATCAACCATCAGCAAACCAGCATCATGATACACAACGCCATTACTATCACTTCTAAAATTCGTTTCAGTGCTTCTTACGTCGCATAAAGTCACAAAATATTGATTAATAGAAATACATTAAGTACTTACATCTTTCAAATGAAGCCAGGATTTCAAGAGGTATGATGATTTGTGGACATAAACAACGAAAATTTCAGCAAAATGTCGACATCGCAGTGCTCCAGCTACATCGACACAGCGCCACCTATTGACTACTTCCGCCTGTGGTCAACGTTCGGTAACTCCACGGACCAAGGAACACTGCTAGCGTGCGTCTTTCATTACGATAGCGAGGCCTATGATTGTGTCAAACGAACAACCCTCAAGATGATGTACGATTTAAAAAACGAGGACGAAGCAAAGGAATATCTTAAAAACGTTGGCATAGAATATAGATTTCAATGCTTCCATGAAAAAAATCCTGAAGGTTTGTCTTAATTGTGAACGCTTAGTTTTTATCTGACTTCATACCCTGGAAATATTTTAACTTCTCAATCGCTGGTTACAAATCATGGTCAAACTGCGAACCAAGATCATTACTGTATTGGTATAAAACTACATGTTGTTTTGTTTTTTGATATTAATTTACTTTTATAATTATGAGTTTACCACACTATTGTACTCCCCACCCACCCCTACCACCACTATCATCCCCTTAAGTAACGTCCTATCCTATCCCGTAAGTTAGCCGTTGGGGCACCCCAGATGATCGTTTAACCAGCCGGTCCAGCGTACTCTATCTTTCTCTGTCCTCAGCAACCCTCATGGCTTCACTCAGTGTCAAGTCAATCTATTCTTGAATGTTGTCCTCCCACCTCTTTTTCTGTCTCCCTCTTCTTCTGCGTCCTTGCACCCTGCTTTGCTGGCTGGTCTTTTTAAGTTTAGTTTTGTTTAGTTAAGAGGGACTTGTATAGGCCTCGCTGCTTTTTGAATGTCCCTTTTATTTTGGGCATTTTTACTTGTCCGGTTCCATTTGCAGTTGTTTGGGGAATACTAAAGATAGTGTGCTAATTAGTCATCATTTGGATTCCTGTATGGAAATGACCTTTTCCAGAAGATTTTTTAAAGGTTGGCTATTTTAGTATCAACTGGCAATTTATTCCACACGGGCGCAACTCTGTAGGAGAATGAGTATTATCTTTTGTTTGTGCGGCAATGTCATTTATAAGAATATTGTCCTATGAATATCTTGTTCTAGAGTTAGTATTCAACTGAAACAAAGTGTTAACATCGATGTTGTCAATCCCATTAAAAATCTTGAAAGTTTGGATCAGGTCACCCTCAATCTTCTAAACTTCAGAGAGGGCAAATCCAAAACTCTCAATCTCTCTGAAATGTCTCGGCGATTTAATCATCCGAGTCGCTCTTCTTTGTACCACTCTGTCATAGGCAGATGACTGCTTCTTAAGATACGGAAACCAGATCGCATTCACATACTCAAGATGTGGCCTTACATGAGGTTTATACAGGCGGGTTAAGGTATCACTATCCAAGTAAGTAAAAGATCAGCGTATGATACCGAGCATTTTATTAGCCTTGGAAATTGCATTGTTTATGTGTTTATCAAAGTTTAGGTTCCTATCAAAAGTAACCCCCAAATCTTTTTCCTCACTATTATGGTCAATCGTCACTTTGTCGTCACCTGTCGCCATCAAATAGTCATGTCCAGGATTTTTCTTACCCATATGGAGTTACTTTGATGCATATACCATACCCATATGGAGTACCTTACATTTTGATGCATTAAAATGCAATTGCCAGGTATCTGACCAAATCAAAATACTACCTATATCTTTTTGTAATTTATCACACTTAGAATAGATGTCACATTATATAGTTTAGTGTCATCTGCAAAAATGCTACAATTACTAGATACTTTGTCAGGTAAGTCATTTATAAAAATTGTAAAAAGAAAGGCCTGATGCTCTGGTGATGTGACCACACCTTTGGAGTTTCCGTTTCTTCACCACTGTGAGCATGTCATAATGTTGTGCAATGGCTTGTGTGATGGTCTGTCAGACTTTGTCATTGGTGATATGCTGGGTATAGGAAATGCCCAGAAGTTACAGAAGTAACGTGTCATTTATTAATAATTCTGAGTATTTTCATATTAAATAAAGTTCTGCCTGCTTTGAATGTAACAGTACAGTTGCTATTAACTTTTATTTCGGTGTCCAATTACAGGTTGCCATAGACTGGCTGACTTTTTTGAAAGCGTGAAAAAGGAATTTGAGAAGGCTGCTAAGATTTACAAGAGCAACTGTGATGATTACAAATATGGGCACAGCTGCTTCAAGTATGGCAACTACAGAATGGCAGGCAGGGGTGAGTAGTAGCACTTTTCCAGGTCAAAGAGCTGCTAAAGGTATTTGCTAATACCAGGATCTAAAGTCCAGCTGGCCAAGAATCCAACATAGTTGCTATTTGATGTGCGCCATGTTGCACCCCAGACAACTTTATCACCGTCAGGGGATCGGACGTATATAGCGCTGGCAGGGTGCGTACATCTACATGTATAGTAATTGATGTGTTGGTGATACTTATTTACCAAAGTTTCACCCAACCGTACTGCTCACCTGTTGTTCACTATTGTTCATTGATGTTGATATATATGATGCCCCTTTTTTGTCTTCCTATTTTGTTGAACAGTTGCTGCAAAGTATTCTATTGTTATCCCATTTCAGCATCAGAGAAAAGCCCGGAAGTAGGTCTGGAGTATTATCTGAAAGGTTGCGACAGCAGGTACTTGCCTGCGTGCCATAATGCTGCTCTTCTGCTGCACAGCCACAAACTGACACAAGCGCCTGACCCTGACCGAGCAGTGAAGTTGCTGAAGCATGCTTGTGACAGTAATCATGTGGACAGTTGCTATCAGGTTGGTTTCTAATCCTGCATTTTTTTTTTTAATGGCGCTCATGTTTTCACATTTTTACCCTAGATAGAGGTTTATTTATCCTATCCTATCCCGTAACTCAAAGGTCGTTCGGGCACCACAGATGATCGTTAAACCAGCGTACTCCATCTTTCTCTGTCCTCAGCAACTCTCATGGCTTCACTCAGTGTCAAGCCAATCCATTCTCGAATGTTATCCTCCCGCCTCTTTTCTGTCTCCCTTTTCTTCTGCCTCCTTGAACCATGTTTTGCAGGATGGTCTTTGCAAGGCCTGATGCTCTGACGATGTGGCATACCTTCGGAGTTTACGTTTCTTCACCACTGTGAGCAGGTCATCGTGTTGTCCAATGGCTTGTGTGTCTGCCATTGATGCTGTCCTGGGTATAGGAAATGCCCAGAAATCTTCTGTAGCACCTCATCTCCATGCTTTGTATTCTTCATTGTAGATGGAGATGACAAGGGAGCGCAGCAGCCTTACCTTCGAATATAGACTGAGGGTCCTGTCTTTCCAAATGGGCTTCAACCTTGTCAAGGCAGCAGTTGTTTGTGCAATCCTGGAGAGGACTTCCTGTCGGGACTCATTGTATGATACAATGGCTCCTAAATATTTGAAGCTATGCACTATGTTGAGGGATTGGCCTTGGACTTGGAAGATCTCTCTTCGTTTATCACACAGATCCAAAAGTTCAGATGTGATCCCGGCTTCTTCTTTGGGCGGTGCTTGCCAAGGAGCTCAGTGGCGGCATCTGTCACAGCTGAGTTGAAGGTGGTGGTCATGATGTTGACATCTACTTCACCAGCTCCCAAAACGAGCAGTGATGTAAATTTTCCTCCAATTGTGGCTTGGAATATTCCTGCCACCTCCGGGTCTTGCAGTTTGTCCAGGTCAAACTTCAGTCTGGTGCACTTTGCTGTGTTTACTCTCTTCGTGGTCACTTCTGGTTGTGATACTCCACGCTGGGACTGTGTCGTGTCCATCGTCTGGATTTTTTGTGGAGACCCAGCGTGTTTGCCAGTATCAGATTGTTGTATCTGGCAAACTCCAAGAATCTCGGATCCCTGTCATTTGTCTAGTTTTTGCAGTGGTGTCCTCATGTGTCTCCTCAGTTGTGGTGCGCATCTTGGCCAACCTTGGCATTCCAGTCACCTTGCACTATTACTATGTCCTTCTTTGGCACTTGGTCAAGGACCGCCTGTAGATGTTTATAGAAATCCTCGACTTCACAGTCAGTCTGATGTTGGGGCATAGGCCTGGATGATGGTGATGTTAAAAGGGTTGCTCTCAGACAGATATTAATGAGTCTACTGGAGACTGGGCGGCAACCCATGACAGCGGCTAGAATGTTGTGGACCAAGAATCTAATGCCGTGTTCGTACCTGCCATCTCTCCAGCTGAAATAAAGCCTGTGACCTTAGTCAGTCGTTGTTTCACCTAGACCTTTCCAGCACAGTTCGCTGATACCTAAAATGCTCCATCGATAGTGGTTCACCATCACCACCATTAAAAGCCATAATAAGTATCATTATCATCACCTTCATCATCATCATCATTGTTGTTGTCATCATCATTGTCATCATCATCACTATAGTTAGCGCTCCCTATATGTTGCAGCTTAGTGCCTGGTTCATCACAGGCACGCCCAGTGTTGGCAAAGACATGACTCAGGGGTTCCAGTATGCCAAAAAGGCCTGCGAGATGGGCAACTGCTACAGCTGTGCCAACCTCAGCCAGATGTACAAGAAGGGGGACGGGGTGGCTAAAGATGACCAGATGGCGGAGAAATACAGACAGCAAGCCAAAGAATTGTACGACGAGATGACTCAAAATCGTAGAACAATCACAGTCAACCAGTAGAGTATTTGGACATTAGTGGTAATATTTTTAGGTCACTGTGTGCTGGACATGCATTGTTTCTGTTGGCTATATATTTTTTTGTGGGTAGTGTAGATTGGTGAGAAAAATAAATAATCAGAGCATGGAATTCTCCGCGTTTCCGCGATTTTCCGCGGTTGATGGCTTTGCTTTACGCGGAAAGCTTTTAAGTTTCCGCAGAAAAAAATCTTTATGGAGGTGTGACAGCTAACCGATTTTTTTCTAGTTCTGATCCAGTGAGTCTATAAAAAAGGTTGCCGATCTCAAAAAGCGCGCTTCACACTGGTGTAGCTGGGTAGCTTTAGTTGTCAAAGATGGCGGAGAGGCGAATTGTGAATCGTGGTGAGATTTTCGTGGATGACACTGCTAGAAATGAATGGAGGTGGGCTCGGTTAGAAGTAAAAGTCGGAGAAGAACTGCTTTCATTTCACATTACAAAGCTACAGCAACGCGTGCCATCAACCAGCCAGATCCAATCATCTTTCGTGGAAACAGATTGTGCTCATGCTGCCCGCCAGTCACCAGTCCCCACAAAAAAGAAGCAGAGTTCATTGCTCTTATTTTTCAAATAAACTGGAATTCACACACATAAACTGTGTATATAGATAAATTGTTAAAATTCTCTTTATTTTATTTATGAATAAATTCATTTAAATGTATTTCCAGTCAAGTGTAATCAAATTATTTTGAACACTGTACAACCTTTTTTATAATTCGGTGACCAGTGAAAGAAAAATACTTGTTTTCACCTGTATAATCAGATCTTATTGAAGAAAAAGTTAGGTTAGGTTAGGTAGGTAGATTAACGTCCCCGGACACATCAGCGTATAGGGGACATAAATAGTTTTTTAAAGGAAAAAAAATGGCAAAATTTTTATGGTGTTAAACTGCTAAGTTTCTCTTTAAAATGCACCAGATTGCACAGATGTTAATATATATTTAAAAAATTTTACAGGGTTGCAAGCCCCGGGATCCCCTAAGGGGGGATGGTATTTCCTCTTTTTTTAATAGGGGTAATTACATGCTCTGAATAATAGAATATTAAAAATACTCAAAGAATTGGTCAGAAAATGCAGTGGAGTATCATATTTTCTGTATTTCTAAAATTAGACAGAGGTTGTCTACCTTACTCCAGTTGCACAATGGGGACAGAGTGAGAACACCCATTGGTTATCATGTTGCAGTGCATGTAACACTCTGTCCCCATTGTTCATGTTGCACTGGTCCTGATTTGGCTCGGAAGAGTCCACTGGACCTAAAGCAATAACCATGTAATTTAATGTCTCAGGTTGCACAATGGGGACAGAGTTAAAACACACATTGGTTATCATGTTTGGTTTTAATTATTGTGCTTTCTATGTGTTGCATGTATATGTAACTGGATGTAATAATTGTAAAGCGCCTTGAGCATTTGTATGAAAACGCGCTATATTAAAGATACATTATTATTATTATTATTATTATTATTATTATTATTATTATTATGTTGCACAATGGGGACAGAGTGAGAACACACTTTGGTTATCATGTTATCTCTTGAAGCGGTTGCCATGTTGAAAGTGGTGTTAAACAGTTCAGTTGGTTGTACTTACCTTCTGTAAATGAGGACAATAAACCGTCATTTATTTTATCAAATTCATTTCCCTAGGACCATTTTTGACACCAATGGCTCTTGTTCATCACCATAGTCAAGCAAGAGGATCTTCAACAAGGGTTTTTAAGTTTTCAAGACTATTACTTATTGTTCACAAATGATTTTACAGGTTGTCTCATTTTTGGTCCTGATTTGGCTGGGAAGAGTCCGCTGGACCTAAAGCAATAACCATGTAATGTAATGTAAGGTTGTGTGACCCCCATAGCTCAGTGGTACAGCGTTTGCCTGACACACTGATGACCCACGTTCCTAGCCCGGGGTGGGCAACATAAAAAGTTGACATTTTCACTGTCCATATTTGCAGTTTTATTGCTTTGGTGGTTCAGTGTTGAATTAGGTCCCTAACCCCTCTTTCCTACCCCCGTGGGGTTGCCGGGGGTTTCAGTATAAATAGTACCCCCACTTTCTGGAAATTTTGTGCTTTAAATTCCCACTGTCGCTGTCTTTCTCCTTTGTTCTTTCTCATTCCTACTCTGTTCTATCAATCTACTATACTATCTTCTTCTTCGCTAGACCAGACACCTACCGTTTTTCTTGAAAACTCTTCCGGGACAAAACTCCTCATTTGTGTGTGAGGTCTGTTGGATCAGTTTTGGAATTTTGGACGCTTTCTGCCAAATGGTCACTAGGGCTTCCTATGATGTTATTATTTGCCAATGTAGGCATTTTATATGTATGTGTTTTGTTTATATTTTATAATGATGTTTGTATTCTATTTTGTTTTTGTAAACGGGGGTTCAGTAAATTAAGAGTATAGCCTCACGTCCCCTGCGTGGAATGTCTTTATTGTAAAGCGACCGTATGGTGGAGTGCCTTCAGTGTTACCACTAGGGTTGTTTCGGCAGATCTTTTATGCGGATTAAGGGCGAGTCCTCTTTCAGCGAAGTTGTGGTCTTGATTTTGTGATCCTGATTCGGCTCTTTGCAGTCTGCTGGCCCCTGTAAGCAGTGAATAACTAACTAACCCCCTCTTTCCTGAGATGGATATCCACGTCTGCCATATCGCCGATGGTAGGCGTAGACGTTAAACTTCAATGTTCATTGTGGATTGAACAGGGAACCATTTCTTTCTTTAAATATGTGTAACTACTAAATGACATCACTGAGCGGTAGACTGTCAGCAAGTTTGTTGTTGCAGTGGATACAGGGAAAACAGCCCTCGGTGTTGGTCTTTGTGGTGGAGAGGGAAAGAGGGATGTATACACGTGGCTTAGCTGCTGCACTGTCTCATTGAGTGGTTCTGCTCGTTACTAGTGTGTTCTTGAAATACACCGGTATATGACAGACTATGTTGAATGTGTGAATCTGTGCAAGACAGGTTATATGGGTGTTTTGTGCATGTCCCTGTGTGGATTTTTAACAAAAAAAAACACACACACACAATATTTTTAATTTGTACATAGTGCACGTTTCTTTAGGTTTCAACTGTGATCTTTGTGAACGTTTCTTCTTAAAACTGTGTCTGTACCTTTGACAACAACAATTGTCCTTTTTATCTGCATTAAAGATTTCTTAACTTTGACATCAACCAATAGTCCTTTTTATCTGCATTAAAGATTTCTTAACCTTGACATCAACAATTGTCCTTTTTATCTGCATTAAAGATTTCTTAACCTTGACATCAACAATTGTCCTTTTTATCTGCATTGAAGATTTCTTAACCTTGACATCAACAATTGTCATTTTTATCTGCATTAAAGATTTCTTAACCTTAACCTTGACATCAACAATTGTCCTTTTTATCTGCATTAAAGGTTTCTTAACCTTAACCTTGACTTGGAAGGTACTGGTTAATTGTACAAAGCAATGGTCAGGTCAGGAAAGTAGTCGACCGAAATGGCGAAGCTTCTGTAACGTTGCCATTTTGTTACATTTGTTTTTAATCCTCTATCAAATGCGAAGAAAACTTTGTGTACTTTATGGTGGGACGGTTCGGTAACAAAATATTTGTCAGCAGCATAACATTAGTGGAATGTCAAAGACCGCATGACAGAGTCCATGACACAGTCCAAGCATGTATCAGGGTTCGTACAAGACTTGAATACTCTTGAAAATACTGGAAAAATAATTTTCATTTTCAAGACCCTTGAAAATTCTTGAAAATCAGCAAATGTGTCTGTAGTTCTTGAAAGTTCTTGAATTTTGACAGAAGGAAGACAAGAAATTTTCAGTGACTAATAAAAACAACAACCTCCAACAAATCACGAACTAATAACAATAAAATTAAATTGGTAAATACTCAGCGGTTTGTACTTTCGCTTATACCGGAAGTCAGAAGTGGTCCCTTCATCAATCCAGGCAACTGCCGGTGTTATTTTCTAAGTCGAAGAATCTTCACGGTTATGAAGTTGGGTTGAAGTTGCAAAGATCAAGATGCCTAGCGGAAAATGCCATTTTAATAAGAGATGGCTTGAGCACGAACTCTACAGGTCTTGGCTACAAGAAGATCCAAAGAACAAGCACGGAGCGAAGTGTTCATCATGTGGGGGGATATGCTGAAAGCAAGAATTGTCATTCAAGCCGTTCGTGATGTTGGTGGTGCAGAAAATGTAAATGTGTCCAAGGAGATGCTGAGCTACACCAGCTCTGCAAGAGCCAAATATCAAGAGTATCTTGATGACCAGAAGAAGCACGAGGAGGTACAAAGAATTCAAAGAAGAGGAAAGCTGAGGAGGCAGAGCTGTCCGACATGAAAAGCAAGAGGCAGAGACTTTTCGACGATTATAACAGCTTGCAGGAGTCTGCAGACAGACTTGCAGAGGAGGCGGCAGAAAAGAAGAAGATGTCTCTTTTGCTGGAGTCGAATGCACTTAGAAAAAGAGCCAAAGAACTGCAGGCAGAGACACAGAATCTTGAAAAAATTATTAAAGAGAAAGAAGCAAAGTGAAAAGGCAGTGCCTGTTGACTGATTGAATGAATCATTGATGACAGCCTATGCAAAGATGTGCATCATTAAGATTCTTTGTTTTAAATTATTACTTTAGTCTTAACTATACTAGTCATAAACCACATGTATAAAATAAATAAAATTTCTTTTGATTGAAGAATTTTTTTGTCCCCAAAATGTCATAATTAAATACTTTCTCCGTTTGTTCACTGCAGGTAACAGTACATGAGAACAATTAATACATAAGATGGAGAATAAGTCATGGTATAACTAAAAACATGCCTGCGAATGGGTTTTTGAATTTTGAATTTATGGGTCTTGAAAGTACTTGAAAAGTTCTTGAATTTTGCCTTAATTGTTCTGTACGAACCCTGATGTATGTGTGTGTTACTTTGTGATGTTATTGACAAAAAACGTACCTCAACAAAACAAACAAGGAGAGTCCAAGCATGTATGTGTGTGTTACTTTGTGATGTTATTGACAAAAAACATACCTCAACAAAACAAACACTGTCGCTGTCTTTCTCATTTGCTCTTTCTCATTCCTGCTCTGTTCTATCAATCTGCTATACTATCTTCTTCTTCGCTAGATCAGTGACCTACCTTTTTTCTTGAAAACTCTTCCTGGACAAGACTCCTTGTTTGTGTATGAGGTCTGTTGGATCAGCTTGGGAATGTTGGACGCTTTCTGCCGGGTGGTCACTAGGGCTTCCTATGATGTAACTATTTAGCAATATAGGCATTTTATATACACATGTATGTGTTTTGTTGATAATTTATAATGATGTTTGTATTCTATTTTGTTTTTGTAATCGGGGGTTTGAGTAGTTGGGGTAAAGCCTCAGCCATCCCCTGCGTGGGATGTCTTTATTGTAAAGTGACTGGCCAGTGGAGGGCATTCAATTTTCCTACTAGGGTTGTTTCAGCAGATCTTTTATGCGGATCGGGGGTTGTCCGGTCCTGATTTGGCTCAGAAGAGTCCGCTGGACCTAAAGCAACAATCAATCAATCAATCAACAAAACAAACAAGGAGAGTCCAAGCATGTATGTGTGTGTTACTTTGTGATGTTATTGACAAAAAACATACCTCAACAAAACAACAAGGAGACCAAACAAATAAGTGGGCTTTTTAAATATTTTATTTGTATTAAGACAATGTAATACTGATAGGGATTTAATCCTGGAAGTGATACTGACACAGCTGTTGTTAATTATTTTATTTGTATTAAGACAATGTAATACTTATATGGAGTTAATCCTGGAAGTGATACTGACAACAGTTGTTAATTAAAATAGACAGTGAAATAAAAACAATTTTGACATTTAAATTTAAAGCAAATACTTCCAACAATACAGAAATAATTTAAATGCCAGCAGTTCACATTTCTTTTTTTTCCCAATTGTTAAACAAAAGCTACATCACGTCAAAATCGTGAAACAAGATTGCAATTTTTTTCTTGTTGGTAATATATCATTATTATGTAATACTGATCGAATTATGTCCTTATCATAATAACATTGAACAATCATAATATTATATGTTACATGAAATTTACAAAGCTAGTATCCCTTCTGGTTATTTAGAGATACAAAGATGAAGACGCGTCACAGGCATGGGCGCTCGTGTGTCAGATAGAAGCATCTGTGGCATGGACGCTCTCTCTCTGTGTCTCTCTCGCTGTCTCTCTCTCGCTTGTATTTAATAGTTATTGTTAAAGCCCCAAGATCAAAAAAAAAAAAAGTGCGAGCGTTGTGGCCAAGTGGGCTAAGGCGGGACTAACTTGCCTTGTCCAGAGGCCAGAAACCAATGGCGCCTGACAGGTGTGGGTTCGATCCTGCATCGGGGCGTTATGTTTCTCCGAATATTATTTACTTTCGACTCGGGCAACGTCTCGGGGGTTTTCTCCGGGTACTCCGGTTTGCTCCCCCAGCAAAATTTTAAAAAAGTTTCAAAAATTTAAAGAATTTCTAAATTTCAAAAATCACAACTAATGTTAGGTAGGTTGGGTTTGGGCGCACCACAGGCTGCGACTACGCCTGTGGAAGGGGAGGCGGCCCAGAATTTCCCGATAAAAAGGGACAATAAAGCTTTAAAATCTAAATCTAAAATCTAAATCAAGACCGATGTAAAAAAGTGCATCCAGAGCTTACTCTTTTTTCCTTGCAAAATAAAATTGTTATCTTATCTATCTCTATCTCACTCTCTTTCTCTCTCTCTTATACGTATGGGAAAATCAGGGTGCTGGTTGTATATGCTTTCCTGAGATGTTTTAAACAAAGACTAATAGATTAATAGATTAGACTAATAGATTGCAGGTGGCAAGAGTGGGAAGCACATCTACGGCAGAGTAATAGTATGTCTTTTTTTTTATAGAACATTTAAATCAACAAATAACATGGAAGCTTATATATTTTTAGATGTGAATAATTATGTAAAGAATGCACTGACAAAATTTCGTTGTGGTGTGTCAATTATTGCTGTTCATGCATATAAATTTAAGAGTGTAACCTATCACAATATGCTATACCGTCTATGCGGTCTAGCTTGTGAAGATGAAGTCCATTTTGTTCTCTGTTGTCCATGCCTGAATGATTTAAGGAGCGATTTAATCTTACCTAAATATTATAGGTACCCTTCTGCTGTCCAATTAAGCTTCTCTCTACACAAAGTATGACAATATTAAGAAATCTAGCTCTGTATCTGTTTTTTGTATTTAAGCGTTTGAGAGAAGTATCTCAATAAGATGTTATCTCATTTGTGTTATACCGATGTGGTTATTTTTGTAATGTGCTTACGCCTTCATATGGGGCTATGACCTGAATGAATAAATTCTTGATTCTCTTTCTCTTTCTCTCTCTGCCTGTTTATAAATTAAGTTACTTATTTTTACCATATTGTTGATCGTTGCACCTAGAATTGCACAGCAGCTTTGCTTTAGAGCATCTGCACCTGTTTGACATTTTTGTGTCGCCCCCTTCCACCCCTCCCCCTTCTACTCACCCACAATTGCATTGTACAAATGCTTGCCCTCCTGATGCCAACTCTTCACCCTCTGCTGACGGCAAAGATACAGTCTTGTCAAGGCAAACATTTTATTCTGTGAGGAGCTTTTGAGGACACATGTTCAACGGATTTCTCTGTTGTCACTGCATTAGTGTATGTCTGTATGTAAATCTCTGTGCAGTATACAAACTATTTGTTGGATCTCCCCTGCCACGGTCAACTGAAGGCACTAAAACAAACAAGGTGCCAAGCTCGGGAAATGTAGAAAGATTGCGTACAGAGATGTGACAATTTTACTAAAAGCTCATCAATGTTTTGGTAAAAATGGAAAAAAACAAGAAAAAAACAACAACCAAAGCTTAGTAAATTTTTTAGGAAATTTGTACATTCCCCAAGTGGAACAGTAATTGTACTACAAATTTTAGGAATGTGTAAATTTTATAGTTTTGTAAATTTACTGTAACATATACACTGTGTAGGAAAACTCAACAATACAATGTAATACTGTATGATAAAAAAATGACCAAGATGGCCATATAAATAATGAGAAAATGTCCAAATATTTTTTTTAAATACTTAGTCTTTGTTATCTTCCAAAATAAAATAACATAACACAAGGCAATATAATTTAATATAATATACAATATAATATTCCATAATTCCATAATATTAATTCTCACACGAACATCTTGCAAGTTACACACACTTTTGTACATAGGCAAGATGATAGAGAGTTCATGTCTATAAATGACGTTTTAAGATGCATAATGCATATACCTATAATGTGGACATTAGGCACAGAAGAGTAATCATAAAAAAAATAATCCTACGAGTACTCCTTTCCATGACAGACTGTGTGCAAGTACTTGCAGACTGCCATTCAATATAATATTTCCAGTCTTAACAAACCCGGTCCTAAAATGAAGCAGGTCGAAGCCTCTGTCCTAGAATCTATACACTCAAAGATAGAATGGCTGCATTTTTAAATAAATTGATGTCTTCTTGAACCGATTCAATGTCAGACTTACCTGTAAGCATTTACAGATTGCTGAAATATTCTACACATTGATGCAAATTATGCATAGCAATTATAGCACACCATTGTTTGGCGTACAGGCTATCAGCCTTTAATAACCTAAATGTAATTAACGACAGAGTGTCGTTAACAAAGTGATGTAGAGTGCGATGAGTCCGTTTATCTGATGAGGCTCCAGTTGTTCTTTTCCAGTCCTTTCTGCGCTGTCAAGGAGCCATAAGGGGCTGAGAAAGGGGGAGTGTGGGGGAGGGGGTAGAGAAAAAAAAACCACAATTTTAAAAATTATTATAATATAAAATATATATATATATATTTGTATGCTGTTGATGATTTATTCCACTGTAGATTGTTCTAACCTATAAAGGGAAAAGTGAAAGCCCCAGTTGAAAACCTGTCTTGACTTTGTAGGCATGACCAATTCACTGCGGCAACAGTACCCCCGTTGGGGTGCCGGGGGTTTCAGTATAAATAGTATCCCCACTTTCTGGAAATTTAGTGCTTTAAATTCCCACTGTCGCTGTCTTCCTCATTTACTCTTTCCCATTCCTGCTCTGTCCTATCACTCTGCTATACTATCTTCTTCTTTGCTAGATCAATGACCTACCTTTTTTCTTGAAAACTCTTCCTGGACAAGACTCCTTGTTTGTGTATGAGGTCTGTTGGATCAGCTTGGGAGTGTTGGACGCTTTCTGCCGGGTGGTCACTAGGGCTTCCTATGATGTTATTATTTAGCAATATAGGCATTTTATATGTATATGTTTTGTTGATAATTTATAATGATGTTTGTATTCTATTTTGTTTTTGTAACCGGGGGTTCGAGTAGTTGGGGTAAAGCCTCAGCCGTCCCCTGCGTGGGATGTCTTTATTGTAAAGTGGCTGGCCGGTGGAGGGCATTCAATTTTCCCACTAGGGTTGTTTCAGCAGATCTTTTATGCGGATCGGGGGTTGTCCGGTCCTGATTTGGCTCGGAAGAGTCCGCTGGACCTAAAGCAACAATCAATCAATCAATCATGATGATTTTTTTTTTTTGGGGGGGGGGGGGGGGGGGGGAGGCAAGACATTAAGCAGAAACAAAATAGCCTTTTTAAAAGTATTATATAATTAGACATATTCATTGTTGTATTTGCCTATCAATAGCATAAAAGTTAATTTTAAATATAGCGCCACAATGAAAGCGTGTAAAGTAGGCACAGTTCCTTTTTACATATCAAGTTTAAAAACGAACAAAACAATCTCCTCAAAATTCAAAGCTTTCGCGGTCGGTTTGGCAACGATTACCCGTTATGTGATCTTTTAATGTGACAGCAAACTCATTGTCACAGGCAAACTAACCTTTTTTATTTATGTAATCACTTTTATATAGCGCTTTTCCAGCACAAGAGCTGCTCAAGGCGCTGGTCGATACAGGATCTGACTCAAGCCGCCCGAGGTACCCACTTACAGCCTTTGGGCGCATAGTCTGACGCACAGACGACTGAGCACCATCCTCAGCGTCAGGATCTTTGAAATCCATGCGATGGAATACGTGCGTGCACAGACTAGGCCTTGGTTTATACTCTCATCCCAAGGAGTAGATGCCTGGCCCTTCAAGACTGGGCCAGAAAAATACCACTAGAGAATTATTTTATAGACCAACCTTTATTCGCTCTGGAGAGGAGTCTTGGTGACTCTTGGACGTCTAACAGTTTGTCCAAATCACAGATGAGCTGCGGCCCTTTAGGTTTACCCAAGATCAGATGACCTCCGGGAACACCATCAATATCCTGTGCATCCCTCGTTGACACCTGACCTGAAAAAAATTAACAAAAACGCAAAAATAATTGATTTTGGAAAATATTCGTCACCCATGCTGGCAAAATTTGGGTTGCATTTCTCAGTTAAAGCTCGCAGCCGCAGAGCAGCACCGACCAAGGAGGCGGGTAGGGGATAGGTCCTAGGACATTGAGCTTGCGGGAGTTTTTTTTTTTTTTAAGTATTATTTTTGTGCGTGTGTGTGGTATAATTACTAACAAAAAGAAAGTGAACAACAAGAACAAAACAAGATTGCAAGTCATTCATTTGTATTTATGGCGGCAGGGATAGCTCAGTGGTCAGAGCGCACGACTTGTGTGAGTGCGTCTTGGGCGACGTGGGTTCGCATCCTGACTTCAGCAAACTATTTTGTGATTGCTGGATATTACGGGCCAGCGCCTTGAGAAGCTCTCTGAGCTTGTAAGTGCGCTATATAAGAGAAATCTCCTTATTTAAAAACACACATATCATCATGTTACGTTGAAACGCGAATGGTAGTACGTCGGAAACGTATACGATAGATCTAATCGTTTCGTTTTGCAAAGTATTCAATAATAGAGTTTATTTACCTTTGATTTGAGTTTGCATTGTTGTTAGGAGAGGCTTTGTATAACGTTGATAATTTGCGTTAGTCGATATTAGTTGAGAATCTTCTGGATATGCGTGTTTACTCTTGATAGAAATTTCCGGATGGATATCGAAGGTCGTGAATGTTCCCGGAAGTAGAGAAAATGTGTAATGACGTAAGCCAGTGATGACGATCTTTAGTTCGATTGGTGGCAGTACGTCATTTCTACCATGTACCATATTGTTCCAGAAAAGAGAGAGGTTATTTAATCGTGAGCCGAGTCGCTGTTGGGAGAGTAAAGTTGTTGATAGTGATTTGGAAAGTTGCTGTGAAAGTTGATGAGTTGAAAATTGTATGCAGTTGTTGATGTGTGCTGAATAAAAGTGGAAAACTTCATACGTCGACTTTGTGAATTGTATGCTGTTTGGACGGGCTGTGTGAATAAACGAATCTGAGTTACACAACTATCAGGAATTCAAGCATCGGGGCTGAATCAGATACTGATAGAAAACACCATCATCAAACTGAGTGTAACATTTTGGGGGTCAAGCCGCGATTCACGCCATAGCCAAGGGTTCAACTGCGACAACAAGCGAGTCAACGTTACGAGAGGCAGTCATCGAGGGTAGCCGCCAACGAGTTGCGTCGAGAGGGGCCAACATACTGGGACTACATCACCGATAGGTTCGGGTTGACTGCAAGGGCGTGTAGTCGCTGAAGAGTTGCTTCGTGAGCGAACAACAGATCAGGACTACGTGGCTGCCGCAGGACTACGTCGAGGGACAGTCTCGGAGCTACATCGCCAGTGTTAGAGAGCGGCTAGCGGACGTCGCGTCTACTTCAGCACAGGAGCGTATACATCAACACCAGCGTGGTGCAGCGTCGCATACGACGAGGACAGCGGGGCCTGCGTCAGCGAAAGCGACTAGTGACAAGCATCAGCGCTACTGCAGAAAGCGTGCTGTTCTAGAACAGTCTAGAAAGGTACAGCACAGTCAAGAACTTTCTAGAAAAAGAACTTTCCAGAAAAGAACTTTCCAGAAGCATCAAGATGGCTGACTTCTGGCAGAAAGGGATTCAACTGAATCTAAAAGGCAAACAGTTGACGGAGTACGTCAAATCCCAGGAGAGAATACAAGAACGAGAATTAGAAGAGCAGCGTCGCCGTGAAGAAAGAGAATTGGAAGAGAAGCGTCTAGAAAAAGAAATAGAACTAGAACAGAAGCGTCTAGAAATTGAACAGCAGCGGCAAGAGAAAGAAGAGCAACGACGTCGTGAAGAAAGAGAGGAAAGAGAGGCTGAGCGTCAATACCAGCTAGAGTTGGCGCGTATCCAGAACAATCAGCATGCGCCACAAGTCACCAACGACCATACGGCTCCAAGATTGCCAGCTTTCGTCGACGGGAAGGACCAGATTGACTGTTATCTGGCGAGATTTGAAAGGTTTGCCAAAAGCTCTAACTGGCAACCTCGAGACTGGGCGATTCGACTAAGTGCACTTCTGACAGGGCAAGCGCTCGAAGTTTACACCAGATTGTCGGACGATGACGCTAAAGACTACGACGTCTTGAAAGAGGCCCTATTGCAGTGCTACAACTTTACAGAAAAGGGCTACCGTCAACGCTTTCGTGAATGCCGGCCTTTGTCAGACGAGACACCAAAGCAGTTTGTGGAGCGCCTGTCGTCATATCTACGCAAGTGGGTGGAATTATCAGGCAAAACGAAGACTTACGAGAGTCTCCATGAGCTGATCGTGAGGGAACAATTACTCAACGCCTGCCCTAAGGACCTCGCGATCCACTTGGAAATACAAAAGCTGCAGACGCTTAAAGATGTGACTGAGGCTGCTGAAAGATATCTCATCGCTCATGGGAAAACCCTGGGGCCACCCAGCGCGACGAAACATTTTCAGAAGACTGGAAACCATGTAAACCAGATCCAGGGGAGCCAGACGAACCAGAGACAGACGGACTCCACGCCTCCTCCCAGGGAAGGGCATTCAAGGGGCTGTTTCACCTGCAACGCTACAGACCACAGAGCGGCTAACTGTCCTCAAAACAAAAGTAGCGGACAGCGGAGCAGTACGGACAACGCAGCGGCGGGCAACCGGCAGAGGCGGTTCTCCAATCAACGGCAAACCAGTAGATCTGACCATCAAGTGTGCGGCGGGAGCGTCATTCTTCCGAGTGAGACCAAGCGCACAGCTACTCCTGCGGACGTGCAAGAGTGCATGACCGATGGCCAACTTCTCCTTGCCAACGGAAAATCCATCCCCGTCGTCGCCAGCGCAGCGGTGACCGTACAGAACATGCCTGTTTCCAAGGGACGCGTCGGAAATCATGAAGTGACTGTTTTAAGAGACTCTGGCTGTAGTGGGGTCATCGTCAGAGAAGACCTAATCGCTAAAGAACAGTTCACTGGCGATTCAAAATGGACACTTATGGCCGACAGCAAATGTGTGAGAGCGCCAGTTGCGAAGATTCATGTCAACACCCCTTTCTACATAGGCGAAGTCGAAGCGGTTTGCCTGAAGAAGCCGCTGTATGATTTGATGATCGGGAATATCGACGGCGCGAGACGACCCGACGACCCCGATCCAGAGTGGAGTCCTGCCTCAACTCAACACGTCGAAGTTGTGGAGGAGGATCCATTGCCATTTCCCGATGGAGACCTTACAGAGCTGCTACGGGACAATGTGGTTACTCCGGCTCAGCCCTGCCGACCAGAGATCGTCGGTGCTGTCACTACCAGGGCCCAGGCCAAGAGAGACAAGACGTCTACGCCACTGAAGGTCGCCGACAACTCTAAAGCTGCCATCGTGGACAGAGATAAGCTGATTCAGCTCCAGGAAGCTGATAGTACTTTAAACAAGTACAGGAACCGCCAAGACCACGTGACCAAAGGCAGTGGTACGGTCTATTTTGAGGTGAAGGCCAAGATCCTGTATCGAATCTTCCAGCACCCGAGGGTCAACGGAGGGAAACCACTACGTCAAGTCTTGGTACCGTTACCCCTAAGGCGCCAGGTGATGGAAGTAGCGCATGACTCAATTATGGGAGGTCACCTAGGTATCAAGAAGACGTCAGACAGAATCCAGGCGGTGTTCTACTGGCCAGGACTTCATGCGGACGTCAGCCGTTTCTGCCGATCGTGTGACATTTGCCAGAAGACCATACCTCGAGGAAGGGTCCCGAAAGTGCCTATGCAGAGGATGCCTCTGATCGACCGACCTTTCAAGAGGGTGGCCTTAGACTTAATCGGCGAAATAAGACCTCCGAGTGAAGAAGGTCATCGATGGGTACTGACTTTAGTGGACTATGCGACTCGGTACCCAGAAGCAGTGCCACTGAAGAAGATTGACACTGAAACTGTAGCAGAGGCACTGGTGGACATGTTCAGTAGACTTGGAGTGCCTGAAGAAATTCTGACAGACCTCGGGACGCAGTTCGTCTCTGACTGCATGAAGGAGGTCAACAGACTGCTGAGCATCCGGCATTTGACTACGACACCCTACCATCCAATGTGCAACGGGCTTGTCGAAAAGTTCAATGCTACGTTGAAGTCCACCCTGAAGAAACTGTGCAGCGAGCAGCCCAGACAATGGCATCGTTACATCAACGCCTTACTTTTCGCCTACAGAGAAGTACCGCAGGAGTCCACCGGTTTTTCTCCGTTCGAGCTGATGTACGGAAGAACCATCCGAGGGCCGATGCACATCCTGAAAGAACTGTGGACGAAGGAAGTGGACACCCCAGAGGTGAAGAACAGTTACCAGTACGTGTTTGAGCTACGGGAGAAGCTGGAGCAGACTCTCGAGATAGCCAGAGAAAACCTGAAGAAGTCCCAGGACTGTGGAAAGCACTACTATGATCGTAGGGCTGTGAACAGGAAGTTTAAACCTGGCAACAAAGTGCTGGTGCTGCTACCTACCGACCACAATAAGTTGCTGATGCAGTGGAAAGGCCCGTACGAAGTGGAGACCGTGGTGGGAATCAACGACTACAAGGTGAAGGTCGGCCAGCATTCCAAGATATACCACGCCAACCTCCTTAAGCTGTACGTGGAAAGGCCATCAGAGACTGTACATGTGGCAACAGCAGCTGAGGTCGACAACAGTTTTGACAGCGAGGAACTGTTGGAACTTGGAGACGTCCACAACAAAGAAGCTATTGATGATGTTAAGCTAGGACCAAGCTTGACGGAAGGTCAAAAGATTGAGCTCAAGGACCTTATGGGCGAATTTCCCCATAGCTTCAGTGATGTCCCAGGCTCTACAACTTTGGTCGAACATGAAGTCCACACCCAGACCTGGAAGGAGCATCTGCAGACCTTGAGGGAGCTGTTCCACCGTCCCGCAGAAGCCAACCTGACCGTGAGACCCAGCGAATGCATTCTGGGAGCTGACAACGTCGACTGCGTCGGACATCCGACGGGAGAGGAAGACAACGGAGGATGCACTGACTCCAGGAAAGCCCACGAGATCACTGTCTTTGACCCTGGGCCGATGACGACCGCAACTGACGAGGGCGTCGTTTCCTTGCGGATGAAAGATCATTGACTGTGTGGACGAACTAAGAATATTGGTAATGACAGACTTGAAAATGAAAAAACGTTGATTGGGTAAATGATCTGTGAACATTGACAGTATCCAGAAAGACTTGCAGATGAAAACCATTGACTCTGTGTGAATGAACTGTGAACATTGACAATATCCAGACAGATTTGAAGATGAAAACGAATTGACTCTGTGTGAATGAACTGTGAACATTGACAATATCCAGGCAGATTTGAAGATGAAAATCATTGACTCTGTGTGAATGAACTGAGAACGTTGATAGTGTTCAGAGAGTCTGAAATAAGTTTTAATTCTGAACTTTGTTTGTGCATTACGTTTCAACGTTGTTGAAAGAAATTAGGTAAATTTCTTCTTGAGTGGGGGGTTATGTTACGTTGAAACGCGAATGGTAGTACGTCGGAAACGTATACGATAGATCTAATCGTTTCGTTTTGCAAAGTATTCAATAATAGAGTTTATTTACCTTTGATTTGAGTTTGCATTGTTGTTAGGAGAGGCTTTGTATAACGTTGATAATTTGCGTTAGTCGATATTAGTTGAGAATCTTCTGGATATGCGTGTTTACTCTTGATAGAAATTTCCGGATGGATATCGAAGGTCGTGAATGTTCCCGGAAGTAGAGAAAATGTGTAATGACGTAAGCCAGTGATGACGATCTTTAGTTCGATTGGTGGCAGTACGTCATTTCTACCATGTACCATATTGTTCCAGAAAAGAGAGAGGTTATTTAATCGTGAGCCGAGTCGCTGTTGGGAGAGTAAAGTTGTTGATAGTGATTTGGAAAGTTGCTGTGAAAGTTGATGAGTTGAAAATTGTATGCAGTTGTTGATGTGTGCTGAATAAAAGTGGAAAACTTCATACGTCGACTTTGTGAATTGTATGCTGTTTGGACGGGCTGTGTGAATAAACGAATCTGAGTTACACAACTATCAGGAATTCAAGCATCGGGGCTGAATCAGATACTGATAGAAAACACCATCATCAAACTGAGTGTAACACATCATATTTTTGCTGAATGCCAGCATTTTCAGACGTGGTACTTTTGATGAAGCTGTTGTGTCTCAGTCTGTTTTATCGTTAAGAAGCAAAATGAAAACATTGACCGAATGTTACTATTTGAACCATCTGCAAGCTAAAGAGTTGTTTTTAAAATCTGTCTAGGATTCAAGGCAAAACGTGTTTTGAGAATGATGGACCTTAAACTTTGAGACACTGCAAATATCAATGACTTAAATGGTTAATTAGTAGTTTAAAATATCTGCATATTTAAAAAAAAATTATCATTTTTAGCTAGGCCTAAAAGAAAAAGAAATAAACAAAAAGTGAAATCCCGACCAACTGATCGACTGACTGACCAGCTAAAAGACTGCTAGTGGATGATTTGTCATCAGTTTAAGTAGGCCTACCTGTCCACCTAAAATCATCAAAATCGATTAAGCCGTTTTTGAGATATAGAGCGAAACGTACGTTGGGAAAGAATTGGCCCCCAGCTACTTTGACCATTTCGTTAAAGCAAAAGCAATGCACGTGGTGGGTGCGGGGGGATTGGCAACTAACCATGATAATGTTGCTATGAAGCAAAACCTGTCCCGTGGTTCTTGAGCTATAGCGTGCGACGGAACAACCGACTGACAAACATACCGACTGACAAACACACGGACTGACAAACACACTGACTGACAAACACACCGACTGACAAACACACCGACTTTTGGATCAGTCTCGATACCCGCCTATATCACAGTATTTGCAGCTAAGTGTGGAACTGGAATGTCCCACCGCCGTAGCTCAAGTGGTAGAGCGTTCGCCTGGCACACCTATGACCCAGGTTCGAATCCCGTGGTGGGCGATATAAAATGTGGCCATTTTTACTGTCCATTTTAGCAGTATGATTGCTCTTGTGGTTCATTGTTGATTTAGGTCCCTACCCCTCTTTCCCTGGGATGGTTATCCCCGTCTGCCATATCGCCAATGGTGGGTGTAGACGTTAAACCTCAATGTTCATGTTCATTCAGTGTGGAAGACCAAAGAAAGAAAGAACATGGAGGTGAGGAGAAGGAGGAAACGACTGTAGTACACGATAACAAGAAACTCCAACCAAAAGATGAGTGAGAGGAAGGAGGAAACGATTGTAGGGCATGATAACGAGAAACTCCAACCACAAGATGTAAATGAGAGTAAGAGCCGCAGGACAATGATTGAAGCATGCTCGCAACAAATAATAATAAGATTTAAGAACAACACAAACATGAAAGAAGTTTACCATCCACAAACACAATCCGCGTTCCTCCAGCCTGCAGTACCTCTTTCACGTGACGCCACGTTCCGCCCAATCTCCCGTGACGTAATCTAAACATAAATCAATGAAACAATAACTCAAGTACTCAAGCAAACGAATAGTTAACGTCTAAAATCATCATCATCATCAACAACAACAACACCGCTACCACTAGCTCCATGATGATGGTCATCATCACCATTACCACCACCGCCAATATTTATATCAATGTCGTCAGCGTCATCATCAACATCATCATCATCATCATCATCATCATCATGTATAGGCTATATATTATATACACCCGTTTTTCTCCAAAATCAGAGTCAAAGCTCGGCGATCTGTTAGTATGATCAGCATGCACGCTTATGTGTTACATACACTCTTACAAGTTACATACACAACAAACATTCATCATTCAAACACGTGGTGTAAAGGCATGGAGATCGGTAGTATTAGAAAACGGAAAAGAAATGATTTTTTACATTTAAATTGAGTGCATTCAATACTACTATTAAGGGATCATCATCCATCCTCATAATAATCATCATCGTCATCATCATCATCATCATCATCCGCGTCCATCACATATTCGTCGTCGTCGTCGTACGTCCTACCTAGGGGGACCCCAGAGGGGAAATTCATGCCGAGGGCCTACTGTTCTGGCTGCTCTGTAGGCTTTGTGGAAGTCATCGTAACCACTGTCTGTTGAGAAGCGTGCGTGAACCGGTGTCGTTTCGTCTACCTGCAATAATTCAGTGGTTTATGATTAGACAACAACATTATAATAAGAGATAAATAATCTATATTTGTTAGGGCTGTATTTTACTGTTTAAAAAACAAAGCAAGCTATTTAATACTTTATATGTAAGCTCACTAGTCGATGGTGATGAGGGTGGTGGTGGAGTTGGTGGTGATAGTTGTGATGGTGGTGGTGGTAGTAGGAACGGTGGTGGTATGATGATGACCATGATCTTCCCCTCCTCCTTTTTCTCCCGCTCCTCTACCTCATCAGCATCATGTTGATCACCAAAACATCTGCGATGGCGATTTTGATGACGACGATGATGATTGATCGTGTCCTATATTCATTTGTTCTCACATTCCCCTTTTCCCCAAAAGCGCAGTGGGCACGCCTGCGGAAGTTTTCATGCGCTCTATAAGTTTTCATTCATTCATTGATGTCAAAACGACCTTTCCTTACCGCGTCACTCCTGGCGTCGAACCTCGGATCACTGGGTAAGAGGGTATTCCTCATGTAGATGTATTCTTTCTGTCCTCTTTGGCACTGTTTGCGTGCGAACTGGGGAGAGCTGTTGTTTTGGGCCAGGATGGCGGCAGGTAGGCCTGGTCTTCGAGCCCTGGCGCCAGCAGGACCTCTTATCCATTCTGACATTGACCCGTATGATGTGCTGGAAAACGGTAAAATAGGAAATAATATTTTGGACTGTAATGATGACGCAGGGTAGCGCTGTAGTGCAGTGCTTTGGGTACACGCTACCAATGTTTCACGTAAAGCAACATCGGGAAGGGTCTGTACTTGGATGGGTGATCATACTTGGAAGGCAAACGCCAAACGACACACAAAGATTGAAACCAGCGCACCATACAGCCCAGTACACCCAGCTGTGAATGGGTAGCTGGATCTGTTTAGAACCGGGGATGGAAAAGCAGTGATGGAGAGGAGATAGGTACCGCCCTCATTAAGCTGGCCTAGAGGAAAGGGAGGTCCTAACTCTTCTCTCCCCCCCAACGACCGAAAAGTTACGGGGACACCACCAATGATGATGACGATGATGATGATGATGATGATGATGACGATGATGATGATGATTATGATGATTATAGTTGTTGATGATGATGATGATGATGATGATGATGATGATGATGATGATAGTTGACAATGATGATGATAGTTGACAATGATGATGATGATAATAGATGACAATGATGATGATGACGATAGTTGACAATGATGATGATAGTTGACAATGATGATGATGATGATGATAGTTGACAATGATGATGATGATAGTTGACGATGATGATGATGATGATGATGATGATGATGATGATGATGATGATGATGATGATGATGATGATGATAGATAATAATAATAATAATAATAATAATAATAATAATAATAATAATAATAATAATAATAATAATAATAATAATAAATAAATAAATAAATTAAATAAGCTCACTTCCTCAAGAAGTTTGCACAAACGGTCGACACGAAGTTTCCCACCCCGGCCAAAA
>CM072516.1:2110265-2137765 GCA_036898135.1 Oncomelania hupensis
GAACAGCTGGTACCGAGCTTTTACACCACCTCCAGAGCCTTTGGACTTAAAATAAGTGCAGAGAAAACCAAAATGATGACCAACAACACCAAAGGCATCAACACGGACATCAAGGTCCACGGCCAATGACTCAACACGGCGCACAACTTCAAATATTTAGGAGCAATTTTATCAGACAATGGGTCCCGAAAGGAAGTTCTCATCAGGATAGCACATACAACTGCTGCGCTGGCAGGTCCATCAGTCTACATTCCAAGGTAAGACTGCTGCACTCCCTTGTCATCTCCATCTGCCTATACTCTTGCGAAACATGGATCCTCACAGCAGACCTATAACGAAGAATACAAAGCATGGAGATGAGGTGATACGGAAGACTTCTGGGCATTTTCTATACCCAGCACATCACCAAGGACGAAGTCCGACAGACCATCACACAAGCCATTGGACAACAAGATGACATGCTCACTGTGGTGAAGAAACTGATACTACGATGGTATGGCCACGTCACCAGAGCATGAGAGCTTGCAAAGACCATCCTACAATGCACTGTGCAATGAGGCAGAAGAAGAGGGAGACCGAAAAAGAGGTGGGAAGACAACATTCGAGAATGGACTGGCTTGACACTGAGTGAAGCCATAAAGGCTGCTGAGGACAGAGAAAGATGGAGTACGCTGGTTAAACGATCATATATGGTGCACCAACGACCTTCGAGTTACGGGATAGGATAAGATAGGATAGGATAGGAAAGAAAGCAGTTCATATCAGTCCAGTCCTCAGACACCTTCACTAGTTGCCAGTTAAAGAGAGAATAACCCTCTGTTTCAAGTGTGTCAAAGAGCAGACCTCGCCATCGTTTCTTCGTAAAGTTATCCCATGTCATAATCCACCAAGACCATCTCGCTTATCCCCTCAGCCAAAACTATTATCTGGCGATCCCACTGTCGATAACCATCGAAAGAAGGGCCTTAGGCCCCAGAGCCTTCTCTCACTGTTGTCCCAAACTCTCCAACACTCTCCCACAACAATTGGAAAATATATACGAAGTAGACTTTCAGAAAGCGCTTGAAGGCGCGTCTCTTCAGCTGAATCAGAGAACATTTGTGTTTTTAGTCCTGTGCACCTGCCCTTCCCTCTCCACCCTCTTCCCCAAAGTCTCCTGAGCATGCTGCTATGTAGAGTTGTGCGCTTTACAAGTCTACATCACAGTCTTCATCATCATTATCATCATCATCATCACCTCCATCATCACCATCATCATCATCATTATAATTCCTTTGTGTAAAAAAATCTCAAATTTTTTGAATGAGGACAATGAATCATAAATTATTGTATCTTGAATCGTTTATCCCTCCCTTTTTTTTATTAAATTAGAATATACTAGATACACCTCTGTGTTTGGTGAAATCCACCAAAGTCTTTAGTTCCCCAAAAAAACTACAGTTTCTTGACATCAGGACTTCCTACCGATCATGAACTCACAATTTCGCAAAACAACAAAATCCCTTTGAATCAAATGAACTGCGCCAATGAATTGGAAACCCACAATATGTTTAACATTGCAACGACTTACAGATTGCATTTATTCCATCAATTTTACAAAATTACCTTAATAAATTGAATCAAGAAATGTAACATGCAGTCGACTTTTGGCACATGTTGTAGGTCTATTAAATTAGTGACATACAATAGTGCACCAGTACCCATACTTCCGTTTTTCGGCAACCGGAATAGCATAACACTATAACACAACATATCATACTTATTCTACAATACACTCAGTATTGTCCGCTACTATTGAGTTAGACAAGTCAGCAGCTGACACGACTGAGTGATTAATTGGCGTTTTCCATGCAGGAAATATCAATGCTACCTAAGCATGCCCAAGGCGATTGGAGACCAAAGACTCACAAGGCACAGCAATGCCATTAGAAGATACCCAACACAAGGCACAGCAATGCCATTAGAAGACCCAACACAAGGCACAGCAATGCCATTAGAAGATACCCAACAACAAAGCACAGCAATGCCATTAGAAGATACCCAACACAAGGCACAGCAATGCCATTAGAAGATACCCAACACAAGGCACAGCAATGCCATTAGAAGATACCCAACACAAGGCACAGCAATGCCATTAGAAGATACCCAACACAAGGCACAGCAATGCCATTAGAAGATACCCAACACAAACCAATGCACACCTTACAACACTCTGCCAATAGGCTAACCCCTGACATAAGCAAATTCTCTCTCTCTCTCTCTCTCTCTCTCTCTCTCTCTCTCTCATAAGCAAATTACTCTCTCTCTGTCTCTCTCTTTTTCTCTAGCTCTCTTTATCTCTCTGTCTCTCTCTATATATATTTCTCTCTGTCTCTTTCTTTCTCTGTCTCTCTTGTCTCTGTTTCTCTCTGTCTCTGTCTTTCTCTTTTCCTCTCTATGTCTTTCTCTCTTTTTGTCTCTCCCTATCTCTGTGTCTCTCTCTCTGTGTCTCTCTCTGTCTCTGTCTCTCTCTGTCTCTCTCTGTCTAATGCTTTTCAAGCACACTCATCCTTGTATCAAGTCTAATGAAATTTAAACCAATAGCGCTCACCGAAGAATGTATTGAAAAGACCACATAAACACACCACACATCTAACATTATTTACTTTTAACTTAGCACAAGGAAAGGCAATATCTCATACTCTAATATTTTTCTTTCACACTTTTTGTGGTATTCACTATCTCTTATCTTTCCGGCTCATTTAGCATAAAATAATTCTTCTTTGTCTCTGTCTGTCTGTCTGTCTGCCTCTCTCTCTCTCTCTCTCTCTCTCTCTCTCTCTCTCTCTCTCTGTCTGTCTCTCATGCTTGTCTTCCTTTCAAACACACTCTATTGTTCCACTGCCTACCAAGTCTTGTAAACTGGTATCGCAGGCAGGCATGTAGATTAACGTCCCCGGATACACTTGGCGTATAGGGGACTTGAGGTATCGCACACGGAACCACCGATTTAAAAGGCTCTGCAGTCTACAGGTACACGCCGATCAAGATTTTGCAGACGAGACAGAGGGCTGTAAGGAGATATCACGTCCCGCATTCAAAGGGTCTCTGTGTACGTGTGATTCGCTAAAAGCTCCTTCAGGAGTTAAAAGCCAACTATTATTATTATTATTATTATTATTATTATTATTATATTATTATTATTATTATATTATTATTATTATTATTATTATTATTATTATTATTATTATTATTATTACTATTATTATTATTATTATTATTATTATTAAAATCATACCTTTTATCTCTGTTTCTCCGTTTCTGTCTGTAGCCTTTTATGGTTGTCTTCTGTTGAAAGTGACGTTTCCACTATTACATCAAGTCTTTTGAAACTGGCGCGTTATCTGTACATACACTGATCAAGAATGTATTTTATTTTAATCCGTTCCTTGTCTCTAATTTAACTCTCTCATTCTCTTTGGACTATGACTTGAACGCTTGCCTTCTGTTCAAAGCACGACTTTGCACTGCCTGTCTATTAGCATAATGCACACAATCTGTTCACTTAATGCCACGATCGATATAGTCTACATGAACGCGTGTTCAAGCATTGCATATAACCTGTTGGCATTGACTACTTAGACCACTGTCAGCTATTCGGGTATTGAATGTACCCGGATTACTGTCAAGCACGAAGGTACTGAATGATATCCCCCATACAGCGTATTCATATATTAAGTACCTAAATGCCAATTATTCTGTAAAGTAACATGTATGTATCGCAGCGATGTGGATCTTAATGGCATTGCTTTACTAGTTCAAAGAATATATAATACTATAATACAACACAACACAATACAACACCATATACATATACACATATAGCAGTAATAATGCACCAGTACCTACAAAATAAAAGAAATCGAAATTAAACATGCGCTTTTTTGTAGTAGGCCTATGTATTGGATATACAGTAGAAAAAATATGTTTTGCTTTTAATTGTAGGACAATATGATAACTAATGTATGAAAATCCTATTGGTTTAGCTGTACAGGCTCTATACAGAGTGTGTGTATAATATGTGTGTGTTTACCATGAATGTCTGTAAACCAACTTTTAAAATACCATTTGCGTGCTTTACCTGTATTTTTTGACAACTGTTATAATCAGTCAACAGTATTATTGCTTATGTTGATCATAGTTTCATACAGTTATATATTGTTGACCTACTAAGACTCATATTAAACTGAGATTATTTATCTAACACTGTTGCAACAAAATACTTTTTTTATAAGTCCAGAGTGGTAAACTATCATATACACTATGTTTGTATGTATTTTTATTATATTTTAACTGTCTAAAAAGGGCATTGACATACGTGTGATAGAACCAGAGTGCGTGGATAGGTGTTTGAAGGAAAAGATGAAGTGTAAGAGTACGCAAGTGATTAGATTTATAGAATGTATATAAATTTAGTATTGATTTTGTAGCTTTGTTAAATGTTATAACATGACTGTTTTTAATTATATGTTTTATATGCCTGACATACATTGCTGTGAAGTTCCTTATGGGATAATAAAGATTTGTTGTATTGTATTGTACAGCAACCAACAAATAAATCAATAATACACATCTTTCCCGGTTCCAATTTTTTAATAAAAATGTTACAATTTCCGTCTTACCAAGTGCACTGAAGCAAGTAGCTTTCCACTCCTGACAACCTCAATGGACTGAGTTACACACAGTGACAACCTCAATGGACTGAGTTACACACAGTGACAACCACAATGGACTGAGTTACACACAGTGACAACCTCAATGGACTGAGTTACACACAGTGACAACCTTAATGGACTGAGTTACACACAGTGACAACCTCAATGGACTGAGTTACACACAGTGACAACCTCAATGGACTGAGTTACACACAGTGACAACCTCAATGGACTAAGTTACACACAGTGACAACCTCAATGGACTAAGTTACACACAGTGACAACCTCAATGGACTAAGTTACACACAGTGACAACCTCAATGGACTAAGTTACACACAGTGACAACCTCAATGGACTTAGACTAAGTTACACACAGTGACAACTTCAATGGACTAAGTTACACACAGTGACAACCTCAATGGACTGAGTTGCACACAGTGACAACCTCAATGGACTAAGTTACACATAGTGACAACCAGTCTTAATCCTTTTATGTGGGCTAATGTAACCAGACTTGGGAGCGTACAAAGCTTGTTCATATTCATGGTTCCTGTCATTCCCAATTATTTGTTAACGTGCAAACAAATGCAATTTCCTGAGTAAGTGCATTGTCACACAAAAAAAGCGTCCTTGATTTCCTGGTCCTTTTAATCCACATTAATAAGGTGAAAGCTATGAAATTAGCGTGTAATCAGCTTAAAATTACATTCGTTTCCTCAATTCAATTCAATTCAATTCAATACAACTTTATTTAGCCACTTAGGACAATTACAAAATTTAGAAGCAGCTCATATTATTTTTTAAAAAAGAAAAAAAGAAGAAGTTTAAAAACAGTGAAATGTAAAACAAAGTATCACAACATTGTCACACGATTTCATAAGCACATGCAGGGGCAGATTTGAGGCGTGTACACTTGGGCACGTGCACACACACCCCTAGCGATCAACAACAACAACAAAAAAAAGGAGGGAGAAAAGGAGAAGAAAAAAGAGAAAAAACTATAGGCCTACTAATTCTCACTCACCACACAGTTTCATGTACCTCCAAATTAGTTATTTGTAAAAAAAAATATTTTTTTTCATCAGATCTAGATTGTTACACTCAAATCGATGATGGTGTTTTTCTTTATCAGTATTTGATTCAGCCCCGATGCTGAAGTCCTGATAAGGTGTAACTCAGATTCGTTTATTCACACAGCCTGCTCAATCAGCATACAAGTCACTGAGTCGACGTATGAAGTTTTCCACTTTTTATTCAGCACACATCAACAACTGCATACAATTCTCAACTCAACTCAACAACTTTCAACAGCAACTCACGGAGCATCGAATATATAATTTTTCTCTCAACTCGAGATGACCTCAGGTCGTTCTAGAAAATGACGCATTACAACCAATCAGAATTAAAGATCGTCATCACTGACTTACGTCATACATCATAATTTCCCGTCCCAGAATGTTCGCAAATATCTACGTCCATCAAGAAACTTCGATCGATAGTAAACAAGGAGATCTAGAGGATTCTCCAACAATATCGACTAACGAAAATTATCAACGTTATACAAAGCCTCTCCTAACAACAATGCAAACTCAAATCAAAGGTAAATAAACTCCATTATTGAATACTTTGCAAAACGAAACGATTAGACCTATCGTGCGCGTTTCAAACATACTACCATTCGTGTTTCAACGTAACATAGATCTACAGGTATTTATTGTACATGCATCAAGTCAGTTTTGAATAAAACTGATATGAGTGGCTATTTGTTGTTTTATTTGCAGCAACCGTGCCTGTCTTTTTATAAACCTTCATGCAAGATGTTCTGCTATTGTAAATTTTATCATCAGAGTTTACAGAGGAGTGTGTGTGTGTGTGTGGGGGGGGGGGGGCTAAAAGAGGACTTTTAGCTCAAAACAGTACTGTTTTCAGTCCTCAAAATATTGCCCATAATGCACTAGCTTGCACAGATTTTAACCAATATTTTCACATTTTTCCGGAGGGGGGTGGGTGGGGGGGAGAGGGCATGCACCCGGATCCCCCCAGTTCACTCTAGTCTAAGACTAGAGTGAACTGGGGGGATCCGCTCTAGTGTAGAGTATAGTCTAGTCTAGTCTAGTGCAGAGTGTACAATGCAGAGTGTAGGCCTACTCTAGAACAATGGAAAACATTGCAAACACATTTCAATTCCGTATTGTTTTGTGCTAAAAATCCTCTTTAATCCCTAGTGTTGCACTTTACACTACTGTATACACCCTGCACTCTACACTCTGCACTCTACACTCTGCACTCTACACTCTGCACTTTACACTCTACACTCTGCACTTTACACTCTGCACTATACACTCTGCACTTTACACTCTGCACTCCTACACTCTGCACTCTACACTCTGCACTCTGCACTCTACACAAACATTTTGATTGCAATCATAGGGAAAATCATGACGTGAGTTTCTGATTTCGTGAGACTATCACTGAATCATCTCAATCAAATCAGTTCGCAGCGTGATTTGCGATGATTTTCCACGTCTAGAACATGCCCTAATTTCGACGAACTGATTGCAGAGTCATTCAGCATGGGAACCAATGAAACGCGCTTCTTTGTTTATGTGATCTTGAGAAAATGGCAAATAATTCTAAGACCGGGCCGCAAACTTGTTTTTTCCAACCTAGTTCCAAACATTCGCCCAAAAAGGCAATCACCGAAGTCGAACGAAGCTCTCCGATGTGTTACGAAATGATGCATGCATGACTACGACTAGTTGACATTAAAAATGATCGGTGTTGCTGTTAATTCTGTTCGATTTACACAGATTTAGCATCACGCAACGGTAATATTTGTTAATATGAGCATAATTATTATCGACCATATTTAATAGTTGCGTTCCTTGATTTGTATTTTGTTAGTTCTCATCAGTAGGCTAATAATAGCATTCCCCATTTCCTGCCTAGAACCAAGTAGACACTGTAATACAGTAGCCTATACATAGGCTTAATCTACATTATATATTATAAGTCAGTCTCCGCGCAGCGAAGAAGCTCACTAGCTTAATATAATTATTAGACCTGTATTGTTTGTTTTATACGTAAATAAATGTATAAACTATATCTATTCTAATTAATAATATTTAGGCCTATACTTTATAATATTCTAATCTTTAAATTTCCGGAGAAGGACGAGTAGGCTAAGCGATTTTTTTTTCATATTACTCGAGATCAGAGTTAAATTAATAGTTAGTTATTCATTGCTTACAGTGTCCAGCGGACTGCAAAGAGCCGAATCAGGACCACAACTTCGCTAGTAGTAGTAGTAGTAGTAGTAGTAGTAGTAGTAGTAGTAGTAGTAGTAGTAGTAGTAGTAGCAGTAGTAGTAGTAGTATAATTATTTAGTTAAATCTTTATTTTATTTATTTGTTTTGTTTGTTATTATTATTATTATTATTATTATTATTATTATTATTATTATTATTATTATTATTATTATTCCTACTTTTTAAAAAAATAAAAGAATAGTGTGCTGCTGTGCGTGCTCAATGGTGTAAATATGGTCAGTGACGTTTTGTTTGTTTTTGCTGAAGTTGGGTGTAACTCGAAATATTCACATGGTGTTACTGGTTATTTTATCTTATAGATTTACCGAAGTTTTCAGATGATTTATGGAAATTTCCGCCTGCCACGCAACATTTTTTTAATACGTGTTTCTCATTAAAATACATATTATTGAAATACATATAACAAATTTACTGTATCAGTTTAAAAGAATAATATTAGTTAAATAAATAATTGCTTTGGTGCTTGCAATAAAAATGTCAGTTTTTTTGAGACCATTAAACTTGCTTTGCCTTGTTGTGCGGAAGGGACATCAACGTATACATAGCGCTTTGAAGTTTTGTGATGATTTTATTGTTGATATAGATGTGTGCATTATGTGTTATGTATTACTTTTACTATTTATTACTAATTGTGTCAGTATATTAATCATCATAAAATAATAATAATACTAACTGCTTCAAAATGCGAATCTCGACTTTACTTACAGCTTGAAGCTGTGCAGATCGAAAAACAGAATTAGATCTAGTAGAAACAGCGGCTATTTTTATGCACGGATGTTTCACCACAGGCTCTGAAGTCTTATCTTTTGTCTTTGTAAACTCGTGGGCCTCCTACATACGTACGTAGTATAGTATGTAATTGAGGCCTACGAAAGACGAGACTTCCCAGCCTGTGGTTTCACGTAGTCCTGCCAGCATTCGTTCGTAAAACATCGGATAGCTTCGCTCGACTCGGAGAGCTTCGTTCGACTTCGGTAATTGCCTTTTTCGGCGAATGACTGGAACTAGGTTGGAAAAAACAAGTTCGCGACCGGGCTGATAGCAACGTTGAGTGTGAAAAATACCTGTGAAGTACTAGAGATGGTACAGTCACTGGAATGTTTATAGGATATTGTCCTTTTCTCTGAACTTGACAAATGATATGCTACCGTGTAATGCAAATATTCTTCGTCGCTGCTTTTCACACATTTTGACTTTGGGCGCAGCAAGGGTAACAACTCTTGTGCTTTTGTTTATGCGTAGTGACTGTGCGCATGTTCACCAGAATCAAACGTTTTAGTGTGACTTCTGACGACTCAAAGCGTCAATCTTCCCATTCAAATCATGACTCCAAACATTCACGGTCATTGTGATTGCAATCAAACCTAGGCTTAAGGGAGATAAACCATGTATAGCCATACACGCGTACAACGAGCACCCTTTCAGCGAACAACGCTTTTACCGAAGGAAAAAAAATGCCACAGTTGTCCTTGCTATGTATTCTATGCAGATTATTTAAATGTGTCCTTTTCATTGTTTTGGTTTGAAAGAAAAGAAATACAAGTGTTTGCTATTGTCAGTGTCACGCTACCCAGTTTGCAGTCGCGCGCCTATGTATATAGTTTAATCATCAGCCTGTACATAGAGGTTAAAAGTTACGGTAGTCAAGGGGAGAGAATCAGAATAAATTAATTTAGTTTATAATTAATAAAAGTAGCGAATGTATTGCGCCCGTGCAGAACGTACTATGTTAGAAAAACAGCATAGTTGGCTATTTTGTTATTGAGAAGATTAATTGCTGCCATGCGGTATTCTATGTGTGAAATGCGTGCTCTAATCGCGAACGGTGCAGGGAATGAATTATTATGAAAAGAAGTATATTCTGGAAGATTCTTAGCTGATCGTATAAAACCCCTTGCACTGTATATTTTGATAGGAGCAGCAACAGTTGCATATCGTTTTTGTAGCCAGAATCAACGGATCCAAGTTGGGTCAAGGTGCCAGTTAGTGACTTTGTCTGTGGGTCGTACAGATCAGACCGTCAACGAAAAAGAGCCTATTAACGGAAGAGGAGGATTGTTTTGGGAACACTTTGGAAGTGTTTGTTTAACTAAAACTTTTCTAAGCTGTTTAGAATACCCACTGTGTATTCTCGGTGAAATCTGAGTTATCTACGTATAACGTCGGGTGACCTGTGACTCCGTCTAGGACTTCTTATGCCTGTGTAATCACCTTGCCTAACCATCTGTGCCTGTGTGTTTGTCCCGTCGTTCGTGTGTCTTTGTCTACAGGCCGGAGAATCCACTGGTAGCCGTAAGTTTTTTACCTCAATTTCTCAGTTGGCCATAGCGTTCGGGGGTTTGGGTTATGCATGCAGTGTGAATGAATAGTTAATTATGTTTTCTTAATTCTATTGTTTCATATTGTTTGCTGCATAAATACCTAGAGAGAGAGAGAGTTTTCTAAAATGTATTATAAATTAAATAATTATAAATTGATATAAAAGAATTCGCTGTTATGTAGCGAAGAGATGACAGAAAGGAGGTGTTTGTGAATGTATATGCGCGATGACAGGGAGGATGAGTAAAGATGTGGAAAGGGAGACAACCATTCCGATAGCGGGGTGCTTGTGCAGTATATTGTAATATAATTATTAATGGTTGCGTATTCTTGTATGTATTGTTGTAGATGTACCAACAAATACAACACCAAAACCCTAGAGCAGACCATTGATGGTGTGCTGAAACCTTGCTGGTGTGAAGCTTGTGTGCCTCGGCCTATTACGCCGCGTTTTCCGTGTGTCAACCTCGGTTGCGAAGGTTCTGGTATTCGCCCAGGGAACTTTATTTCGTTTATAAAGCACACGCACACACACTCCACCACACACAACAAATAACTATAACCAATGATAATCTGTTGTGAGGAACGATAATTGTTTCACATGTGATAGATTATAAATTACAGCACATTGAGATATATTTAATCCGAATTGATTGATAAACGTTGTTGAGTAATATTACCTGCTAGATTAAGTAACCCTGTGATTGTATAGTTTTGTCTGGGGGAATTATTTCGCCAGATATTAGTTAATTAGTAATTTAGATTATTTCTTACAACTTCTATTCTGCATAAAAGATAAATTTTCTTATTCATTTTATATAATATAAAAGACTTGTTGTATCTATTTGAAGTTTAAGTGGAACAAAGTTTGAATATTTATAAAGATTTAAAGCAGTTGCTTACTGTATATTTACTTCGTTGTCAGTAAGCTGTTCCAGACATAATTATTATAAATCCTTTGTACATTTTGTAGTTAGTCATTTTCCATTTTGATTTAATTATCATTATTATTTTGAGCGAATTGTTTATGTATTAGTTTGGGGTTTTATTAGTGGGATTGAGGGTTGGTTGGTTGGGAAGTGGGATAAAGGGAGTTAATTTTTTGTGCGAATGAGTGTGAAATAAAGAAATTGTCTTGTTACTTCTGGTTTTGTCTTTTAGAGTTTATTTAGGTGTTGGGTTTTTTTTCTCGTGTGAAAGAGCACACATGTCGAACCACTGTTGAGGCAGTTGGGACGTGACATTTTGGTGGCAGCGGTGGGATAGATCTAGGATAGGTTAGGGGGGAATAGTTAGGGTAGATTTATTTGTTATTCGTTATTTGTTTAGATACCAGAAGTCGGTGTTTGTTTCTTTGTCGTCTTGTGTGTCGGATGAGTGGCCAGTGGGCGGTTGGTCGGGAGTGAGGTTGCGCTGCGCAAAAGGGTTCACACCCCGAGCGTGTGTGCACAAACGGGGGGTTGAGGTAAACAACTTTGTCGTCGAGGCCTAGACGATAAGGGACTTCTCCGGCTCCTGTTACTGTTTACTTGTCATTTGTTCGACTGTTTGTATATGTGTTAATCGTTATTTGTTTCATTTGTTATTCACCCATTTTTTTCCCATTTTTCTTAGTCCGCGACTGTATGCTGACGAGAGCTGCGACTCGGAGAGCAGCTGAGCAGGCGCGAGCGATGGACCAGTACACGGAGGCCGACGCAGCCGCTTCGCGTCGGGAACCGATGGACGAGGAAACCACAGTGAGTACGCCTTTCGCTCATAGTACTCGCATGGCAGCTGATCTTACTCCTACTGCAGTTAAGGCCGGTGCAGGGAAAAGTAGCGTTGGCATGGAGGTATATCTTAGATACAAGGAGCTAGGCGCTAGCATGGGGCTGAAGGGAGCAGGTCTAGCCAGTTTTGTAGTAGACGGGGCGAAGAGAGAGCAAGAAGCTGCTAGATTAGCGGAGGAGTCTGCTAGATTGGCGAGAGAGATGGAATTAGAGCGAAGGGACAGAGCTAAAGAAACAGCTAGGCTCGAGAGGAAGATGGAACGGGAACGTAAAGAGAGAGCAGAAGAGCTCGCCCTAGCAGAGAAAAGAAGAGCAGAAGAACGTAAGGAAAGAGCAGAAGAGTTAGCCCTGATGGAAAGAAGACTAGAGCAAGAGCGCAAAGATAAAGCTAGGGAACTGAAGCTCTTAGAAAAGAAGATCGAATCTGAACGGGGAAATGTCGAGTTGCGTCTGCAAGAAGAGCGTGCAGCTAGAGAGCAGGCCCGGGAAGACGATAGAGAAAGGCTTAGGCAACAGTTAGAACAAGAGAAAGAACTAGAAGCCCAACGTAGGAGGGATAGAATTCAGGCTGATAGCTACAAGATCAAGGTCCAACCATTTGATGGTAAAGAGGATATTGAAAGCTATCTTCAGCACTTTGAGCAAATAGCTAGAACGCAGAAATGGAAGGAAGAGACGTGGTCGGCTAGGTTGTCACCGTTGTTGTCAGGGGAGGCAAGAGAGACTTATCTGAAGTTAACTCCAGAGCAGATAGTCGATTTCGAAGTGGTCAGAGGGGCTCTTCTGAAACGTTTTAGGAGAGATGCCGACTACTACCGCAAACAGTTCAGGGGGAGTAGGAAAGAAGGCACAGAGACTTTTCCGCAGTACTTGAGTAGAGTACAAGTCTTAGTGAAGAGATGGTTTTCTTTGGCTAAGAAAGATATAGATGATGCGGGCGTAGTGCTTGATGTCTTTCTGACTGAACAGTTGTTGTCAGTGATGAACCCTGAGTTAGAACTGTTTGTGAGGGAGAGGCAGCCTGAGAACGGCGAGCAAGCAGCTGAGATTGCCCAGTTACATGTAGATGCGAAACGGACAGTGAGTAACAGGCCAGTGTTCGGTAGCGTGCCATACAAGGGGGGTAACCGTGCTGTCAGTCAACCCGTAGGGGCAGCGAGGAGTGGTCCTAGTGGCAACAAGGGTGAAGAGGATAAGAGGAGGGAACCTAGTGGGGAGAAACGTCCTGTGAAGTGTTTCAGGTGCGGGAAGCTAGGTCACGTAGCGAAGGAGTGCCGTAGTCCGAAACAGTTGCTACGTATCACTGTCAGTCCGGATTCAGGACCGATTCACTCAGAAATGACTAAGGCTAGCTTTAGTACCATTCAGCCGTACAACCCGTGGAGCATGGGAACAGTCAGGGGTCAGCCTGTGAAGATTCTGAGAGATACTGGTGCCGAGGTGGGGGCAGTAGCAGCCAAGTGGGTGCGTCCTGGGGATATGACAGGTAGAGAGATCGAGGTCATGTTCGCTGATCAGGTCAAGTCAGGGAAGTATCCTACAGCGTACGTAGAAGTAGACTCAGCTTTCGTGAAGGGTACAGTAGAATTGATCGTCATCGAGCAAGTTGTACCTGATGTCATACTTGGCAACTGGGTTACCTTCAAGGGAGGCTATCGTAGTCCCGTGGCTGTAGATGGGTTAGAGTGTGCAATAGCCGCCGTTCAGACCAGGGCACAGGCCAAGGCAGAAGGGAAGCAGGAGAAAGCACTGCCGATTCCGAAGCCATTCCAACTCGATGTGACGCCCGATCAGTTGGCCAAGTTGCAGGAAGAAGATCCCACTTTAGCTAGAGCTAGAGAGTGCGAGAAGCAAGGGACGAAACTCAAGTCAGGCAAAGCGATGGTTAGCTTCTGCAAAAAGAAGGGTATTTTGTATAGAGTACACCATCAGGGAGAAGAGGAGCTAACACAGCTAGTCGTGCCTAGCAAGCTCAGAGGAGAGGTGATGCGCCTGGCGCACGACCCTCCGATGGCCGGACATTTAGGCGGAAAGAGGACACGTGAGAGGATATGGGGGGTGTTCTATTGGCCAGGAATGTGCGGGGATGTTAGGCGATTCTGCGAATCATGTCCCGAATGCCAGAAGACAGTTCCCAGGGGTAGGGTAGCAAAAGTTCCGCTGCAGAAACTACCTCTAGTTGATGAACCGTTTCAGAGAGTTGCAGTCGATATTGTGGGGCCTATAAAACCTATGTCAGACAGAGGCAACCAATACATCTTGGTCATGGTAGACTACGCGACACGGTATCCTGAGGCCGTAGCACTGAAAGGCATAGAGGCTGAGAGAGTTGCCGAAGCATTGTGGGAGATCTGGACAAGAGTGGGAATTCCCAAAGAGATACTAACAGATCAAGGGACACAATTTATGTCAAACGTGATGACCGAAGTAAATAGGCTTCTAGCAATCCATGGGAAAGCAACAACACCATACCATCCAATGTGCGACGGGCTCGTGGAGCGTTTCAATGGTACACTCGTGTCGATGCTCAAAAAGCTGACGAAGGAGCAACCGAAAGCATGGGATAGGTACATACCAGCGCTGCTCTTCGCGTACAGGGAGGTACCTCAAGAGAGCACAGGTTTTTCACCTTTTGAGCTACTGTACGGCAAGACAGTGAGGGGTCCCATGTCGGTACTGAGAGATTTGTGGACGAAGGACAGTCAAGGAGAAGAAGTGAAGGTGGCTAGTCAGTATGTTGTGGACCTGCGAAATAGAATCGAGGAAACGTGCGCACTAGCGAAGGAAAGTTTGAAGAAAGCAGGCGAGAGGCAGAAAAGACACTTCGACAAGAAAACGAAACCTAGAACGTTTCAAGCTGGAGACAAGGTGCTGCTTTTGCTACCAACCAAGCACAACAAGCTGGAAATGAGCTGGAGAGGGCCATACGAAGTCGTAAGTCGTCGAAACGAATGCGATTATCAGATTCGCATTGGGAACAAGGTGAAACTGTTTCACGCCAACCTACTGAAACTGTACCATCAGAGAGTGCAAATTGCCACAGCTGTAGTAGTTGATGAAGCAGACGAATGGGAAGAGGTACCAACAGTCGAGGGCATACCCACCGTAGTGTTAAAACAGTCAGAGACGTTAGATGACGTGCATCTTGATGCAGATAGCCCGGAGATCCATGCAGGAATTAGGAGGCTATTAGTTCGTTACCCTGACATCCTGACTGACTTGCCTTTGCGCACCACGTTGGATGAGTGCGAAATACGACTGGATGACGACCGTCCAGTAAGGACAAAACAGTACCCGTTACCTCATTCAAAGATGGAGACAGTCAAGGCAGAGGTTGAGACGATGCTAGCTATGGGGGTGATCGAGCGAGCGGCTTCACCGTTCAGTTCACCGATCGTTCTAGTAAAGAAGAAGGACGGAGCAGTCAGATTCTGCGTCGATTTCAGGAAACTCAATAGGCAGGTAATTTTCGACGCTGAGCCGATGCCAGACATAGATTATCTATTCAACAAACTCTCAAAGGCCAAGTACTTGAGCAAGATCGATTTGTCTAAGGGGTATTGGCAAATACCTATGAAGAGCGAAGATAAGTGCAAGACAGCTTTCACCACCAACGAGGGGCAATTCCAATGGTGCGTCATGCCCTTCGGACTGAAGACCGCTGGTGCAGTTTTTTCACGTATGATGCGCAAGATGTTGATGCCATTGAAGATGAAAGAAGTCGACAACTTCATGGACGATCTCATGGTAGCCACAGAAACTCTAGAGAGACATTTAGAGTGTTTAGACATCTTGTTTAAACGTCTGAGGGAAGTACAGTTAGCGGCGCGTCCGTCCAAATGCTACCTGGGATTCCGCAAGCTGGAGTATTTGGGGCACATTGTGGGAGAAGGCAAAGTGCAGCCGGAACAAGGAAAGATGGACAAGATCCAGAATGCACCACGTCCCGCTACCAAGAAACAGGTCAGGTCATTCCTTGGATTAGCAGGGTACTATCGGAAGTTTGTGCCGAATTTTGCTGCGATAGCGGTGCCGCTGACCGACTTAACCAAGGGAGGCAAATCAGGTCCCGTACAGTGGTCCGACGCGTGCGAAGTAGCGTTCCAGACGCTCAAAAACCGTATATGCTCCAAACCTGTATGCTGTATGCCAGACATGGAGAAGCCATTAGTGCTACAGACTGACGCATCAGAGATTGGAATAGGGGCGATTCTGTGCCAGGACCAAGGTTTGGGCTTACAACCAATCACATGTGCCAGCAAGAAGCTAAACCAAGCGGAGAGGAACTATTCCACCATAGAGAAGGAATGTTTAGCATTGGTGTGGGGGGTACAAAAGTTCAAGCAGTACCTGTACGATCGGACAGTCATTGTGCAGACCGACCACAGACCTTTGCAATACCTGCAGCAAGCAAAGACTACGAATTGTAGACTCATGAGGTGGGCACTTCAACTCCAACCTTTCGATTTGATAGTGGAGAGTATTCCAGGGAAAGAAAATGTACCAGCTGATTTCTTGAGCAGAACTGAGTAGCGTGGTTGTTAAGAACTAAAACTGTTAGTTTTCGTCTTGGTGGGGTGCTGTGTCACGCTACCCAGTTTGCAGTCGCGCGCCTATGTATATAGTTTAATCATCAGCCTGTACATAGAGGTTAAAAGTTACGGTAGTCAAGGGGAGAGAATCAGAATAAATTAATTTAGTTTATAATTAATAAAAGTAGCGAATGTATTGCGCCCGTGCAGAACGTACTATGTTAGAAAAACAGCATAGTTGGCTATTTTGTTATTGAGAAGATTAATTGCTGCCATGCGGTATTCTATGTGTGAAATGCGTGCTCTAATCGCGAACGGTGCAGGGAATGAATTATTATGAAAAGAAGTATATTCTGGAAGATTCTTAGCTGATCGTATAAAACCCCTTGCACTGTATATTTTGATAGGAGCAGCAACAGTTGCATATCGTTTTTGTAGCCAGAATCAACGGATCCAAGTTGGGTCAAGGTGCCAGTTAGTGACTTTGTCTGTGGGTCGTACAGATCAGACCGTCAACGAAAAAGAGCCTATTAACGGAAGAGGAGGATTGTTTTGGGAACACTTTGGAAGTGTTTGTTTAACTAAAACTTTTCTAAGCTGTTTAGAATACCCACTGTGTATTCTCGGTGAAATCTGAGTTATCTACGTATAACGTCGGGTGACCTGTGACTCCGTCTAGGACTTCTTATGCCTGTGTAATCACCTTGCCTAACCATCTGTGCCTGTGTGTTTGTCCCGTCGTTCGTGTGTCTTTGTCTACAGGCCGGAGAATCCACTGGTAGCCGTAAGTTTTTTACCTCAATTTCTCAGTTGGCCATAGCGTTCGGGGGTTTGGGTTATGCATGCAGTGTGAATGAATAGTTAATTATGTTTTCTTAATTCTATTGTTTCATATTGTTTGCTGCATAAATACCTAGAGAGAGAGAGAGTTTTCTAAAATGTATTATAAATTAAATAATTATAAATTGATATAAAAGAATTCGCTGTTATGTAGCGAAGAGATGACAGAAAGGAGGTGTTTGTGAATGTATATGCGCGATGACAGGGAGGATGAGTAAAGATGTGGAAAGGGAGACAACCATTCCGATAGCGGGGTGCTTGTGCAGTATATTGTAATATAATTATTAATGGTTGCGTATTCTTGTATGTATTGTTGTAGATGTACCAACAAATACAACACCAAAACCCTAGAGCAGACCATTGATGGTGTGCTGAAACCTTGCTGGTGTGAAGCTTGTGTGCCTCGGCTATTACGCCGCGTTTTCCGTGTGTCAACCTCGGTTGCGAAGGTTCTGGTATTCGCCCAGGGAACTTTATTTCGTTTATAAAGCACACGCACACACACTCCACCACACACAACAAATAACTATAACCAATGATAATCTGTTGTGAGGAACGATAATTGTTTCACATGTGATAGATTATAAATTACAGCACATTGAGATATATTTAATCCGAATTGATTGATAAACGTTGTTGAGTAATATTACCTGCTAGATTAAGTAACCCTGTGATTGTATAGTTTTGTCTGGGGGAATTATTTCGCCAGATATTAGTTAATTAGTAATTTAGATTATTTCTTACAACTTCTATTCTGCATAAAAGATAAATTTTCTTATTCATTTTATATAATATAAAAGACTTGTTGTATCTATTTGAAGTTTAAGTGGAACAAAGTTTGAATATTTATAAAGATTTAAAGCAGTTGCTTACTGTATATTTACTTCGTTGTCAGTAAGCTGTTCCAGACATAATTATTATAAATCCTTTGTACATTTTGTAGTTAGTCATTTTCCATTTTGATTTAATTATCATTATTATTTTGAGCGAATTGTTTATGTATTAGTTTGGGGTTTTATTAGTGGGATTGAGGGTTGGTTGGTTGGGAAGTGGGATAAAGGGAGTTAATTTTTTGTGCGAATGAGTGTGAAATAAAGAAATTGTCTTGTTACTTCTGGTTTTGTCTTTTAGAGTTTATTTAGGTGTTGGGTTTTTTTTCTCGTGTGAAAGAGCACACATGTCGAACCACTGTTGAGGCAGTTGGGACGTGACAGTCAGTTAGTATATTAGTATAACCTCGTGATATGATACTGGAGATAGAATATTCAAGTAATTATCTCTCTCTCTCTCTCTCTCTCTCTCTCTCTCTCTCTCTCTCTCTCTCTCTCTCTCTCTCTCTCCTCTCTCTCTCTCTCTCTCCATATCTTTTCTCATCACCTTCATGACCTGCCCAAAACATTTTTAAAACCAAGCCTATTGCAATATCAGGACTTGAGTGCAGTGCAACGTCTTTTGGGTTGTAAATCTTTCATCAAAGACTCATTAAAAAGTTAGATACATCACGGATATAACGAGTACATACACACAATTCGGCCACTAACCGTCGTCTGCGGCTACAACAAACTTCGGCTATAATAAAGGAGTAAAAATTCTGGACGTCTTTGTAAGCGTGTTCGACTGTATAGTGCTATTAGCAAACGATCTTTAGAACGCTGAAACGCATTACATTACATGATTATTGCTTTAGGTCCAGCGGAACTGAAACGTATGGAATTCCCTTTGTAAAATATTTATTGGCGAATTTTACGGTGGCTTTTATTTTTTACCACTTTCAGCTAAACAATCTTTATTTAGGAGCATAATTGTCTAACTAATTATTTGTTTGCAAACAATGTAATATTTCTCTAATTAATATATTTTCCCTGTAAATAACTTATTAATTACCTAAATAAAACATTGTTTAGATAAATAAATAATGATATAGGCATTCCTGCTAAATAAAGAATTATTTACCTATATAATGTATTCTAAATAACGATTTGTTTACTATATAATGAATTATTTAGCAGAATTTGCTAAATAATGTATTATTTTGAAGATGTTCCTAAACAATGCATTATTTACGTAAACAATTCATTATTTCCTATCCTATCCATTTCCTATGCCGTAACTCGGAGGTCGTTGGTGCACCACAGATGATCGTTTAACCAGCGTACTCCATCTTTCTCTGTCCTCAGCAACCCTGATGGCTTCGCTCAGTGTCAATCCAGTCCATTCCCGAATGTATTCATCCCACCTCTTTTTCGGTGTCACATCCTTCAAGTTCCGGGTGTCCTAGTTTATCCGAGCGCATTTGCGCATGCGCCAGGTCATGTCGGGCCGGCTTTTTCACGAAGTTCTTAGGCGTCATAACCCTAACCCAAACCCTAACCCTAAACTCTTAACTCTAACCCAAACCCAAACCCTAACCCTAACCCTTACGAAAACTATGATAGCACTGTGCGCATGCGTCGAATTTTGTAACGCGTCGACCAATCAGAATGCTCCCATTCGCTCCCAGCCAAGCTAAGATACTAGGAACTGTGAGGATGTCACACCGGTCTCCCTCTTCTTCGACCTCCTTGCACAGTATTATTTAGGGGCTGCAATTTTCATTATTTAGGGGGTTCCAGAATTCGCTTGAAAACTCGGTATTTATAATTTGACTGCTTTCTTTAATTAAATGCAAGGTCTTTGCAAAGATTGCGTATCCAAAATGTGTGTTAATTATTTATTTTTCAACATAAATCACTTCACAAACTTGAAGATAAAACGTCTGTAACGTCCCGAACACAAACGAAAGGTCAAGGTCAATTTTGCACGGGAGTGTTCAGTGTTTTCAATATCCCCGTCAGGAAAAAAACAGGTATAGTTTCTTTTTGCATTTATTTACCACAAAAGGCAGAGACAGGTGTAGAAGAAGTCGAGGCGGCACAGATTATTGAATTGTTGAAAACTGGAATCAGTACTTCTGCTATGTTTTTTTCTCTCAATAGATCACCGTTAACTTGCTAGTTCTTCATGTTTATTTACTCAGAAGGCAGTTCGGCCAATGCAGAAATAATAATGAATCCCTCTTTTCCGGAGCCGTTACCGTCGCAGTTTCGTATATTAGTACTGTTGCGGACATATGAAAAAAAAGAATGAAATAAAATGCCCCAGGATATGCGATGGAATGCGATTGAAATGGTCAAATCGTAGTCAAATCAGTTTGACTTGAGGTCACGTTCCTTCAACGCAGTAGTAGTAGGCCTACATTACAGTCAAAAGTATGTGAGGGATGACAAGGGTTGTATCCATGATGAAATGCGATGACAAGACTATAGTTGCGTAATGCAAAAGTAATCTCTGATACATCGTATACTTGACCTTAGTTGTTGTTTTTAAATGTACATGTAGTAGTCCTTTCTATCATTACCACAACATTTCTTGACCTTATTGTTTATTACAGGTAAAGTCATTGTCTAAGCAATAGATAGCCTAATTGTGATTACAACAGAAACCAATTAATATCGTTATAAAAGTGTTGACGCTGTCGGTTCACACGGTATTGTTAACATCTGTTCCATTATTGTCATCTGATATTCTTTAGATGTTGATAATTATTGCATTACTGCTGATCTGCTTGCAAGGTAAGATAGTTACAATTTGAGGCTAATAGTTAGAACTTGTGTTTTAACGCGGTCATAAATTATGTTTGTGCGTAAGTGAGTGAGATGGAGATGGTGCGTTTTATGTGTGTGTACATGTGTGTATGTGTGTACATGTGTGTATGTGTGTGTACATGTGTGTACATGTGTGTATGTGTGTACATGTGTGTATGTGTGTGTACATGTGTGTACATGTGTGTACATGTGTCCCTGTTTACATGCGTGAGTCTGAATGTGTGTGTGTGGCCTTTATCATCTTGGTTTTTTAAAAAAAGACTTTAATAAAACAACCAACTAACCAACCACAATTAAGCGGTGATTCCACCCTTGTACTTCCGTATAGTCTAGCCTTTAGCCTTTAGCAATACTCTTTCCAATAAATTTTTTGGTCACACTTTCAAATGTTGTGTTCGGCTGCTACGTTCAATAGATTTAAAACAGATGTTTTTGTCAGAGTGTTACGATGGTGTTTTCTTTTCATACAAATAGTGATTTTTTTTTTTAATGTGGTGCGTGGTAGACGAATTCTGTACAAAGGAAAGTTAATGTACCAACTTATCAATTTCCTCGACTGTAGTAGTAGTAGTAGTAGTTAGTAGTTAGTAGTAGTAGTAGTAGTAGTAGTAGTAGTAGTAGTAGTAGTAGTAATAGTAGTAGTAGTAGTAGTAGTAGTAGTAGTAGTAGTAGTAGTAGTAGTAGTAGTAGTAGTATGCTTTCGGGCTAGGTAGTTTTTGATTAAAACTAATATACCACAGTAGACTACTTATCACCATTCACAGAATACCAAGTTTGCTTATGTGGATTTTTATAGCAAATGGACGATCCATAGGTCTGCATAATAACAACAACGACAACAACAGCAAAAACAACAATACTAATAACAAGCAAGGTCCTCCTGAAAATAATACTCAACAGGTTGAAACCCCAAGCTGAACAAATTATAGCTGAAGAGCAAGCAGGATTCATGGCAGGGCGAAGTACCACTGAACAGATTTTCATCCTCAGAATAATCTGCGAGAAATACCTACAGCGCCAACAACATCTATATCATGTGTTCGTAGACTTCAAAAAGGCGTTTGATCGAGTCTGGCATGCTTGTTTTTTCCTGCTGCAGTTTATTATGCCTTTTTATCGGGAAACTCTGGGCCGCCTCCCCCGGGGAAGGCGTAATCGCAGCCAGTGGCGCGCCCAAACCCTACCTACCTAACATTATGTGTGAATTTTTGAAATTTTTGCTGGGAGAGCAAACCGGAGTACCCGGAGAAAAACCCCGAGACGTTGCCCGAGTCGAAAGTAAATAATGTTCGGAGAAACATAACGCCCAGATGCTGGCTCGAACCCACACCTGTCAGGCGCCATTGGTTTCTGGCTTGTGGACAATGCAAGTTAGTCCCGCTTTAGCCCACTTGGCCACAACGCTCGCTCTGTGGGCAACCATGAGAGTGTACAACATCAGCCCTAAAATTATTGAAGTCATCAAAAGCCTGTATGACAAGGCTACCAGTGCAGTCTTCCACAACAGCGCCATCGGAAACTGGTTCAGAGCAACAATCGGTATGCGTCAGGGATGCCTATTCTCTCCAACACTCTTCAACATCTTCCTAGAGCGCATCACGTCAGATACCCTTGCAGACCACGAGGACACAGTCAGCATAGTGGGAAGAGCAATCTCCAACCTCCGTTTTGCGGATGACATTGATGGCTTGGCTGGAGAGGAACTAGAACTTGAACAGCTGGTACAGAGTCTTGGAACCACCTCCAGAGCCTATGGATTGGAAATAAGTGCAGAGAAGACCAAAATGATGACCAACAACACCAACGGCATCAACACGGACATCAAAGTCCAAGGCCAATCCCTCAACACAGTGCATAGCTTCAAATATTTAGGAGCCATTGTATCAGACAATGACAGGAAGTCCTCTCCAGGATCGCACAAACAACTGCTGCCCTGGCGAGGTTGAAGCCAATTTGGAAAGACAGGACCATCAGTCTATATTCCAAGGTAAGGCTGCTGCGCTCCCTTGTCATCTCCATCTTCCTATATAATGCTTGCGAAACATGGACACTCACAGCAGATCTCCAACGAAGAATACAAAGCATGGAGATGAGGTGCTACAAAAGACTTCTGGGCATTTCCTATACCCAGCACATCACCAACGACGAAGTCCGACAGACCATCACACAAGCCATTGGACAACACGATGACCTGCTCACAGTGGTGAAGAAACGGAAACTCCGATGGTATGGCCACGTCACCAGGTCATCAGGTCTTGCAAAGACCATCCTGCAAGGCACAGTGCAAGGAGGTAGAAGAAGAAGGAGACCGAAAAAGAGGTGGGAGGACAACATTCGAGAATGGTCTGGTTTGACACTGAGCGAAACAATCAGGGTTGCTGAGGACAGGGAAAGATGGAATATGCTGGTTAAACGATCATCTGTGGTGGCCCTACGACCTCCGAGTTATGGGATAGGATAAGTATTATTATTATTATTATTATTATTATTATTATTATTATTATTATTATTATTATTATTATAAATAATAAATAAATAAATAAATAAATAAATAAATAAATAACCTTAGTATAATTTATAGGGTCTATTATCCATTCAATCAAAACATAGAATGTAGAACTGAATGGAACTTAATTGTGAATACTTGCTACTTGTCCCAGACGTTGTCCAGGTTTCTCTACGATGGAGACCAACAGGTGTGTCCTCTTTATCGTCGCCATGGTGGTCGCTTTTCACGGCATCCATGCTCAGCAGCCTCCTCACATCGTTTTCGTCGTCGCTGATGATCTTGGTAAGATTGATGACTTGAATACTGTCCTTCATCTACGTTGTAACGTAAGCTAATAGTTCTAATACAGCGCACTTACCATTCCATTATCTCTTAAAGGCGTTGGCTCAAATAAAGCCAGGACCTAACTGGACATGTATTGTATCGCATTGTCGCGTCGCATCGCATCGCAAGGTACTGTATTGTATTGTATTGTATTGTGCAGGGTTTAACGATGTGAGTTTTCGAGCTGCCGACATGTACACCCCAAACATCGATCGCTGGGCAAAGGAAGGAATCATTCTGGGTTCCTCGTACGTACAGCCGCTCTGTTCTCCGTGAGTCGTTTGTTTCCCATTCAGTTAAGCATCTGTTTTTCTTATTTTAAACACATTGGCCAGATAAACGAACTGCTCATAGCGCTGGCGTATCCTTGTCCAGTATGAACACAATTCCCTATCTTATAGCCACAGGAAAAAGGTTAAAGGGCAAATAGCAAATGGCAGCATTGTTTCGATACCCCGCTGATAGACCTATATTTGTCTTGGGAATGAAGTCAGTGGCAAAGGCAACTTTTCTGTCATTTGCTCAAGATACTGGTGATCCCGTGGAAGCATCAGGGTTCAAGGAAAATATGACTGAAAATGGAATTTAATTCCCTCCTCGTGTTTCAGATCCAGAAGTGCCTTTATGACGGGCGTGTTTCCTTTCCACACCGGTCTGCAGGCAAGTTGTGTCCTCCTCTTTCTCCTCTTCCTCAATCTTGAAAATATGTTCTTAATTCTCCGCCTTATATAATTTACTCTTCGTATTACCATGGACAAATACAGGGTGTTCCAAAAGTCTTGGGCACCTTTGAAGTCCCCATAATTATCTCAATTACTATGAATGGTAGTAAGATAAAAGTTGTGCCATTTTAAAGCTAATTACATTAAGTTTTTTGTAAAGCTGTTGATTTTTTTTAAATTTCTTTTCAGACCCATTAATGGCGTTCACTCAACCAGAAAATGCTGGGACGCGTTTGGCAAGAATTTGACTATCGGCTTGATGTGTGTCGTGTGACCAATGGTGCTCACATTGAACATCTTTGAACATTCTATGTAAAAATTGAGATTACAAGCTTTCTGAATTTACCAGATGCGTTTTTATATCCTTAATAGTTTCGGAAATATTCAATGTCAAAATGTGCCCAAGACTTTGGAACACCCTGTATATTATGGCAGCAATTCCCAAACCTTTTGACTCACATGCAATAGCAATGTGAATCTATGTACTCACCTCCCAAAAAATTCTAAAGAAATTTCAGAATTTAGCAACTAAAATCTGGGCGAGATGAGTCCTAAATAGTCCAAAAATGATATGGAAAAAACGTCCGTCCGTCTGTATGTTTTCCGACGTCCTCCGTCTGTGTGTGCATAAAGTTTAAAGTGGCGAACGAACGAAAAACGATGCTTAACGTCCTATTGCATGAACGTTAAAGACGATCACCACGTCGCCACCCTGACAACAATGACCATCATCATCATATCAAAAATGAGATCCAACGGATCTTATCTTTTTTAAATTAAAGTGGCTATGTACTCAGAACCTATTTCAACTATCACAATATAAGATAAGATGGTGAATACCTACGATACCTAAAAAAAGGATCAGTGAATGAATGACTTTACTTCAAGGTCAAGGTCAAAAGATCATTAAATACTTGTCAAAAAATGACAATTTTTTTTGTTACAAAATTTCACTTTTTTTTCTAGGTTATTAAACTGAACTTATGGTTCTTTGAAGCATGAAAGATATGAATGAGATACACATACTATGCACTTTTGGTCAACCTCACTCCAAGGTCAGGGTCACTGGAGGTGTCTAAAGTCGGTTTGTATAGGTACTATTTAAAGTGACCTTGACCCTAAACTCTGAGAGATTTAAAATCCAAACTTGTTGGTTTTAGAGATGATAGACTGATCTTTCATATTTGTTCCGGTTTGGCCTTGATCGTGAAGGTCAAGGTCATTTTAAGTTTTGCAAAAACATACAAAAAATAGGTCATCGTACAGTGGAATGGCAGTATATTTAACCCATAGTAGGCAACAACACTAGGCTATTTGATCAGACATGTATGAGAGATCTCGTGAGGGTCAAACTCATCCCAAGGTCAAGGTCACTGAAGGCCAAGGTCAACCCAAAGTCACCGTTTTTTTTTGCACAATACATATTTTGCTATACTTTATTTGATAGTACATAAGTGTATTTGGAGCCAGAGGTCAATGTCATCTCTAAGTCAAGATCATAGAAAGATCGAAGTCGGTATTACTTTGTATTTTAATGTCACCATTTCATTTTGTTTTTCATGGGCTCTCATTTTCATGTTAAATTTTGAGTTTCATAAGGTAAGGAGCATGTGAGTCATAGGGCCTTTGTCCTTCTATTAAGTGTTTTTAAAATGAGGGTTGGTATTTCCAGATAACATCTTAAAATACTTTTACATAGTTGGGGATACGATCTAGCCAAATGTCGGCCTGTTCTGATTTCGGATACTTCAAATAGTTGAGAGGCCAATGGTTTTTAGTTTGCTTCTTTACGAGAAAGCTTAGACAGGGCAGGAGAAAGCGTAGACAGTAAGGCAATAAAATTAGCTTTAGGAGTGCCTATTCATACAAAAACAACAGAAGCATATAAACTTGCAGGAATTATGAACTTAGATGATTATAGGAGATTATCTTGTGCGAAATATATAATCAGAGCAAAAGCTGTAAACAATAGTACAGATGAAGAGCTTTTTAGTAGATCGGATGTAGATTTTCCAAAACATGCCCAAAAGGTGCACTCTTTTCAAACAATAGCAACATATACTAAAGATCTTATCCAGTTAGATATAACACATATTGATAATTTACGTAAGGATATAATATCACCAGTTCATCCATGGGAACTGGAAACAGCACATTACGATATACATTATTGTAATGAAAAAAAGAGTCAAAATCAGAACCTTCTTGCAGTTGAAGTTCGGAATCATTTATGTGAGAGATATTCAGGAACTTTAAAAGTATACACTGACGGATCTGTTTTAGAAACAGGGGAAACAGGAGCTGCTTTTGTTATCCAAGATTTGAAAATATCAGAATCGTTTTATATAGGAAAAGGTTAGTCTATTTTTTACTGCGGAATTAATTGCTTTATTAATGGCTCTAAATAAAATTTCTAGTTTATGTCTGAATATATTTAGTATAGTTCTATGCGTAGATTCTCTATCTGTTTTAGATGCTCTAAAAGCTAATATTAACTGTGAACGAATAGGAATTATTTTTGAGATTAAGAACATTATTCATGGATTGATAATTAGTGGTACTGAAGTGACCCTTTGTTGGATTCCATCACATTGTGGATTTTTATATAATGATTGGGCTGATCATGCTGCAAAATTAGATGCATTAAATATTAATTCCTTATCAATTAAATTAAATCTGTCTTCCAAAGAAATTCAAAACAATATTGAAAATGATCTTGTAAAGAAACTTCAGTTCTATACAAACTATACAAATCTTCGTGGATTTCCCAGATCAGTTTTATCTACGGCAAACAGAATATTGTTAAATTCAATT
>CM072516.1:2142765-2245265 GCA_036898135.1 Oncomelania hupensis
GTATTACTGAGAGTGATCGGATCAATGATAATAAATGAATAAAATTAATGACATAAGACATAAGACATAAGACATAAGATTCTTTATTCGCTTCAAATGTAACACACAGAAGAATTTGCTTTGCGCGTCTGGGAATGGCATAAATCATTAAAAGTAACAATTAAAAACACAATTGGTCCCGACATCTATGAATATCTCGGGACCTAAAAACAATTTCTTCATTCACTCACATCCACAAAGCATCAGCGAACCGCACACAAATTTTGTCAGGAAACGAAACAAAAAAGCAGACTACCAAAATAAGGAAAGAAAACAACAAAAAAGCATGCGCTCACACATACACACACACGCACACGCACACACCCACACACACACACACACACACACAGAGGGTGCATCCAGCTGCACAACCCCTCACGCATGCCACGTTCGTAACTAAATAATATAGGCCTATTGTATGGTGTAGTTATGACATATAATTATAAAGGAGATACAGATCCAAGAAATAGAGTTAGTGATTTTAGCAGTCTAAGGGGAATCGGAATCACGCTGTGTCGCTGCCAGGTGTGACAAAATAAAGCTGTGAAAAGTGAAGTTACACACTGGATTACTTGGAATACTATTACTGGATGTACAAGTACCAGGAGGGATGAGAATGCTGAAATTCCACAAAGGAGGATATGTCATTGTTTGTTTTCCTACTAAGGAAGTTATTCTACATTGATGGCTCTTACCGTAAAAGCAGGTCAGGAAGAAAGGTAATGTTAGGGTGGGAAGATTGTTTTGTAGACAAATAGGCCTGAAAGGCTCGCCGATGGGATAAGGTTGAGGGTAGGAGAATGATTCAATTAAAATAACTCAGGTTTACACATTATACATTTCTCTACAAATGCCCCCATTCGCGCGCGCACGCACACATACACATGCACTCTCTATCTCCCTCTCTCGCTCTCTATCTCTTTCCTAAAAGAAATTCTTTTAAAACAAAATGCATAGAACATTATCAATAAATAAGAATTGTCATTTTAAAATAAATAATAAGAATAATGCATCGAACATTATCAGTAGATATTTACGCACTAGATTATATTAAATTAATAATAAGATTAATGGAAGAATAATTCATTAAAGAAAGGAAATGAACCGTGGAACCTCCTCAACCACGTTCTCCTCCCATTTCACCTTGCATTTTGGCTCATCGTCCTCCTCCTTCTTAACTGTCTCCTACCTTCTCTCTCACTTTCTTCTTCTCATCTTGTGCATTTTTCCTTCTCTTACCAAACAAGTATTAGAAAGAAGGAACTGGCGACTCGAAAGTCCCAATGGTCGAATTCTCTATCGAAGTTTCGCACATGAAATCATTGTTTTTTTCCTCATTTCTTTTCTATCCTCTTAGCTCTCATCATTTAATCCTTCCTCCTCCTCCTCCTTCTTCCTTTTCTTCTTCTTCTTCTTCTTCTTCTTCTTCTTCTTCTTCTTCTTCTTCTTCTTCTTCTTCTTCTTCTACCCCAGTTGGGGTGCCGGGGGTTTCAGTATAAATAGTATCCCCATTTTCTGGAAATTTAGTGCTTTAAATTCCCACTGTCGCTGTCTTTCTCATTTTCTCTTTATCATTCCTGCTCTGTTCTATCAATCTGCTATACTATTTTCTTCTTCGCTAGACCAGTCACCTACCTTTTTTCTTGAAAACACTTCCGGGACAAGACTCTTTATTTGTGTATGAGGTCTGTTGGATCAGCTTGGGAATATTGGACGCTTTCTGCCAGGTGGTCACTAGGGCTTCCTATGATGTTATTATTTAGCAATGTAGGCATTTTATATGTATGTGTTTTGTTCATAATTTATAATGATGTTTGTATTCTATTTTGTTTTTTGTAAAAGGGGGTTCGATAAATTAGAGTACAGCCTCAGCGTCCCCTGCGTGGGATATCTTTATTGTAAAGTGACTGGCTGGTGGAGAGCTTTTAGTTTTACCACTAGGGTTGTTTCAGCAGATCTTTTATGCGGATCAGGGGTTGTCCGGTCCTGATTGGGCTCGGAGGAGTCCGCTGGACCTAAAGCAACAATCATGTAATGTAATGTAATGTCTTCTTCTTCTTCTTCCTCTACGAATTCGGGGTTATTTTTTCGGCAGGAATGGTGGCAGCTCTGGATGAGGCCTTTGACAATGTGACGTCACTTCTGAGGACGCTTGGCTATACCGATAACATGCTACTCATCTTTACTGCAGACGTAAAGTCCTTCTCATATTGTCTGCTTCTTCTTCCTCTGCTTTGATTGAGCAGCCACGATCAGCAGACCTACGCCGATACCTCTGCTGCTGCGCTTCATCGTGCTGTTCTGGATTCAAAATAAATTATTCATCCATTCAATGTCTTACAATCTGGCCAAAATAAATTATTCATCCATTCAATGTCTTACAATCTGGCCAAAATAAATTATTCATCCATTCAGTGTCTTACAATCTGGCCAAAATAAATTATTCATCCATTCAATGTCTTACAATCTGGCCAAAATAAATTATTCATCCATTCAATGTCTTACAATCTGGCCAAAATAAATTATTCATCCATTCAATGTCTTACAATCTGGCCAAAATAAATTATTCATCCATTCAATGTCTTACAATCTGGCCAAAATAAATTATTCATCCATTTAATGTCTTACAATCTGGCCAAAATAAATTATTCATCCATTCAATGTCTTACAATCTGGCCAAAATAAATTATTCATCCATTTAGTGTCTTACAATCTGGCCAAAATAAATTATTCATCCATTCAATGTCTTACAATCTGGCCAAAATAAATTATTCATCCATTCAATGTCTTACAATCTGGCCAAAATAAATTATTCATCCATTCAATGTCTTACAATCTGGCCAAAATAAATTATTCGTCCATTCAATGTCTTACAATCTGGCCAAAACAAAAACCAAATCAAGATATCTGCTGTTAGAATAGGCTTTTAATTCCACTGTTGGCCGTTGTAACTCAATAGCCCGCTAAGCACTGTAAGCACTCAATGGCGGGTTGGTTGGGGGAGGGGGGGGGGGGGCTTGCTAGCGCAGTTGATAACAAGCTTGGTTTCTATGTTGAAGGTAAAGGGTTGGAACCCGCGTAAGACGAACTTATGTGACTTAGCTACCAGACTTTCCAGGTCACCGAGGGTTTTCTCCGGGTGCTCCGGTTTCCTCCACCCCTTTAACAGTGGCATTGGATGCAGTCAATCTAAATTTTCAACATAAAAATTGAGTTCTCCCCCTCTTTGTGAAATAGCGAGCTCTTTAGATCGCCGCGCTTTGCGTTCGTTTGAAGGAAAAGCGCGTGATAGCATCCCGTATTATGACTACTAGTAAATAAGCAATCTCCAATGTCTAAACATCGATTTTATTTCTTGCAAGCGAGGTGCAATAGTAAGGTGAAGGGCATTAGGGGAGAAATATAACCCGTCAGTACCTCCAGCTATCAGTTAGTCAGTCACTCTTTCATTCCACTTAACCCAACCATAATGGCGTCATAAACGCTGAGGTGTTGGTGAGCTGATGCCAAGCAGTAAGTTGGTTGTTATTTATGTCCGTGACGTCCATGAAGTGACTGTTTGTTATTGCATCCCGCAAAGTTTGTCAACATTTCAGAACGGAGGTCCCGTACCCTTCGCGGGCAACAACTGGCCTCTGAGAGGGTCCAAAGCCACTCTATGGGAAGGGGGCACGAGGGCTACAGCCTTCGTCTGGAGCCAAAACCTCTTCACTAAGACGGGATATGTTCATAATGGGTAAGTACAGGCACCCGGGGTTTGAACCCAGTAGAATGTATCCTTGATAGCTACATAGGATAGATGGGGCTGCTGCCGCTATTCCATCGAAGATCCGCTGATTGATTGATTGATTGATTGTTGCTTTAGGTCCAGCGGACTCTTCCGAGCCAAATCAGGACCGAAGATCCGCTGGAGCTTTGTTATTGAGGATCCTTTTTGTACTGGATTAACGCCCCTGTGTTATAGGTCATAGGCCCCAGTGTCTGGCTGTGAGATAAGCATAGCTTTTGCGTATCGTTCTCCTGTGGTACACATACCATTGTACCAACACGTGTGCAAAATATCTCAGTCATTGCAATGCTCTCTCTCTCTCTCTCTCTCTCTCTCTCTCTCTCTCTCTCTCTCTCTCTCCCTCTCTCTCTCTCTTATTAGTGTTTCTGTGTAGGATGATGCACGCAGTAGACTGGTTCCCCACCATCCTTGATGCTGCTGGCGCAGGAACCGGTAAGTTAAAAAAAAAAAAGATTATTAAATGAGCACCCCATATCTCCCCCCGACCTTCTAATTTCTATGTCGTAGTTCTGCATTTTCTTCCCACTATCAGTGGTTGAACATTATTCCACCATAATATCTAAAGAAAAAACTAGGACTGACATGAGCCCCGTAGTAAATGCTCGTATACAAAGCGTAATAGATGTCTAGACCGCATTTGTTGGTAGTCCTACCTTACACATAATGGAACTAGCACGAGTTCCATTCGGATCAGAGCATACATCGAGATCTACTAGTCTGTTCACGCATGCATTCCATAGCACGGACTTTAAAGATCCTGACGCTCATATCCGGGACGGGTGAGTGCAAAATATGTAATCTCGTCCAGCAAGGACTATGTCCGATTCCCTGTCGGAGGTTCAGGATCGAGCGCTGTTGTCCGGAGCTCAAGTCGGAAGCATCAAGAGGAAAAGTAGGCGCCTCGAGCGGTTGGAGCTCGATCCTGTTTTCGAACAGCGCCTTGAGCATCTCTGGAGCTGAAAAAACGCGCTATATAAAAAGCCAATCGCAATAATTTCTATATAGCGTTGTTGCTCCTTCTGTCTCCCAGTGCCATACAAGATAGATGGAATGAGTCAGTGGAACATGCTGAAGGGCAACAGCCAGAGCAACAGAACGCAGTTTGTCTACAACATCGATCACATGTCCAACATGGCCGCTATCAGGTGACCGCAGGCAGCCAATCAAAAACAAAGGATCCAAATTATTACTACAGATATCATTGCTATTTTTAAAACGGGATACACACGCTAGAGCAAGTTTGGTGAATGAGTTGATGAAGAAGAAGAAGAATATTTTAAGAAGACGGAGAAGAAAGAAGAAGAAAAGATTATGAAGAAGAAGAAGATGCTGTTGTTGTTGTTGCTGCTGCTGCTGCAGCTGCTGCTGCAAATGATGATTATAGCAACGGCGTCGACGCTTGCTTTACTGCAATGTAGGGCCTACATAAAGGAATTGGATCATCATCATCATCATCATCATCATCATCATCATCATCATCATCATCATCATCATCATCATCATCATCATCATCATCATCATCATCACCGCCGTCGTCGCCATTGTATTCATTTTTCTTCCAGAAACGGAGACTATAAGCTCCTGGATGGGAACACAGGAGCCCTTAACGGCTGGTACCCGACAGCAGACATGGGTGAAGCTGAAGAAGCAAGGCCACCCGTAAACCGCTACCAGCTATACAATATTAAAGGTAATTGTTTAAGTGATTTGGATTTGTGGTCAGCTAACTTTCCAACTCAGTAGCTAATGGATACATTTGCAAATAATTTATCAAAAATCACCCATAAGTACTGCCGATTCATTCCTGAAATATTAATTTTTCTGAAATTATAGACATTGGCGTTTTTTTTTAATTTTACAAGTATTGTATGTGAATGTATTGAAATAAAATATTGAAATTTAAAATTATTTAAGATTGTTTTTCTTCTGAAGTTGTTTTCTTGCCCTATTTTCCAGTCCACCCCACCCACCCTCCCCCCCACCCTCCAAAAAAAAAAAAGAAAAAAAAGATGAGATTTAAGATTATACTGCAGGCATGTATTTTTACTTTAAGTTAAAGTAGCAATCATTTCAACTTTTCAGGCAAAGAGTAAAAGATGTAAGATTCCATTGTTGGCACGTTTCTAGTTTGCCATTACAGAATGAAATAATGCCCAGCGTGACAATTCCTTATTGAAGACCACCAACAATACCTGGCTGGGATAAATTGCAACCATGAAACCAGCAAAAACACCAAATTAACAGTCAGCCGGTGGACGCTACTGGTTTCATTCAAAGGTGCAAGATCTTGTGACTTCAAATAGAATAAGCTTACCAACATGCAATGAACCGAATGAGGAACAGATCAAATAGTCTAAGGATAGCTTGTCCTGCACTAAATTTAATATTTCGACACCTTCAGACCTTTCATGATCTCCAGCGGGTTGGCGTTTGTGGTCTCCATGGGTAGCCCTTCTCGTGTGGCGATGGACTAATAACTGACTCTCCAGATAAACATACGCTCACATATAAATATACACTCACATATAAACATACGCTCACATATAAACAAACACTCACACAAGCGCTCCTGATCGGCCGGACGTCCTTCAGTCGCTGAGACGAGAAAAGAAAGGACGTACAAACACGTACAACATGTAACAAATGACAAAGATTGATGGTCACAATTCCAATCACACTTTATTCATAACAACTAAAATAACTAACATTCACTGACACACGCTAAACTCAATCAAAGTGACGGGATGAAAAACAATGAACAATGACAATGGCCTCAACATGAGAATAGAGAAAGTCAAAAGTCACAAGGAGGAGGGAGAAGGAAATAGAATAGACAGTTGATGGGAATGACTACACCTGGTGAGTGTGATGAGGTTCAGTCCGGATCTACATGGTAAGATGATCGGTGCTTGCTGCTTGCCAAGAACCTGCCACTTTCGGTGTCAACAAATGTCATGCACGTAGTATGGAGAGAAGACCCAAGCAGGTTAGGGCACGAAGAAAGAGGTAGACGACGACTTGAACGAAGACAGGCCATCGCGTAGAAACCACGTCACAATGAAGAGCAGAGGTGAAGTACGTAAAGTAAAGAAAGGTTAGCCTGTAACAGTTCATGCATCCGAGGTACTCGCAGTATATCCCGGATGTATCGAGCATTCCCACTATTCCCCCTCTAATCCTCCCCACCCTCTCTCTCCAAGTCACTAAGTTGTTCCTGTTAGCTATGTGCATCACTAACTATAGTCCTTCGTGATGGCACTAGCTAACCACACTGAAATTCCTCTAAAATCGTCACCATATATATTCAATTATCATCAATATAATATCCGCACATTATTATAAACACAATATGAAAATATAATAAGCTTACTTGAAGATAAATTGAAATAATGTACCGCATGAAGGATGACTAAATAACTGTCATATGCATTCACCATCCATGCTTACAGCCACAGCCACGCCACAACACAGCGCAACCTCGCGCAAGCATGCGCGCACAACGCAAAGTCGCCGACAAAATGAAATGTAGATCTAATTTTCACGTACCTAATATGGCTTATAGTGAGCAGGAACCACCGCCGAGTTGCCCCGCCACGGTGCTGGAGATTGACACAGTACTAATGTACTACACACTACCAATCCTGGCAGTACTTTTAGTCGAACTGACTTTTAGCACAAGTGACGTCACGTCACTGGGAACTCACATGCGAACAAGGCAACAGTCACAAACTAGACTTTCAACTCGCCTTTGGAATAAGCTAGGCTACTTTTCTTTAGCTTTTTTCCTCTTTCAAACTCTAGCCTGCAGTGCGCATATTCAAAAACTTATAATACTCTGTCTTGCCCTCGGAAGGTTATAAATCTTCGCTCACCTTTTGCTACCGCCTTGTGCACTCCGTGATATTACCATTCCATCTTTCATCCATCCCTATTCGCTTACACTATATCATCCATTCTCTCACCTGTACTTTATCCAAACTATCTGAGACAACATATTTCAGGCTGCGCGACAGATTGGTGGAATGATTGACCTACTTATTTGCTATTCAAATCACCCTGTTTGGTGGTGAATAATTGTTTACCTCGGTGAATTGACGTATGTAGTAGTTGACTGGTTGGTTACTCGACCAGAGAGAGAGACAAAGAGTCCGGCATGAATTTATGGATGGATGGATGGATAGAAGGATTGATTGGTTGTCTGACTCAGTGCTTGATGAGATAAAACCGAAATAAACCTGATTCATTGATTGGCTCTGCAGAAGACCCCGACGAGCGAAACGACCTGAGAAAGAAACAGCCCGATGTTCTGGCCAAGATGGTGACACTGCTTGAAGAATACAGAGCCACGGAGGTACCCGCTTTGTTTCCTCCGCCTGACCCAGCCTCCGACCCTGATAACTGGGGAGGCGCGTGGAGCCCTGGCTGGTGCTAAGAGGCACATAAAAGTTCCTGCAGCGTTTACAGTGGCCACTGGTACCCAGCAACAATTATTTAACTTTATTTTTAAGTTGGGAAGTGGTGGGAGATACAACAAGAAACTCATAGAACGATGGTATATAGTGGGGTGAAGACGAGTGGTGACAGCGATCAATGCGACACAGTGACTCAATTAAAGCTTTTTAGTTTTGAGGTTTGGTCAGCCAGGCTAGCTATAAATAGCTTCGCCGATGCTACCTTTCCTTTGGGGGGCCGGGTAGCTCAGTTGGTAAGAGCGTCTTGCTAGTAACCGAAAGGTCGCTGGTTCGAATCCCGGATTGGTCAACGTGTGATCATATTATTTTCCCCTTTACCAACAACTGGCCCGCTGGTGTCAGTATAAATCGGTCCAGTAGTCACCTATATGCGAAAGTGTCGTGTGACTATAATCTACATACAAACAAACAAATACCTTTCCTTTCACTAGAAGGGAGGGTGCAGGCAAGCTATAAATAGCCCGCAGCAATCAAAATGTGGAGGCACTAAACAGTGCTGCTCACATAGGCATTGAGGTGGTGTGGTCATAACGTACGGTATGGGGTACTATACTGTCACCTTCATTTCCTAGGATCTTTTAAAGAGCCCCAAGACACATTCCAGCGTCATAGGTCCTGTGCAAAGTCACAGTGATTGTGGCCCTATTGGGAAAAAAATTTGATTAAGCACCTTACCTTCACCCCCTCCTCCTCCCCCCCCCCTCTTCCCACCGTCAAAATTTTTTTTATTTGCCTATGTAATGTGCCTACTAATAGCATCAAATTTGATCCTAAAAATAGCTCAGTAACAAAAGTGTGTATAGCAGGCACAGCAGTTTGTTTTACACGACTAAATAGAGATGCCTAAAATTCAAAGCTAATTCGGCGTGAGGAAGGAATACCCGTTATATCATCTGCTATTGTGACAACAATCCAATGTCCCAAGTAAACTCATTGTCACAAAAAAATATAGTTTCTTGGTGCAATGGCCCTTTAAGCTTAATCATTTCGCTGCTTTAAGTGTTGTAGTGTTTTTCAAAGACGGTAGAACAATAAGACAGGCCACTCCTTCTATAGATATACTAATGAAGCCGAGGACATGGACTAGGTTATTTCCCTTGGCTTGTAGACGTAAACGTTTATTAAGGAATACAAGGAACAGTTTCATTATAGTATTAAATTCATGTGACCGTGCATGCTATAGTATTTAACAACTGTTGATTTATAATAATATTAATAATAATAATAATAATAATAATAATAATAATAATAATAATAATAATAATAATAATAATAATAATAATAAATAAGTGCAGAGAAGACCAAAATGATGACCAACAACACCAATGGCATCAACACGGACATCAAAGTACAAGGCCAATCCCTCAACACAGTGCACAGCTTCAATTATTTAGGAGCCATTGTGTCAGACAATGGGTCTCGACAGGAAGTCCTCTCCAGGATCGCACAAACAACTGCTGCCCTGACAAGGTTGAAGCCCATTTGGAAAGACAGAACCATCAGTCTACATTCCAAAGTAAGACTGCTGCGCTCTCTGGTCATCTCCATCTTCCTATATGCTTGCGAAGCATGGACCCTCACAGCAGATCTCCAACGAAGAATACAAAGCATGGAGATGAGGTGCTACAGAAGACTTCTGTGCATTTCCTATACCCAACACATCACCAACGTTGAAGTCCGACAGACCATCACACAAGCCATTGGACAACACGATGACCTGCTCACAGTGGTGAAGAAACGGAAACTCCGATGGTATGGCCACGTCACCAGATCATCAGGCCTTGCAAAGACCATTCTGCAAGGCACAGTGCAAGGAGGTAGAAGAAGGGGGAGACCGAAAAAGAGGTGGGAGGACAACATTCGAGAATGGACTGGTTTGACACTGAGCGAAGCCATGAGGGCTGCTGAGGACAGAGAAAGATGGAGTATGCTGGTTAAGCGATCATCTGTGGTGCCCCTACGACCTTCGGGTTATGGGACAGGATAGGATAGGAATAATAATAATAATAATAATAATAATAATAATAATAATAATAATAATAATAATAATAATAATAATAATATTAATAATAATATTAATAATAATAAAAATTAGTAGTAGTAGTAGTAGTAGTAGTAGTAGTAGTAGTAGTAGTAGTAGTAGTAGTAGTAGTAGTAGTAGTAGTAGTAGTAGTAGTAGTAGTAGTAGTAGTAGTAGTAGTAGTAGTAGTAGTAGTACGGTTAATTGTGAATTTTTTTATGTTGTTGTTTTTTTTGTCTTCTATTATATAAAATAAAGTTCATATTTGAAAAAAAATTCAAACTTGGCATTGTTATTTCTTCAGTGTGTTTCTTCTGTTCTTTGCAGTGTTAATATGTTTATTATATCTTTCTTGTCTGATACTATAAGCTCTATTTCTAATAATTATATATACATATATAATACTGGATGCGCCTTTCCCCAAATTAATTAGGCTCAAATCGCGGCGATATGTACCAACATATACGCTCGCCTGTCTCATCCACCCTCACACACGCACAACAAATACGCATCCACCACTCAAACAGGTGGTGTAAATGCGATCACTATTGGAAGACGGAAATAAAATCGAATTTTTATTTTTGAAATTTTATATTCGTCCAGTACCATTATAGAAGGGATGGAGGAAACCGGAGAGCCCGGGGAAAATCCTCGGTGACCTCAATAGTCTCGTACCTAAGTCGCATACGTTTGCCCCTTGCGAGAATCGTACCCGCGACCTTTGGCATAGGAAACCGGCGACTAATCCACTGCGTTACGAGGCCATACACATAGACAGCGAGCGAAAAATGTTGATTGTTATGCGACTACGCCCTAAGGGACAGTACTCTATATCCGGGATCGCTCATAAGCCTCAAGTTGCCTGTCTTATTGTTCTACCGTCTTTGGTGTTTTTTTTTGCCTTTTAAATCTTCCAATGGGGTGTGTGTGTATGGTCTTTATCATCTTGGTGAAAACAGACCTTAGTAAATGTTACACTCCGTTTGATGGTGGTGTTTTCAATCAGTAGTAGATTCAGCCCCAATGCGTGAATGCTCCTGATGAGTGTAAGCTCGGATTCGATTATCCACGTAACCCGTTCAATCAGCATACAAGTCACTGAGTCTTCGTATGAAATTTTCCACTTTTATTCAGCACACATCAACATCTGCATACAATTCTCAACTCAACTTTTTACTTATAACTCACTATCAACCACCACAACAACACAGTGTGTCCATTATATATTTTTTCTCTCAACTCGAGATAGCCTCAGGACGTTCCAGAATAACGCGTTACAACCAATAAGAATTAACTTCGTCATCACTGTTTTACGTCATACAACCTTCCTTTCTGTCAAAAGAATGTTCTCAAATATCCCGAAACTTCGATCGATAGTAAACAAGCAGATCCAGAGAATTCTCCAATAATATCGACCAACGAAAATCATCAACGTTACACAAAGCTTCTTCTAACAACAATGCAAACTCAAATCAAAGGTAAATACACTCTATTATTGCATGCTCAAAGCGTGGCGATATGTACCCAACATATACGCTCGCCTGTCTCATCCACCCTCACACACACACAACAAATACGCATCCACCACTCAAACAGGTGGTGTAAAGGCAGGAAGATCACTATTGGAAGACGGAAATAAAATCGAATTTTTATTTTTGACATTTTATATTCGTCCAGTACCATTATAGAAGGGATGGAGGAAACCGGAGAGCCCGGAGAAAACCCTCGGTGATCTCAATAGTCTCGTACCTAAGTCACATACGTTTGCCCATTGCGAGAATCGTACCCGCGACCTTTGGCATAGGAAACCGTCGACTAATTATATAACGTAAATCTCCACCACATGACATTAACGTTAAATGTAAAAAAATCTCCCGCCCCGCCATAGCGCGCGATTTTTACGGCAGCAGATTACTATCGCCTTCCCCACTTCTGTAAAAAAAATGCACTGGAAAGAAAGGCAGTGAAAGAAAGAAAGAAATGTCGAAAAAAAAAGAAATACAGAAAGGAAGGAAGGAAAGAAGAAAAAAATAAATGACAAACAAACCAAAACTGAAGAAACAACAAATACATAAATAAATAAATAAATAAATAAATAAATAAATAAATAAATAAATAAATAAAGTAAGAAATAGATAGAATAAGGAACAAAGAAAGTACAGAGAAGAAAGAAGGGAAGAAAGAAAGACTGAAAAAAAGCCCACATGGCATTAGTTTAGAAAGAAACTAAATAAAAGGCCACTTGAAAATGATTTGCTTGTCATAGTGCGCTCTCTCTCTCTCTCTCTCTCTCTCTCTCTCTCTCTCTCTCTCTCTCTCTCTTTCTCTCTCTCTCTTTTTCTTTCTTTCTCTCCCCCCCTCTCTCTCTTTCATTCTTTCTCTGTATCTCTCTTTCTTTCTCTCTTTTTCTTTCTTTCTCCCTCTCTCTCTCTCTCTCTCTCTCTCTCTCTCTCTCTCGCTTTCTCTCTTTCTTTCTCTTTCTCTCTCTCTCTCTCTCTCTCTCTCTCTCTCTCTCTCTCTCTCTCTCTCTCTCTCTCTCTCTCACTCTTTCTCTCTATTTCTCTCTCTCTCTTTCTCTCTCTCTCTTTCTTTCTCTCTTTTTCTTTCTCTCTCTCTCTCTCTCTCTCTCTCTCTCTCTCTCTCTCTCTCTCTCCCCCCCTTCCTCAAAGGCGGGAGCTTGTGGATGACTGATACATTAGTTCGTACTGTCTGATGTTTTTGTTTAATTTCTTTTTCCAAGTAGAATGAATCACAAAAAGGGGGTGGGGAAGGTGGGTTGCTAAAGAGATTGTCGTAATAGGATTTTGTTCTGTTTTAACAAATTGATTTATTTCATCCACTGTGACGTTAATCACTTATGTTTTCATAATTAGATGTTTGAAATTCAATCTAAAGCATTGCTATAGTTGATTTCTTAAATAATTTATTTCTTATGTATTTAACTCTTTTTCATTCAAATTTTTTCTTTCTTTTTCGGTTTAAAAAATATTATTATTATTATTATTATTATTATTATTATTATTATTATTATTATTATTATTATTACTATTGTTATTATTATTATTTTTATATATTTTTATATTATTATTATTTCTTTTTGTTGCTCCTTTTTCCTTGATATACATTGTTTAATTTGAGTTTGGGGATAGGAATGGGGGAGGGCGAAGTGCCTTTGAATACGAATGTACATTGTACCGAGGCCTGTGGCTTATTTGTACAAATAAACTCTCTCTCTCTCCCTCCACCCCACCCCCTCCTCTCTCTCTCTCTCTCTCTCTCTCTCTCTCTCTCTTTCTCTCTCTCAATTTATTTGTTCATTCATTCATACATTTCTGCTTCTATAAGTATTATAAGAAAACTCTCTTATACATTATTTGTTTTGTTTTACTTAGTTTTCATCGATGGGTTTTTGAATATTGCATAAGAGGAATAACACTAAGCTTATCACTGTCAAAATACCGGTCCCCACCTATAATAATTTAATTTAAAAATCGTTTTACAAGAACTAGTGCAAGAGAAACTAACTAAAGGTAAAGGTGGTGGTATAGCCTTGTGGCCGTAGGGGAGCGTGATGTTGGAGATCACACTTATCTTGGGCCAGCGTAAGCTAATGAGGGTGATGCCCATCTCTCTCCCTCGCTGCTTTACCTTCCCCACCCTTAAGAGAGTAGGTACTCAGTCACAGTTGAGTCAACTGGGGGCGTTGTTATTTGTCACTTCACGGTTTGCGGTCACCCATCCAAGTGCTAACCGCACTGGACGGTGCTTAACTTGCGACACAGTAGCGAGTGCTCCAACCACGGCGCTATCCGACACCCCAAACTAACTAAAAGGCCATTTTAAAAAGTGAAAGGGAGACAACACAATTTAGGCTAGGTGCGTTCTGTGAGCGATAGTTTCCCTTGCTGCATGTTTCGTTACACTGTTCATTGGGGCATTCATGCTGAAATGTCAATTTTAATACTTCAGATCAATGAATTAAGCCATAAGGATCACCTTTGTCAAAAGAGAAACTTTTTTCTTTATGCCAAGTTCGCTCCTGAGACCTGTAAAACACGGTCGACCATGATTGGAAGGGAGGTAACCACTTACCACGTGACGTCAGCTTCCGCAACATGGCGGGATCTACCTTAGCTTCCTGAATCACCCACAGCAACTGCGTTTTCAAGGCTATTATGTTTATTTTTATGGTGCAGCGATTGACTCAATCTACTGCATAAAGACGAGAAATCCCTGGTCTATTCAGGTAACTGCATGAACTCTTATAATTCAATCTTGAAGCATAGTTTATATGCTTTCGTTTTGTGATGGTCTGGTCTAGCACCGTAGCGGACGACTTTTTTGAGGGCAGTCAACCTTATCAAACCTCGATGCTGCTTTTTTGTATAGTTAGGCCTATGCCTCTGTTAACATTATATAACTTTAAAAAGAATTCTCCTTCGTTCAGTATTGCAACAAGTTAGTATTTGGCAAGTAAATATCAAATCAATCATCAGATCAAATTAATCCTCGGGTGCTGAAAGAACTAGCAAATGAATTGGCTTTGCCTCTCAAGTTACTTTTGGATAGAACCATGAGGGATGGCATTATACCTGATGAGTGGAAGAAGGCAGAGGTTAAACCAATCTATAAGAAAGGTGACAAAAGTTCTCCGGGTAACTATCGCCCTGTTAGCCTGACCTCGGTCGTCTGTAAGGTATTTGAGGGATTCGTTAGAGATGCACTGTGCTCTCACTTCGTCGAGAATGGCCTTCTATACGATGGCCAGTTTGGTTTTAACAGGGGTAGATCATGTGTCACTCAGTTGTTGGTGACAATAAATGACTGGATGGCCTCCTTGAATGAAGGCTGGCCACCCAGTCGACGCAGTATATCTTGATCTTAGGAAGGCATTTGATATTGTTCCACATCTCAGACTTTTACAGAAACTAAAAGGTTATGGCATAAGTGGCATCCACTTGCATGGATAAGGAGTTTTTTGGTTGACAGGACCCAGTACGTGACTGTTAACGGTAAAAGTTCTGACAAAATAGGTGTTACAAGCGGTGTCCCTCAGGGGAGCGTGTTGGGGCCGACATTATTTATATATTTTATAAATGACATGCCAGAGAAGGTGGAGTGTAACATAAAGATATTCGCTGATGACACAAAGGCATATGCAGAAGTTGATGAAAGTGAAAAGTCTAAAGAGAGAATGCAGCAATGCATTGACAAATTGGTTGAATGGATGGAAACATGGCTACTTAAATTTAATAGTGAAAAATGTAAGGTGTTGCATCTGGGCAAAAATAATCCCGAGCATGAGTATTTAATGAGTGATGGTAAAGTAAGGTGTAAGATTGAGATGACTGGTGCCGAGAGGGATCTTGGAGTGATAGTGGATACAGAGCTCAGCTTTGAGAATCACATTGAGAGTAACGTTAAGAAAGCCAACAAAATACCAGCCCTGCTTGTAAGAACTATAAGTAATAAATCCAAGGACATAATGGTTACCCTCTTTAACTTTAAGGCTCTTATATGTCCCATTTTGGAGTACGCTAACCCCGTCTGGTGTCAATATTTGAGGAGGCATGTTGACTTGATAGAGGGTGTCCAGCGCAGATTCATCAGGAAGATATGTGGAATGTCTGGACTCTCCTACGAGGAGAGACTGAAGTCACTGAGGTTGCCCAGTTTAGAGTATAGTAGAGAGCGGGGTGATTTAATCGAAATTTTTAAAATTGTGCACAATTTGTATGATCCTTTAACCACTTGTTCTCTTTTAAATTTTAATGATGTTGGTTTAACACGAGGTCACAATTTTAAACTTATTAAAACTTTTAACAATACTCGCACATTTAAAAGTATTTTACTAATAGAGGTGTAACCTGACTGTCGAGGCTGTGGATGCTAAATCACTCAATGTGTTCAAGAATAGTCTAGACAAGTTATTCAAGGACAGCATCTACTCCACCAATTTGGAGTCCAAAAAAAGTATAAATTGGTAGGCACTGAGGCCAAGGGTATGAGTCTTGGGACCCTCATCAAGATTGATTATGAGAGCCAAAGGCTTTTTAGCCAGCATGCCGACCTATTATACATTATACATTAAACATTGTTACTAAATTTCAATATCAATCAAAGCAATTCAAATCCATCATCCGCCTGACTGTATTTAGCAGTAGACTAACCTTTCTGTGTTTGGGTCCGATTCCAAACCCCTAAGGGTGTTGATTGGGTGGATCATTACAAGGACCAGGGAACCAGGGGGTGTCGGATAGTGCAGTGGTTGGAGCACTCGCTACTGTGTCGAAAGTGAAGCACCGTCCGGTGCGGTTAGCACTTGGATGGGTGACCGCTAAGGCGTGAAGCGACAAATAACAACGCCCCCAGTTGACTCAACTGTGATTGAGTACCTACTCTCTTGAGGGTGGGGAAGGTAAAGCAGCGAGGGAGAGAGTTGGGCATCACCCTCATTACGCTGGCCCAAGATAAGTGTGATCTCCAACATCACGCTCCCCTACGGCCACAAGGCTATGGGACTACCTTTACCTTTTTCTTTACCTTTTAGGGAACCAGCAATGTTTTGTTTTCTTCATGGTCAATAAGATTTGTGCTCCCTAAGACTAGTTGCGCAATAAGCTATACAAACTGAGGCAAATCCAATTCAAACAATGTTATATATTGTTATCACACAGCATCTTCTTCAGGATACTAAGAATACTTCGCCTACATGAAAAAAACCTAGGTTTACAAATATCAAATTATTGCTTTGGCAGGAAAATGCACATCAGTATGGTGTTTTAAGTTCAATGCGACATATCATTTTTAATATAACACAGCTATTTACAGTGACCAAAAATGGCCCAGTGTTTTGTTACAGGGTATTGCAGTCATTTGGCATCTATGGATACCTTGGGATCCATCTTCTAGTGTATTTTGACCTGACATCCTTACAGGCATTTGTGGAGTGCCATCAGGCTTGTGTGGTTCAAAAATTAAAAAGCAAGACCCTAACAAGTAGGAAATACTCAAGTCACAGTCATACCCTTATATAAAAATACACAGAAAATACTCCTATCCTCTAGGCATAGAAAAAAGATTTGTTACCAAACGCTGGATAACTGTGTTCTCAGTGATGGGAGTGTATTTGGGTAAAATTTTTTGGTTTTGGGGGTAATGTTCATCAAGAACGAACATTGGTATACTTTTTGTCCCTTCTTTGTGATTGTCGTGCAGTGTCTGGTATTGCTCATGTTTAGGTCTTCTGTTTCTAGAAAGCACATTTGTTTCAGGCTTGAGGGGAAGGGGAACTTAATTATATTGTATTTAATCAATAAGGAAATAATGTTAATCTTAGTAATATTAGTGCAATGCTGGGTTTCTCCATGCTGTACAATGATTCATATTCCCATTCCCACCCACCCAGGAAAATATTAATGAAGAAGGGGGACTCGGGGACTGGGTAATCAAAAAGAACTTTATTAGAGTGCATGCCTGTACTGTTGTTTCTTGCTGCATTTGATTAATGAATTTCCTAACAATTGATGTGTCGACACAGTTTTACAAAGTCGAGCCCAAACAATAGATTTCACTGAACTATTTGGTAATGATTAACCTTTGTAGTTATAGTGAGTTAGTCTTAGGCTGTATAGCCATATCACGGAAAATTGTGCACAGCGGCAGCAAGTTAAGGGTCCCTTAAGGGTATGTACTTGTTACCATAAAAAAGAAAATTGTGTACCCAAGTGGTGCCTCGATTTACTGCTGCTCTGAGGGATTGTCTGTTGTATGGATATCCAGTTTTACCCTTAGTAGTACAACAACCTACTAGTTGAAAATTGACTTGTGTTTGTAGTCACTATCCAAGTGGGAATTTACTGAGCAACACTTAGAAAGGGTTATTGAGCAACACTAAAAAGGGTTACTGAGGAACACTGAGGAAAAAGGGTTTTCTACTAAGTTTATTTAGACAGAACTACTTTTGAAATGGTTGCATTCTTGAGATTAGACAACAAATGAAGTTTGTTTGGATCAATGGTCCATGACATTGCACAGTGCAGCAAGTGTGCATCTCAGACAACATGGGTTTGATTCTACCTACAGCTATTTTTGTTATGGTTATCATTTATGCCAAATCTCAATGGCCAGCATCTGAGCAGCTCTTTGATTCATAATAGCGCAACACATAATGAAAGCAAAATAATTTTTACTGGTCAGGTAGTAATCAGAGATATTTCCTTTAGTGTCTGCTTCCCCTCCTCATCCCTATCCTATCCTAACCACTCCTGTTGGGGTGCCGGGGGTTTCAGTATAAATAGTATCCCCACTTTCTGGAAATTTAGTGCTTTAAATTCCCACTGTCGCAGTCTTTCTCATTTGCTCTTTCTCATTCCTGCTCTGTTCTATCAATCTGCTATACTATCGTCTTCTTCGCTAGACCAGTCTCCTACCTTTTTTCTTGAAAACTCTTCCGGGACAAGACTCCTTGTTTGTGTATGAGGTCTGTTGGATCAGCTTGGGAATATTGGACGCTTTCTGCCAGGTGGTCACTAGGGCTTCCTAAGATGTTATTATTTAGCAATGTAGGCATTTTATATGTATGTGTTTTGTTGATAATTTATAATGATGTTTGTATTCTATTTTGTTTTTGTAAACGGGGGTTCGATAAGTTGTGGTGAAGCCTCAGCCGTCCCCTGCGTGGGATGTCTTTATTGTAAAGTGACTGGCTGGTGGAGGGCATTCAGTTTTCCCACTAGGGTTGTTTCAGCAGATCTTTTAAGCGGATTGGGGGTTGTCCGGTCCTGATTTGGCTCGGAAGAGTCCGCTGGACCTAAAGCAACAATTATGTAATGTAATGTCCTATCCTAACCTATCTTATCCCATAACTCGGAGGTCGTAGGGGCACTACAGATGATCGTTTAACCAGCGTAGGCCTAAACCATCTTTCTCTGTCCTCAGCAACCCTCATGGCTTCGCTCAGTGTCAAACCAGTCAATTCTCGAATGTTGTCCTCCCACCTCTTTTTCGGTTTCCCTCTTCATCTACCTCTTTGCACTGTGCCTTGCAGAATGGTCTTTGTAAGGCCTGATGATCTGGTGACTTGGCCATACCATCGGAGTTTCCATTTCTTCACCACTGTGAGCAGGTCATCGTGTTTTCCAATGGCTAGTGTGATGGTCTGTCGGACTTCGTCGTTGGTGATGTGTTGGATAGAAAATGCCCAGAAGTCTTCTATAGCATCCCATCTCCATGCTTTGTATTATTCGTTGTAGATCTGCTGTGAGGGTCCATGTTTTGCAAGCGTATAGGAAGATGGCGATGACAAGGGAGCGCAGCAGTCTTACCTTGGCCGTAGACTCATGGTCCTGTCTTTCCAAATGGGCTTCAACCTTGTCAGGGCAGCAGTCTTCCCCACCCCCCAAAATAAAAATTTCAGGACATACAAACTGTATTATTCTACTGACCCTTGCATTATCCTGCGGCTCTGTAACTTGATTACTTTGTTTTTGCAGGATTATTGACACTCCTGCATCTCCAGTGTACCTGGGCAGAAAGCAGCTGAAGAGGAGGAAGGGAAGAAGGAGGAGACAGAAGTCATTGGAGGAAGGGGAAGAAGGTGTTTGCAACAAAAAACTCCAAGAGAGGACAAGCTTGAACGGAGGAGGGGAAAACATCGATAGAGAGCCATGGCTGAAATTTACCAGTATAAGTGCCAGTACCGCTACGACCCTGCGGACCATAGCCATGACAGCAATTACATCCTGATTGAGCCTGAGGATGAACTGGAAGTGGAGACACCTCAGCCTTTAAAAATTGAGGGCTCCATGACCGAACCAGTGGTATGTGGATGTTTTCCTAATGATTTTCAGCTTTCCAGATTATGCACTGTAGTGAATACTTATGATATTTATCCCTACAGCGGATGCAGTGGGAGCGTTATTCATTCAAATATTATTTATGGCGGAATCAAGACCGACTCCCAAATATTAACAATATGTCAAAGAGAGAGAGAGAGAGAGGTAGAGAGAGAGAGAGAGAGAGAGAGAGAGAATTGGGACTCCCCAATACGCTGAGATCAAGCTACCAAGTCAGACCTACCAATTAAATGGTACAATTTGTTCTATGCGATTTAATCTCAGGACTGATCGCATGAAGCAACCGGTCACACACTGAAATGAATTCCATGCAACAGGCAGAAGTTGGTTTTCGCTGCGTCTCACTCACAAACGTTTTTTTCTTGTTTCTGTAGTGCTCTTCCCATGTTGCTACATGCTGTTGTGAAAGCTATGGTCCAACAGCTCCAACGGTTGGGAGGATAGTGAAAGAGAAGACTGTTTGCCATATTTAGCTGTTTTAGTAGCAGAGGACGAGGAGACGACAGAGACGATGGTGGGTAGGGCCATTTCTTCAGTCGCAATGTCAAGAATGCACAGCATGTTCTGATTGGTCCGAACTTATGATTTCATCTTTAGAATTAGAACATGTCCTATCCTCTAAACTTACGATGTATTCACAATGAAATTTTATCGTAAGCTTGTTGTACAACTTATTGCAGCGTGTGACCGGGTAAATCTTATGATAATCGGTATGTTTGAATGGGGCTTTCCTATCCTATCCTATCCTATCCTATCCTATCCTATCCTATCCTATCCCGTAACTCGGAGGTCGTAGGGACACCACAGATGATCGTTTAACCAGCTTACTCCATCTTTCCTGTCCACAGCAACCCTGATTGTCTCGCTCAGTGTCAAACCAGTCAATTCTCGAATGCTGTCCTCCCACCTCTTTTTCGGCTTCCCTCTTCTTCTACCTCCTTGCACTGTGCCTAGCAGGATGGTCTTTGCAAGACCTGATGATCTGGTGACGTGGCCATACCATCAGAGTTTCTGTTTTTTCACACTGTGAGCAGGTCATCGTGTTGTCCAATGGCTTGTGTGATGGGATGGTCTGTCGGACTTTGTCGTTGGTTATGTGCTGGGTATAGGAAATGCCCAGAAGTCTTCTGTAGCATCTCATCTCCATGCTTTGTATTCTTCGTTGGAGATCTGCTGTGAGGGTCCATGTTTTGCAAGCATATAGGAAGATGGAGATGACAAGGGAGCGCAGCTTTAGACCCTCAAAATCATGCCTCAGTATCACTGATCAGGCATGAGAAGTATGTCTTATCGGTTACAATTCCAGGGCTGAAAACATGCCTGAAAAATCTATCTACGGTGTGAGTAGGTCATTAACGCTACGTTAACAGAGGCAAAAAGCTTTTTTTCTGAACGAGTGTCCGACAAACAGCTGCTGCTTATAAGTGTGTTTACTGTTTCAGGAAGAATCATATCTAAAATTAGCACAGCCATGCGACTGAATAGTTTGCTTTGATGTTCATTGGTTTACCTTCGGCACTAGCAACCAATCACAAAGTTCCTAATTCGTGGCTTTATTTTTAGGAACTGATGTCACAGTTTGATGTGAATGTGTGTATGAATTCCTGATTTGAATGTGTGCATGACGTGTGTGTTTTGACTTGTGAAAAGTGTGTGCTCTTACGCTTTTGTCCATCTTTTTTTCCACTCCTTAAAACACTTTACAAGGAGTAGAATAAATTCCTTCAAATTGTAAAATGGAAGTGAGCCCACTCCTTAGATTCATTGCAAATGGGAAGCCATATATATATATATATATATATATTCAATATATATAAAAAGGTTTTGAGGAACACTGAATCATTAATTGACTTTTTATTTATTTTTATATTTTGCTCATGTCTATTAAATAATTTCTTTGTTTTATTCATTAATAATGATGATGATAATATAATACTTAATAATAATAATAATAATAATAATAATAATAATAAACAACTTGCAGCTTACTTCAATACTATATGTAATGATAATGTAATAATTTGAAGTTTCCAAGTATGAAGCAAGTGACATTGGGATTTGTTACAATCACAAAGCACTTTTGCGGTTTCAAGCTCACTATCACCTTTCAAGGTTTAGAGGAACATTGAATCATTAAATTATTAATTGACATTTCTTTTATTTATATGTACTTTAGTCATAAGGTCTATTAATTAATTGCTTTGTTTTGTTCATTAATAATGATAGTGATAATTTAATACTAAATAATGATACTAATAGTAATAATAATAATGATCAAAATAATAATAATACTAATGATCTAGGTATATATTGCACAACCAATTTGCAGCTTACTTCAATAATATATGTAACGATAATATAATTTAAAGTTTCCAAATATGAGCAAGTGACATTAGGATTTGTTACAAGCACCAAACACTTTTGCGGTTTCAAGCTCACTATCACCTTTCAAGGTTTAGAGGAACACTGAATCATTAAATAATTCATTGACATTTCATTTATTTATATGTACTTTAGTCATAATGTCTATTAATTAATTTCTTTGTTTTGTTTATAAATTATTATAATGATGATGATAATATAATACTAAATATTGATATAATAATAATAATAATAATAATAATAATAATAATAATAATAATAATAATAATAATAATAATAATAATAATCTAATGTATCGCAGAACTAACTTGCAGCTTACTTCAGTATTATATGTAATGATAATATAATTTGAAGTTTCCAAATATGAGTCAGTGACATTAGGATTTGCTACAAGCATTAAGCACTTTTGGGGTTTGTAGCTCACTTTATTTTTCTTTGTTTCTTTCTGTCTTTAGTTTTAGTTATGTATAATGTTCTGTACAAATGTTTCTTTCTGTCTTTAGTTTTAGTTATGTATAATGTTCTGTACAAATGTTTCTTTCTGTCTTTAGTTTTAGTTATGTATAATGTTCTGTACAAATGTTTCTTTCTGTCTTTAGACCCCTTGGGGTCATGAGCAATCTTGCCACTGTAGATTGTTCAAACCTATAAAGGGAACAGTGAAAGCCACAGTTGAAAACCTGTCTTTCCTTTATAGGCAAGACGCTTCACTGCGGCAACAGTACCCCCGTTGGAGTGCCGGGGGTTTTCAGTATAAATAGTATCCCCACTTTATGGAAATTTAGTGCTTTAAATTCCCACTGTCGCTGTCTTCCTCATTTACTCTTTCCTATTCCTGCTCTGTCCTTCACTCTGCTATACTATCTTCTTCTTCGCTAGATCAATGACCTACCTTTTTTCTTGAAAACTCTTCCTGGACAAGACTCCTTGTTTGTTTATGAGGTCTGTTGGATCAGCTTGGGAGTGTTGGACGCTTTCTGCCGGGTGGTCACTAGGGCTTCCTATGATTGTACTATTTAGCACTATAGGCATTTTATATGTATGCAATTTGTTGATGATTTATAATGATGTTTGTATTCTATTTTGTTTTTGTAACCGGGGTGTTCGCGTAGTTGAGGTCAACCCTCAGCCGTCCCCCGCGTGGGATGTCTTTATTGTAAAGTGACTGGCCGGTGGAGGGCATTCAATTTTCCCACTGGGGTTGTTTCAGCAGATCTTTTATGCGGATCGGGGGTTGTCCGGTCCTGATTTGGCTCGGAAGAGTCCGCTGGACCTAAAGCAACAATAAATCAATCAATCATTCTGTCTTTAGTTTTAGTTATGTATAATGTTCTGTACAAATGTTTCTTTCTGTCTTTAGTTTTAGTTATGTATAATGTTCTGTACAAATGTTTTTTTCTGTCTTTTGTTTTAGTTATGTATAATGTTCTGTACAAATGTTTCTTTCTGTCTTTAGTTTTAGTTATGTATAATGTTCTGTACAAATGTTTCTTTCTGTCTTTAGTTTTAGTTATGTATAATGTTCTGTACAAATGTTTCTTTCTGTCTTTAGTTTTAGTTATGTATAATGTTCTGTACAAATGTTTCTTTCTGTCTTTAGTTTTAGTTATGTATAATGTTCTGTACAAATGTTTCTTTCTGTCTTTAGTTTTAGTTATGTATAATGTTCTGTACAAATGTTTCTTTCTGTCTTTAGTTTTAGTTATGTATCATGTTCTGTACAAATGTTTCTTTCTGTCTTTAGTTTTAGTTATGTATAATGTTCTGTACAAATGTTTCTTTCTGTCTTTAGTTTTAGTTATGTATAATGTTCTGTACAAATGTTTCTTTCTGTCTTTAATTTTAGTTATGTATAATGTTCTGTACAAATGTTTCTCTCTGTCTTTAATTTTAGTTATGTATAATGTTACACTCAGTTTGATGTTGGTGTTTTCTATCAGTATCTGATTCAGCCCCGATGCTTGAATTCCTGATAGTTGTGTAACTCAGATTCGTTTATTCACACAGCCCGTCCAAACAGCATACAAGTCACAAAGTCGACGTATGAAGTTTTCCACTTTTATTCAGCATACATCAACAACTGCATACAATTCTCAATTCAACTCAACAACTTTCACAGCAACTTTCCAAATCACTATCAACAACTTTTCTCTCTCAACAATAACTCGGCACACGATTAAATAACCTCTCTCTTTTCTGGAACAATTGGGTACATGGTAGAAATGACGCACTGCCACCAATCGAACTAAAGATCGTCATCACTGGCTTACGTCATTACACATTTCTTCTCCTTCCGGATCGTTCCTTCAAATTTCTACAATTATCCCGAATCTTCGATCGATAGTAAACAAGCCGATCCAGAAGACTCTACAACAATATCGACTAACGAAAATTATCAACGTTATACAAAGCCTTTCCTAACAACAATGCAAACTCAAATCAAAGGTAAATAAACTCTATTATTGAATACTTTGCAAATCGAAACGATTAGATCTATCGTACACGCTTCCGACTTACTTTCGTTCGCGTTTCAACGTAACATAACCCCCCACTCAAGAAGAAATTTACCCAATTTCTTTCAACAACGTTGAAACGTAATGCACACACAAAGTCCACAATTGAAACTAATTTAAGACTTTCTGAATACTGTAATTGCGCTCAGCTTATCTACACAGAGTCAATGGTTTTCATCTTCAAATCTGCCTGGATAATGTCAATGTTCACAGTTCATTCACACGGAGTCAAAGTTTCTCATCTGCAAGTCTTTCTGGATACTGTCAATGTTCACAGATCATTTACCCAGTCAACGTTTTTCATTTTCAAGTCTGTCATTACCAATATTCTTAGTTCATCCACACAGTCAATGTTCTTTCATCCGCAAGGAAACGACGCCCTCGTCAGTTGCGGTCGTCATCGGCCCAGGGTCAAAGACGATGATCATGTGGGCTTCCCTGGGATCAGTGCATCCTCCGTTGTCTTCTTCTTCCATCGAACGTCCGACGCAGTCGACGTTGTCAGCTCTCAGAATGCATTCGCCGGGTCTCACGGTCAGGTTGGCTTCTGCGGGACGGTGGAACAGCTCCCTCAAGGTCTGCAGATGCTCCTTCCAGGTCTGGGTGTGGACTTCATGTTCAACCAAAGTCGTAGAGCCTGGGACATCACTGAAGCTATGGGGAAATTCGCCCATAAGGTCCTTGAGCTCCAATTTTTGACCTTCCGTCAAGCTCGGTCCTAGCTTAACATCATCGATGCCTTCTTTGCTGTGGAAGTCTCCCAGTTCCAACAGTTCTTCGCTGTCAAAGCTGTCGTCGGTCACAGCTGCTGTGGCTGCGTGCACAGTCTCTGATGGCCTTTCCACGTACAGCTTAAGGAGGTTGGCGTGGTATATCTTGGAATGCTGGCCGACCTTCACCTTGTAGTCGTTGATTCCCACCACGGTCTCCACTTCGTACGGGCCTTTCCACTGCATCAGCAACTTATTATGATCAGTAGGTAGCAGCACCAGCACTTTGTTGCCAGGTTTAAACTTCCTGTTCACAGCCCTACGATCATAGTAGTGCTTTCCACAGTCCTGGGACTTCTTCAGGTTTTCTCTGGCTATCTCGAGAGTCTGCTCCAGCTTCTCTCGTAGCTCAAACACGTACTGGTAACTGTTCTTCACCTCTGGGGTGTCTACTTCTTTCGTCCACAGTTCTTTCAGGATGTGCATCGGCCCTCGGATGGTTCTTCCGTACAACAGCTCGAACGGAGAAAAGCCGGTGGACTCCTGCGGTACTTCTCTGTAGGCGAAAAGTAAGGCGTTAATGTAGCGATGCCATTGTCTGGGCTGCTCGCTGCACAGTTTCTTCAAGGTGGACTTCAACGTAGCATTGAACTTTTCGACAAGCCCGTTGCACATTGGATGGTAGGGTGTCGTAGTTAAATGCCGGATGCTCAGCAGTCTGTTGACCTCCTTCATACAGTCAGAGACGAACTGCGTCCCGAGGTCTGTCAGAATTTCTTCAGGCACTCCAAGTCTACTGAACATGTCCACCAGTGCCTCTGCTACAGTTTCAGAGTCAATCTTCTTCAGCGGCACTGCTTCTGGGTACCGAGTCGCATAGTCTACCAAAGTCAGTACCCATCGATGACCTTCTTCACTTGGAGGTCTTATTTCACCGATTAAGTCTAAGGCCACCCTCTTGAAAGGTCGGTCGATCAGGGGCATCCTCTGCATAGGCACTTTCGGGACCCTTCCTCGAGGTATGGTCTTCTGGCAAATGTCACATGATCGACAGAAACGGCTGACGTCCGCATGAAGTCCTGGCCAGTAGAACACCGCCTGGATTCTGTCTGACGTCTTCTTGATGCCTAGGTGACCTCCCATGATTGAGTCATGTGCTACTTCCATCACCTGGCGCCTTAGGGGTAACGGTACCAATACTTGACGTAGTGGTTTCCCTCCGTTGACCCTCGGGTGCTGGAAGATTCGATACAGGATCTTGGCCTTCACCTCAAAATAGACCGTACCACTGCCTTTGGTCACGTGGTCTTGGCGGTTCCTGTACTTGTTTAAAGTACTATCAGCTTCCTGGAGCTGGATCAGCTTATCTCTGTCCACGATGGCAGCTTTGGAGTTGTCGGCGACCTTCAGTGGCGTAGACGTCTTGTCTCTCTTGGCCTGGGCCCTGGTAGTAACGGCACCGACGATCTCTGGTCGGCAGGGCTGAGCCGGAGTAACCACATTGTCCCGTAGCAGCTCTGTAAGGTCTCCATCGGGAAACGGCAATGGATCCTCCTCCACAACTTCGACGTGTTGGGTTGAGGCAGGACTCCATTCTGAATCGGGGTCGTCGGGTCGTCTCGCGCCGTCGATATTCCCGATCATCAAATCATACAGCGGCTTCTTCAGGCAAACCGCTTCAACTTCGCCTATGTAGAAAGGGGTGTTGACATGAATTTTTGCAACTGGCGCTTTCACACATTTGCTGTCGGCCATAAGTGTCCATTTTGAATCGCCAGTGAACTGTTCTTTAGCGATTAGGTCTTCTCTGACGATGACCCCACTGCAGCCAGAGTCTCTTAAAACAGTCACTTCATGATTTCCGACGCGTCCCTTGGAAACAGGCATGTTCTGTACGGTCACAGCTGCGCTGGCGACGACGGGGATGGATTTCCCGTTGGCAAGGAGAAGTTGGCCATCGGTTATGCACTCTTGCACGTCCGCGGGAGTAGCTGCGCGCTTGGTCTCACTCGGAAGAATGACGCTCCCGCCGCACACCTGATGGTCAGATCTACTGGTTTGCCGTTGATTGGAGAACCGCCTCTGCCGGTTGCCCGCCGCTGAATTGTCCGTACTGCTCCGCTGTCCGCTACTTTTGTTTTGAGGACAGTTAGCCGCTCTGTGGTCTGTAGCGTTGCAGGTGAAACAGCCCCTTGAATGCCCTTCCCTGGGAGGAGGCGTGGAGTCTGTCTGTCTCTGGCTCGTCTGGCTTCCCTGGATCTGGTTCACATGGTTTCCAGTCTTCTGAAAATGTTTCGTCGCGCTGGGTGGCCCCAGGGTCTTCCCATGAGCGATGAGATATCTTTCAGCAGCCTCAGTCACATCTTTAAGCGTCTGCAGCTTTTGTTCTTCTAAGTGGGTCGCTAGGTCCTTGTGACAGGCATTGAGAAATTGTTCCTTCACGATCAGGTCATGGAGACTGTCGTAAGACTTCATTTCGCCTGATAACTCCACCCACTTGTGTAGATATGACGACAGGCGCTCCACAAACTGCTTTGGCGTCTCGTCTGACTTAGGCCGGCATTCACGGAAGCGTTTACGGTAGCCCTTCTCTGTAAAGTTGTAGCACTGCAACAGGGCCTCTTTCAAGACGTCGTAGTTTTTGGCGTCATCGTTCGACAGTCTGGTGTAAACTTCGAGCGCTTGCCCTGTCAGAAGTGCACTTAGTCGAATCGCCCAGTCTCGAGGTTGCCAGTTGGAGCTTTCGGCGAACCTTTCGAATCTCGCCAGATAGCTGTCGATCTGGTCCTTCCCGTCGACGAAAGCTGGCAATTTTGGAGCCGTATGGTCGTTGGTGACTTGTGGCGCATGCTGATTGTTCTGAATACGCGCCAACTCTAGCTGGTACTGACGCTCACCTTCAAGACGCTTCAGCTCGAACTCTCTTTCTTCTCGGCGTCGTTGCTCTTCAATTTCTAGACGCTTCTCTTCTAATTCTCTTTCTTCGCGCCGTCGCTGTTCTTCTCTTTCTTCACGCAATATTCTCTCCTGGAATTTGACGTACTCCGTCAGCTGTTTGCCTTTTAGATTTAGTTCAACCCCTTTCTGCCAGAGGTCAGCCATCTTGATGCTTCTGGAAAGTTCTTTTCTAGAAAGTTCTTTTCTGGAAAGTTCTTTTCTGGAAAGTTCTTGACTGTGCTGTACCTTTCTAGACTGTTCTAGAACAGCACGCTTTCTGCAGTAGCGCTGATGCTTGCCACTAGTCGCCTTCGCTGACGCAGGCCCCGCTGTCCTCGTCGTCTGCGACGCTGCACCACGCTGGTGTTGATGTACACGCTCCTGTGCTGAAGTAGACGCGACGTCCGCTCGCCGCTCTCTGTAACACTGGCGATGTAGCTCCGAGACTGTCCCTCGACGTAGTCTTACGGTAGCCACGTAGTCCCGCTCTGTTGTTCGCTCACGAAGCAACTCTTCGGCGACTACACGCCCTTGCAGTCAACCCGAATCTATCGGATGTAGTCCCAGTATGTTGGCCCCTCTCGACGCAACTTGTTGGCGGCTACCCTCGATGACTGCCTCTCGTAACGTTGACTCGCTTGTTGTAGCAGTTGAACCCTTGGCTATGGCGTGAATCGCGGCTTGACCCCCAAAATGTTACACTCAGTTTGATGTTGGTGTTTTCTATCAGTATCTGATTCAGCCCCGATGCTTGAATTCCTGATAGTTGTGTAACTCAGATTCGTTTATTCACACAGCCCGTCCAAACAGCATACAAGTCACAAAGTCGACGTATGAAGTTTTCCACTTTTATTCAGCATACATCAACAACTGCATACAATTCTCAATTCAACTCAACAACTTTCACAGCAACTTTCCAAATCACTATCAACAACTTTTCTCTCTCAACAATAACTCGGCACACGATTAAATAACCTCTCTCTTTTCTGGAACAATTGGGTACATGGTAGAAATGACGCACTGCCACCAATCGAACTAAAGATCGTCATCACTGGCTTACGTCATTACACATTTCTTCTCCTTCCGGATCGTTCCTTCAAATTTCTACAATTATCCCGAATCTTCGATCGATAGTAAACAAGCCGATCCAGAAGACTCTACAACAATATCGACTAACGAAAATTATCAACGTTATACAAAGCCTTTCCTAACAACAATGCAAACTCAAATCAAAGGTAAATAAACTCTATTATTGAATACTTTGCAAATCGAAACGATTAGATCTATCGTACACGCTTCCGACTTACTTTCGTTCGCGTTTCAACGTAACACTGTACAAATGTTTCTTTTTGTCTTTAATTTTAGTTATGTATAATGTTCTGTACAAATGTTTCTTTCTGTCTTTAGTTTTAGTTATGTATCATGTTCTGTACAAATGTTTCTTTGTGTCTTTAGTTTTAGTTATGTATCATGTTCTGTACAAAATGTTTCTTTCTGTCTTTAGTTTTAGTTATGTATCACGTTCTGTACAAATGTTTCTTTCTGTCTTTAGTTTTAGTTATGTATAATGTTCTATACAAATGTTTCTTTCTGTCTTTAGTTTTAGTTATGTATCATGTTCTGTACAAAATGTTTCTTTCTGTCTTTAGTTTTAGTTATGTATCATGTTCTGTACAAAATGTTTCTTTCTGTCTTTAGTTTTAGTTATGTATAATGTTCTGTACAAATGTTTCTTTCTGTCTTTAGTTTTAGTTATGTATAATGTTCTATACAAATGTTTCTTTCTGTCTTTAGTTTTAGTTATGTATAATGTTCTATACAAATGTTTCTTTCTGTCTTTAGTTTTAGTTATGTATAATGTTCTGTACAAATGTTTCTTTCTGTCTTTAGTTTTAGTTATGTATAATGTTCTGTACAAATGTTTCTTTCTGTCTTTAGTTTTAGTTATATATTATGTTCTGTACAAATGTTTATTTCTGTCTTTAGTTTTAGTTATATATAATGTTCTGTACTAATGTTTGTAGGGTTGGCTGAAGGGTCGAAATTTGACAAAAGCCACGGTCGGATTTTTCCCAGGCAGTCAGTACATTCGCTTTATTGCCAAACGCCGCCACAGTGTGTCTGGTCGAGAGATCAAGGTCAAGAATGATCCACCCCCAGCAGAAGAAGGTCAGATTATTATTTGATTATTTGTTTGTTTTTTGTGTTTGTCATTGTTTGAGATTGGTTTGATGTTATGGTCTCTTCCTTCCTCTTCTGTTCATCTGATCCAACGTGTTCACAGCTCAGCTGCTCGTCTGGTTCTCAAAAATAAAAAATCTTATCATTGATATCACACCACTCCTACATTTTCTCCACTGGCTCCCTGTATCTCAGTAGATTACCTATTAAATCTGTACTTTCTGTTACAAGTGCGTCCGTGGATTAGCCCTTTTCTACCTCACCCAGAACATTCACTTCTACAACAAGCCATCTAAAAATCTTCGTTCTTCCTCAGACACCCATTGTGATTCATATCTGCTAGAAACTCTCCTCTGCAGGCTGTCGACTCTTAATCTTCTCAGAGCTTGGTCCTTCAACTTGGAACTCTCTTCCTCTCTCTCTCTTCGCAGCTCTCTGAACAGAGCCACTTTCAAGTCCAACTTAAAAACTCCTCTCTTCCTAAAAATTGTCTGATCTCATCTCTCATCTCTCATCACCAGCATCATTCCGATTTGTGATTCAGACCATGGCCGTTACACCGCACACCCCCATCCCCCCCACTCATTAGCTGCTCTCTTCCTCCCCCAACCTCCCTCGTCTTTTATAGTTTACTTGTAAATATTCTTTTTCATGTTTGTATTATGTCTTTGCATAATTTATTAGTGGCTCGTTTTTGTTTTACTTCTTTTTGTATGTATTTCGATGTTAAAGTTAAGTATAAATGCGTGAGAACTGCTCTTTGAGCTGATGTCATTAGGAAAAAGCCTAAATATAAATACCCTTTTGTTATTGTTGTTATTGTAATTATTATTATTATTATTATTATTATTATTATTATTATTATTATTATTATTATTATTATTTTTATTATTATTTTTATTATTATTATGGTCTTTGTTTTATTCCACCCCTAACAAGCACACACCCACCTGTCTTCCCCCCTCGCCTTTCTAAGCTCTTTTGTGGGTTGTTTAGTGTTCTTTAATTTTATTCATTAATGAAACTGTTTTAAAAATGTATTTCTGTTTTTTTTTTTTTTTTGGCTTTGTTTAAAAATAATGTTTCAAATGCTGTTGTTCTTTCGTTTATGGAATACCCTTCTGGTTCAGCAACTAAGGGAGGTAACTCCTGGTTTTTGGTTGCATTGCTGTTGGACATGAGCATTTAAACATAAGTTATTTCCCTTACATTGGTTTTATTTTCCTATCCTATCTTATACCGTAACTCGAAAATCGTAGGGGCACCACAGATGATCGTTTAACCAGCGTACTTCATCTTTCTCTGTCCTCAGCAGTCCTCATGGCTTTATTCAGTGTCAAGCCAGTCCATTCTGGAATGTTGTCTTCCCGCCTCTTTTTCTGTCTCCCTCTTCTTCTGCCTCCTTGCACTGTGTGGTATACACTATCTTGCTATCACCATATCGTCAGCTTCAGATCTGTATATAGTTTGGTTTACAATGATTTAATGACATAACAAACTCTTTTGTCGAATGAGCAAGGCATACATTTTGGCCAACACAGCTTGTGTATAGGGGGTAAAGTGAATCTCAACTATATTTTTGATTTTACCTTCATAGCTTTTAACTTACCCCGGGCAAGTGACTTTCATGATTTGTCTTTCCCGGCAACATTTTTACTTGCGCCGCCCTGTGAACCGGGAAATGGGAATTGGCAGTCCCTGGTGTGTTGTGTAAACTGTTCAAGGAGAAAACGTTTTAACATGGTCATGGTAACACAACTTTAAACGTTCATAACGTTCATAAGGAGGCACTGTGGTCTAATGGTAGTGCTTCGACTTGCGGATCGGAAGGTCCCGGGTTCGAGCCCTGGCCGGGCCATTGTGTTGTGTCCCTGGGAAAGACACTTTACTCCTGTTTTCCTACTCCTTCGGATGAGAGTATAAACCGAGGTCTAGTCTGTGTCGCATACATTCCATCATAACGGACTTTAAAGATCCTGACGCTCATGTCCTAGACGGGTGAGTGCCGGTGACAAGAAAACACCCAGCATGCACCTAGGTCCTTCTCCCCCATCCCTGGCTGCCCAGGATTGTGCTCAGTTGTCCGGGCGTCAGACCATGCGCCCAAAGGCTGCGGGTGGGCGTCTCGGGCGACTTGAGTTAGAATAGATCCTGTATCGGCCAGCGCCTTGAGCAGCTCTTGAGCTGGAAAAGCGCTATATAAGAACGATTAAATAAATAAATAAATAAATAACGTACGCAATAATTAAAGAGAAAAACAAACCTCACATTTATATGTATATATGATAGATATATATGCATGTGAGTGGTTCTTTTCTAGTCTAGGGCAAGAAAGACCTGGCGGGACCCAATCCTCTTCACAGCCGAAATCCACGAATACAGTGTGCCTCGCCTTGGCCCCGAGCACGTGGCACATGGTCGTTGAAACTATAGTAAAGTGAAGTTCTTCCATCCTGTCCAGTGACTTCAAGGAAACCAAGGACTGCGCCTTCCGTTTGGCCACGAGGACGGATGTGATAAATGTGTTACTGATGGACAACTTAGCCAGATCCGCATGAGAGAGACAACATCTTCATAGGAACTTGGAATGTCAGGACCATAACTGTTGAAGGAAAATTAGAAGAACTGACCCACAAGCTGGACCACTATCAATGGAACATTTTAGGTATCAGCAAACTGCGCTGGAAAGGTCTAGGTGAAACAACGACCGACAAAGGCCACAAGCTTTATTTCAGTAGGAGAAATTAAATCCTCCAAATTCTCCGATAAGAAGTTGAGGCAGCAGTTCATTCTTTGAATAAGGGGAAGTCAGGGGGAGTGGGCAATATACCCGCAGAATTTCTTCAACCAGCAGGAGGAGTTATGATTCATGTTCTCAACATTATCTGTAACAAGATCTGGCAGAGTGGGGAGTGGCTTACACCATGGACCCAGCCGCTTGTCATCACTCTTCCCAAAAAGGGTAACCTTCAGGAGTGTGAAAATTTCTGCACCATCATCCTCATCAGCCATCCCAGCAAGGTCCTTCTGAAAATAATACTCAACAGGTTGAAACCCCAAGCTGAACAAATCATAGCTGAAGAACAAGCAGGATTCAGGGCAGGATGATGTATCACTGAACAGATTTTAAGTCTTAGAATAATCTGCGATAAATATTTACGGTACCGACAACATCTATAGCATGTGTTTGTAGACTTCAAGAAAGCGTTTGACCGAGTCTGGCATGCAGCTCTGTGGGCAACAATGAGAGTGTACCACATCAGCCCTAACATTATTCAAGTCTTCAAAAGCGTGTATGACAAGACTACCAGTGCCGTCTTCCACAACAGACCACCGGGAACTGATTCAGAACAACAATCGGCGTGCTTCAAGGATGCCTACTCTCTCCAACACCCTTCATCATCTTCCTAGCGCGCATCATGTCAGATGCCCTTGCAGATTAGGAAGTCACAGTCAGCATAAGGGGTAGTGCAATCTCCAATCTCCGTTTGCTGATGACATTGATGGATTGGCTAGAGGGGAACAAGAATTTGAACAGCTGGGACAGAGGCTTTCCTTCCTTCCAGAGCGTTTGGAATGGAAATAAGTGCAGAGAAGACCATAATGATGACCAACAACATCAATGGTATCAACATTGACATCGAAGTCCTATGCCAATCCCTCAACACGGTGCATGGCTTCAAATATTTAGGAGCCATTGTATCAGACAATGCTTCCCAACAGGAAGTTCTCTCAAGGATCGCACAAACAACTGCTGCCCTGACAAGGTTGAAGCCCATTTGAAAAGACAGGACCATCTGTCTACACTCCAAGGTAAGGCTGCTGCACTTCCTTGTCATCTCCATCTTCCTATACGCTTGCGAAACATAGACCCACGCAGCAGATCTACAACGAAGAATTCAAAGCATGGAGATGAGGTGCTACAGAAGACTTCTGGGCATTTCCTATACCCAGCACGACGAAGTCCGACAGACCATCACACAAGCCATTGGACAACATGATGACCTGCTCACAGTGGTGAAAAAACGGAAACTACAATGGTATGGCCACGTCATCAGATCATCAGGCCTTTTAAAGACCATCCTGCAAGGCACAGTGCAAGGAGGCAGAAGAAGAGGGAGACAGAAACAATAGGTTGGAGGACAACATTCGAGAATGGACTGGCTTGACACTGAGCGAAGCCATGAGGGTTGCTGAGGACAGAGAAAGATGGAGTACGCTGTTAAACGATCACCTGTGGTGCCCCAACCACCTCCAAGTTACGGGATAGGATAGGATAGGATGCATACATGTCATTGTTTGTTATAAGATCAGTTGCTTAGACCACCACACTCATGTACACATGCTCTTTGCATGCAATGCATACACACTGACTCTCTGTGCATGCGTGCGAACTTTGCAGCAGCATATTGCGTAGTCTAAGAAAAATAGTTACATTCTAGACTACTTACCGTTTTGAATGGTTGGTTGGTTGTTTTATTTACGTCTTTTCCACCAAAGATGATAAGACGGGGGAGAGGAGGGGGGAAATAAGAATAATAATAATAATAAATATAATAAAAATTATTTACACAAATCTAGCTACAGGAGAATCCAACAAAAGTTTTGCTAACAATGCACTTTGATGAAAATTAATATCATCTAATGTTCTTATGTCATGCAGATGCACATTTAGTACAGGCAGAAAATGACGGCAGCCAAACAGTAAATGATATAATGAAAAGGTCTCATTGCATACACACTGGACATCTGGACAATACTTTGTTTTTATGGCATTCAACATTATTCTGTTAGCCATAGTAAAAATTGTTCTCGAAAGTCTACAGTCTACAGCAAAATGTGTATCAAATACAACATGTTTCGTTGACCTCTCTTCAATCATACGTTTTATTTCCTTAGGGGATTTATTGAGTTGAATACTCTGAGCATTGATATTTTTAGCTCCATTCTTTGCTGCTTTGTCTGCACTATCATTAAACAGAAAACCACAATGTGAAGGTAGCCAACAGAAGCTTACCTTTGTACCATTAATAATGAGATTGTGGACTAAATGTTGAATTTCTAAAATAATGTCATGCCGTTCAGTATGGTCATGAGATTGTAAAGCATCTAAAACTGACATCGAATCAACACATACAACAACTTGAAATACGTTTGAGCAAAGATCTGAAAGTTTAGTTAATGCCTACCGTTTTGAAGTTGTTCAAGGAAAGCGTATCATGTGCACTTAAGTAGGTCAGTAAATTTAAATGTAAATTCTGTCAAAAACTTCTTCTTCTTCTTCTTCTTCTTCTTCTTCTTCTTCTTCTTCTTCTTCTTCTTCTTCTTGTCCACTAGTAATGAGCTAAACTTATCATGATTTAAACACGATTGGCGAGAAAGTCCACATTATGCTACTGTGCCAACACCGCTAGCATCTTATGAAAAATGATGAGAGTAAGCTTGAACTTTATATGTTGGCAGCGCATGATTAATGTCATTATTTTGAGTGATAGCCACGGACGAAACGGAAACTCCGATGGTATGGCCACGAAACCAGAGCATCAGACCTTGCAAAGGCCATCCTGCAAGGCACGGTGCAAGGAGACAGAAGAAGAGGGAGACAGAAAAAGGTCGGAGGACAACATTCGAGAATGGACTGTGTCGCAAACCTGGGTGTTACTGGGTGATCACTACTGATGAAGGACTTCCTTGACTTTCATGACTTACCCCAGAACATGGTTTTATTTCAATAAAAAAACCTAAGGTACACCATTTACTTCCAACACTTCACAAACACATAACACGTTTTTCCAAGTTCGATTATTTTATTATATTCCGTTCATTTTTCTTCGAAATCGGAACGATAATTTGGCGATACTTTTTCGTCGTGGTTACCGAAAATGTTCATTTTTTTTTTCTATAAACTTATCTTAGTTTTCGTCCTCGTTGAAATCGTTGACAAATGAAGAAACCAGTCTTTAGATGAGTTGTAGAAAAGTTAATAGGAGCTGGAACTTGACGTCGATGTCGCCGTTAGATCTAAAGGCTGTCCATGACCCACCAGTGACTTCTGTAGCCCTCGTTAACGTACAGTTCCATCTTAGAATCAGTCACTCCGATCATAAGCCAGACGTCAGTGAAGATTCCAGTGCCAGTCTCAAAGATGACATCGTCACGTAGATCCAAGACGAATATTACCACAAAATAAAAAACACCTGCCGAACAAAACTAGTCTTAGATATTTGCATGAAAATTATTTCCATACAAACTTAAACTCCTTCAGGTCCGGCTCTGCTTGGAAAAACATGTTACGATTAATCAACACATCAGTCCCCTGAAAACCAACTGCATTCAGACGAACCAAATATCTTTCTCTGGAAAAGAAATGCATTCAAACGAACAAACTATTTTTCTCCTCTGGAAAACAAATGCATTCAATGAACAAACTATCTCACTACTCTGGAAAACAATGCATTCAATGAACAAACTATTTTCCTCCTCTGAAAAATACATATATTCAATGAACAAATCATCACACTTTTCAATCTTCTTGGGAAATGATCTTGAATGAAGAAAAATCTAAATATTTACCCTACGGTGCCAGAATTCAGCTAAAGCTGATCAAACGTCGAGGAACAACTATCTTCCTGGCCCAACCACATCTGACATCATTCAGCCTCCAGCTAAACTGTCGTTGGCACCCCACAGAATAAGTTGCCTCGGAGCTTGGGTAGAATCCTCCCTGTCCAGTCTAGATCTCTTTCCCAACTGATTGACAGTTTTCCTAACCGATTTCGCCTCTGTTTCATTTTACTAAGGTTACCCTACTTTTATCATTAAAACAACCAATGAAAATTTCCCAACGCAAACAAATGACCTATCACCTCAAATATTATATTTTATAAAATTAATAGTTCACAACCTCTTTGCTTTTCCTAAAATTTTATTATTGGCATTAATCACAAACTTTCACACAAAAGAATCATCGATAAAAATCGTCCATTTTATTCTTTTCCAGGAATACAAAAAAATGGCGATTGACACGCAGCAAAATTTGACGTCATATTCTAAATCTAGCACAGGCACTCTATAAAACAATTTGCACTTGGAAAATAAAAATTCTCGCGAGCGTTTCGTTTCGCGACAGACTGGCTTGACACTGAGCGAAGCCATGAGGGTTGTTGAGTACAGAGAAAGCTGAAGTGCGCTGGTTAAACGGTCATCTGTGTTGCCCTAACGACTTTCGAGTTACGGGATAGGATAGACTAGTAATGAACACAACTGCTCAGGACTAGCTTTGCTTGACTTATTCAGGTCTGGGAAAATCGAGACAGCGTTTTCATCACAGTCACAGTAGTTGATGGAAAAGGTTATTGAAATGTTGGTTGCGGTATTTGTAGGATCTATGTGTGGTTGTGTGCCTGTGAATGTGTCTCAAGGGGAAGAAGTGAATGTGTGGAACAGGGGGGGATAGAGGTGGGGGCGAAAGTGTTGCAGGCGAAGAAAGTTAATGAGTTGAAGGGGGTGGGGAAGGTTATGGGCTGATTTTTTTTTCTCATTTGTGTTTAATTGATTTTAATAATGGTAAATGCAAAATGGATATTTCTCGAACTTTCCAGACTTAGTCTCTTGCTTGCTTGGTAATTAATAAGGGGGAAAGAGAGATGGGGTTTAAATTGGACTCGATTCAATTATTTATTTTAACGTCTTTTCACATATATGATTTTGGACCATACAGTTATTCTCATGCATGGACACACACATATAATAAAATCTTGGACCATACAGTTATTCTCATGCATGGACACACAAACATATAATAAAATCTTGGACAAGACAAATTTTTACTGTTTGTAATGATGAGATGAAAGGTGGGGTGGCGACGACCAGTTGGTGTTACATTTTCACAGTTTATGAGGTATACATTGTCTATGTCATAATGAATTGTTGGCAAACCCAAATCTGTTAGATAATAACCCAGATTGTAATTTCTGGCACACCTACTATTCCTTGATTATCACTTTGTTAAGATGCTATTTTTGCAATACCCGGCAAATGAAACTTGGGAGGACAGAAAACTGTTGAATTCTTTGCACTTGGTATTGACTGGCTTTCTGGGTTATTCCAGACTTTTGTTCTGATGACTTGGCATAGGATGGTTTGTGGTGTGAGACTGTTAGTGAATCTTAGTATTCCAAGATATTATATGTTTAAAAACAAAAGCGACCAGGTTGCTGATGTATTGTGCATGTTCTTCAAAGAGTTACTCAAGACCCTGTTCATTTTCCATGAAGTGCATCCATGATCTTTGAGTTTGACGCAGCTTTCAAAATTTTTGTTTTGTTTATTTTATTTTTTGTTAATTGGATAATAATCGTCACCTTTGCAGGAGAAATTCGTTTTGCCTTCTCAGCGAAAGCATAGCAGCAGCCACCGAGCAGCTCCATGCAGTAAATGGGGAATAGGTCTATTGCTTTCAGGGTGTTTTTTTGAATCTGGTATTTCTAGTCCAGGACATGAGTGTCGGGATCTTTAACATCCGTACGATCGAATGTATGGGTTCACAGACTAGACTTCGGTTTTATACGCTCCTCTGAAAGCGAATTGTATGGTGTCACATATCACAGGATCCGCCAGCTAGCTAGCAACAAGTGTATTGTGATCAACGATCCTGATCCTGCTTTCAGCAAGCCATTGTGTGCATGTTGTATCTATCTCCATGGTCAACGACTTGCTTTTGATCCTGATTTTAGCAAGCCATTGTGTGCATGTTGTATCTATATCCATGATCAAAGCCCTGAACGTCTGTTTTAGCTGCAAATGCGCTTAATAACAACAAAAATATCGTTTAAGCTTTGTAGTTAACTCTGTACTAGCGCACGGTTTCTTGACCTTGACTGTAGTGGGTGATTTACAAATAAATATTTGCTGATGTTGATGCATGTGCCTTTGAATCGGGACTTTTAGCTCCCACTTGCTGTTGGTATTGAAATATCGTTTTGGTATTTAATTATGGAGGGCAAGACTGTGAAAGATGGATTGAGGTCCTGTGTATGCCCGTTATACAGCCTGCGCAGAGCGGTGGAAGGACATCATTTTGGAATATAACATAGTTGTGAGATCGTTTTGTTGACTGTGGTCTGTGAGTATATAGGTGGTTCTTTTGTGGAAGAAAGATTCTTATCTTTTCTTGAATTGGAATATCTAAGCAACAGTAACTTAGTATAGAACCTGCGCAGACAATGGACTACAAGTTAAGAAGTTTCATCAGGGAGTACAACAGAGGGGCCGGGTAGCTCAGTTGGTAAGAGCGTCTTGCTAGTAACCGAAAGGTCGCTGGTTCGAATCCCGGATTGGTCAACGTGTGATCATATTATTTTCCCCTTTACCAACAACTGGCCCGCTGGTGTCAGTATAAATCGGTCCAGTAGTCACCTATATGCGAAAGTGTCGTGTGACTATAATCTACAAACAACGAGTACAACTAGGCGCGTCAGATGTTGCTTGGCTGGAAGACTATATGTGTTTGGTGGGTTTTGTTTTAATAACGAGGACTTAGCGAGTGGTTTTGTACTGTTCATTTTCTTCGGAATGCTCAAATTTCGTGTCACGGCTAAGACAAGAAGGCGTGAGTATGCTTAGTTTGGAAATGATTTACAAAACTATAATACTGTTCATGGCCAATGCCCTGCGCTTTCTACAGTATATTAAAATACATACAAACATAAAGAACGAACGATAGAAAAAGTAAATAACAGAGAAAGAGAGGGAGAGAGAGAGAGAGAGAGAGAGAGAGAGAGAGAGAGAGAGAGAGAGAGAGAGAGAGAGAGAGAGAGAGAGAGAGAGAGAGAGAGAGAGAGAGAGAGAGATTTTAAAAAACAACTTGATTACAACGTTTGTACTTATTTCTTAGCCCACTGCCTGTTTTCGCATGCTACACACTTGTGTGTGTGTGTGGGTGTGTGTGTGTGTATGGAGTGTGGGTGTCTGCAAGTGTGTGTCTGCGTGCGTGTTATCTCGATTCTGAGACATATTCCTTGTGTTTTATCTTGGCAATAAAATTATTTGACTTGACTTGACTTGACTTGTTATTTGTAAAACATGATTACAACTTTTGTAGGTAATTTGTTAACTATGTTGTTAAGTGAAAAGTAAACAAAGAGAGGAGGGGAGATCGGGCCGTGGGAAGATGAGAGTGGGCGCTGGATGTGGGTGTAGTAAAGACACAGAAAGAAGTGCAGCTACAGCAACAAATCGCTTTTCAAAATTCAAATGCTATGATGTATGCGAACTGAACTGAACTCTTAAAAACACATCCTGACAACTGTTGTGTCATCGTCTTGAAACAAGATGTAAAAGGCAGGACATGAAAGGGACGCAATCTATGAAGCCAATCTTCAAAGGGGCACTATCTAGCTAGTCTCTTGCAATGGGAACAACTCTGATAATATTAGTCTAGTTTTCTCAGTACATCCGGGTTTGAGTAGAGGTTAAAACAAATATTATAAAGAGTAGAAGTGTTGACGGAAATAAACTTCATGACGTCAAATTTTTTCCTTTCTTTTATATATTTTTTTCTTTTTTTCAATTTATATAATTATGAATAAAACATGGGTGTAAAAAGTTGGTTAAAGTACCGGAGGGAAGTCATTTATCGGGAAGAGTTAAGAACTTCTATATTTAGACTTTTATGCAGAGGTGCTTTTTAAAAAAAAAATTATAAACTAAAAGATAATTTATCCCTGAGTGTGTGGGTTGTGAGATAGGCTTCATAGGATGGATAAGTGTGGGTAGGTTGGAGAATAGACCTACGTTTTCTTTAAACGTGACACCTATTTCATGAATTGATGTGGAAGATGATAAAGTTAAAGTCAGGGTGGGGGATAGTGATGATTAAAAAATAATACCTGCTCTGATTGTAAAGTGTTTGACGAGTATACATTTGTACGCTTTGAAAACATTTTGACACCTACCCGATAAAATGGTATCTTCGGTCGAGAGAGCGCGGAAATTCAGCCTTGAATTAGGACCGTTGGTTAAATGGTCGGTCGAGAGAGCGTGGAAATTCAGCCTTGAATTAGGACCGTTGGTTAAATGGTCGGTCGAGAGAGCGTGGAAATTCAGCCTTGAATTAGGACCGATGGTTCCAAACACCCCAAAATGAATGTGTACTTTCAATCAAGATTTGAGAGAGACTACCTCCCAGGTACAAAGAAAGATGATAGGAAACACCATGGAGATTGATATAATTTAAATATAACGTATGTTTTAAAAGTTAAAAGGTGGTATCGATTCAGGACATATTTTTTATCTCATTTATTTTAGTGATGTTGAAGTGGGTGGCAATAAAAAAAAAAGAAAGAAAAAAAGAAAGAAAGAAATTGGACCGTATTTGGCACGCGTGCTCGGGGGAAATTCGGGTTGCTTTCCTTATCGGACGCATGGCAGGACGAGGGGAGATAAGGAAGACCCACCGTAACTGAATTATACACCTAACCCCACCCACTGTACGCTGAAATAACCACAACTAAGGCGGCGAGTAATACTGTCTGGGCCGCTTGAAGTCGAACCGCAACACCAACTTCTAGCTCTACCAACGGAACTAGTACCCCGGCCCCAATGTGACGGTAATACGGATAATATTATGCGTTGGTCTTCCGAGCGATCGTTTAGTTATTGTTATTTGTGGACTGACTTGTTAATGTTGACCAGTTAGGAAGGTATGTGGTCCAGGGCGATTGACAGTGCGAGCACATGCGTGTTTTGGGCGAAGTGCCTTCAATCCCGACTGTGACATTATAGGAAACGGTGTTTTAGAAGCAGTTGATTGACCTGGTTGTGAGCTATCTACCAACTATCCTTTGGAATTTATTTATTTTTAATTTTATTCAGTTATTTTAATTAATTAATGCAGTTATTGGTTTATTTACTTTGGAATGAAATGTAGGCCATCTTGTCACAGGCCGGAAGCAGGACAGTCGCGAAACAGCGCATCCAAGGTACAGTTTTGTCTCGCATAACCTAACATGATATGTTAATAACATCATCATCATCATCATCATCATCATCATCATCATCATCATCATCATCATCATCATCATCATCATCATCATCATCATCATCATCATCGTTATTAGTACTAGCATCACCAGTATAGCTCTAAAATGTATTGGAGTGTTAATGGTCACGAGCGCACGAACTACGAACTCGCAGGCATACACGCATATTGTACCCACGCACGCGCGACGACATACATACACACTTGTTCTGCAGTTCAATGAGCACAAAGTGCATTCACTTATGTGAACCTGTTCTCTGTGCGCTTCTCATAATGCGTTATTTAATATCATGTTAAAGTCATCTGCACTCTTTGTTGATAGGCGTTTCTTTATTGAAAACATAAGAGGAAAAAAAGTGCTTGAAGGCTTATACCTGCAAACGAAGGGTTCAATATTTGGCAGTCCGTTGAAGTATGTATCCTCCACACCACCCTCCATCCTCCACACCACCCTCCATCCTCCACCCACACCACCCTCCATCCTCCACACCACCCTCCATCCCCCACCCACACCACCCTCCACACTTCATCCCCCACCCACACCACCCTCCATCCCCCACCCAAACCACCCTCCATCCTCCACACACCACCTCCATTCTCCACCCACACCCCCTCATCCTCCACACCAACCATCCCCACCCACACCACCCTCCACCCTTCATCCCCCCCCCACTCCCCCCCCCCCACACCACCACCCTCCATCCTCCACACACACCAACATCCATCCCCTACACACCCACCTCCATCCTACACACCACCATCCATCCCCACACACACCCTCCTCCACCCACACCACCATCCATCCCACACACACACCCCGCCACACACACCCCATCCTCCTCACCACCACCACCCATCTCCCACCCCCCCCCTACACACCCATCCACCCACCCCACACACCACCCTCCATCCTCCACACACACACCACCCTCCATCCTACACACACACCACCCTCCATCCTCCACACACACCACTCTCCATCCCACACACACACACCACTCTCCATCCCCCACACACACCACTCTCCATCCCACACACACACCACTCTCCATCCCCCACACACACCACTCTCCATCCCACACACACACACCACTCTCCATCCCCCACACACACCACCCTCCATCCCACACACACACACCACTCTCCATCCCACACACACACACCACTCTCCATCCCACACACCACTCTCCATCCCACACACACACACCACCCTCCATCCCACACACCACACCCTCCATCCCACACACACAACCACTCTCCATCCCCCACACACACCACTCTCCATCCCACACACACAACCACCCTCCATCCCACCACACACTCACACCACTCCCATCCCACACACACACCCACTCTCCATCCCACACACACACCCACCCATCCACACACACACACCACTCTCCATCCCACCACACACACCACTCTCCATCCCACACACACCCACTCCATCCCCAACACATACTCTCCATCCCCCCACACATTACTCTCCATCCACACACCACTCTCCATCCCCCACACACCCACACCACTCCATCCTCCACACACACCACTCTCCATCCCACACACACACACCACTCTCCATCCCCCACACACACCACTCTCCATCCCACACACACACACCACCCTCCATCCCACACACACACACCACTCTCCATCCCACACACACCCACCTCCATCCCACACCACACACCACTCTCCATCCCCCACACCACACCACTCCATCACACACACACCACTCTCCATCCCACACACACACACCACTCTCCATCCCACACACACACACCACTCTCCATCCCACACACACACACCACTCCATCCCACACACACACACCACCCTCCATCCCACACACACACACCACTCTCCATCCTCCACACACACCACCCTCCATCCCACACACACACACCACTCTCCATCCCCACACACACCACTCTCCATCCCTCACACACACCCCCTCATCCCACACACCATTACTCTCCCCCCACACACACACACCACTCTCCATCCCACACAGACACACACTCTCCCCACCCCACTCTCCATCCCCACCACCCATCCCACACACAACACCTCCCATCCACACCCCACCCACACACACCACCACATCCACACACACCACTCACACTCTCCATCCCACACACCCCACTCTCCATCCCAACACACACACCACCCTCCATCACACACAACACCACCCTCCATCCACGCACCACACCCACTCTCCATCCCACACACACACACAACTCTCCACCCCACACACACCCTCCCCACCTCCATCCCCCCCACACACCACTCTCCATCCCACACACACACACCCTCTCCATCCCACACACCCACACCACTCTCCATCCCCCACACACACCCTCCATCCCCCCACACACACCACCCATCCCCACCACATTACTCTCCATCTCACACACATTACTCCCCATCCCACACACACACCACCCTCCATCCCCACACCCCCTCATCCCACACACACACACCACCCCCATCCCACACACACACCACCCTCCACCCACACACCCACCCCCCACACACACCTCTCTCCATCCCCCCACACAACTCTCCATCCCCACCACCCACCACTCCATCCCACACACCATTACCTCCATCCCACACACACACACCACCCTCCATCCCACACACCCCACTCTCCATCCCACACACACACCCCACCCTCCATCCACACACACACACCCTCCATCCCACACACACACACCACTCTCCATCCCACACACACACCACTCTCCATCCCACACACACACACACTCTCCATCCCACACACACACACCACTCTCCATCCCACACACACACCCACTCCATCCACACACACCACACCACTCTCCATCCCACACACACACACCACCCTCCATCCCCCACACACACCACTCTCCATCCCACCACACACCACTCTCCCACACACCACCACTCTCATCCCACACCCCCCACTCTCCATCCCACACACACACCCCCCCACACACACACACCACTCTCCATCCCACACACACACACCACTCCCATCCCACACACACACACCACTCTCCATCCCACACACCACCACTCTCCATCCCACACACACACACACTCCCATCCCACACACACACCCCACTCCCATCCCACACACACACCACTCTCCATCCCACACACACACACCACTCTCCATCCCACACACACACAACCTCCATCCCACACACACACCACCTCCATCCCCCACCCACTCTCCATCCACACACCCCCCTCTCCACCCACACACAACACCACCCTCCATCCCACACACACACACCACCCTCCATCCACACCCCACCACCCCCCCCCCCCACCCCCCCTCCATCCCCACACACACACCACTCTCCATCCCACACACCACACCACCCTCCATCCCACACACACCCACCACCCCATCCCACACACACACCCACCCTCCATCCCACACCACACCACTCTCCATCCCACACACACACACCACTCTCCATCCCCACACACATTACTCTCCATCCCCCACACACATTACTCTCCATCCCACACACACACACCACTCTCCATCCCACACACACCACCCACCATCCTCCACACACACACACCACACTCCATCCTCCACACACACCACTCTCCATCCCCACACACACCCCTCTCCATCCCCCCCACATTACTCTCCATCCACTCACACCACCCCATCCCACACCCCCCCCTCCATCCCACCCCACACCACCCTCCATCCCACACCCACACCACCCTCCATCCTCCACCCACACCACCCCATCCCCCACACACACCACCCTCCATCCTCCACCCACAACACCCTCCATCCCCCACACACACCACCCTCCCCCACACATACCATCCTCCATCCCCCATCCCCCCCCACCATCCCCCACCCACACCACCCTCCATCCCCCACCCACCCTCCATCCCCCACCCAACATCCATCCCCCACCCTCCATCCCACACCCACACAGCCCTCCATCCCCCACACCCACCTCCCACCCACTCTCCATCCCACACCCACAACCGCCCTCCATCCCCACCCACACCACCATCTTTTGCCTTCCGCCCCCTTACTTCCCCACCTTTATCCCCCCCACTGGACTCCACTATTTTTGGATAGACACCATCGAACTCCGAATAAGCAGATTGCGTTGCATCGCTGGAATATCTCGCATCATTTAAGAAGTCGTGAGCATGGCACATGTGCAGTCTTGAATCGAGGCAAATCGTAAGTTGTTGTTGTTGTTGTTGTCTTGTGCAACCCCCGTAAACCCTCTTCTCCCCTTTTCCCACCTCTACCCTACTTGGCCTTTACCAATGATTACTACATGTAACTATATGCTGTAAAGTACGCAACGCTGCACGTTCTCTTCACCTCAGGCTGGATAGTGGACACCTGCCAACTTGAGCATAATATTTATACACTTTTGCCATTGTCGGCTAGCGTATAGTTTGGCAAATGACGAGGTTTTAAATCAAAGCAAGTCTTGAAACACCCACACCCCGTCACTACTTTTTTATTCTGTTGGTAATACACATGTTAATGTACATCATGGCAAGTCTTAGGGTTGCTGCTGTCTCCATTCCTACCCCAACCCCCCTCCCCCCCCCCACACACACGAGCACACCCACCTCCTTCCTCCCTCCCTGGTTGATATTCTAAGTACACCTCTCCTGCTCTGTTCCTCTGAAAATGGTTTGACACCTGAGAATTTAAACATATGGAATTTTATGATTGTGTTGCGTCGCTCGAAATGACCTTTTTGTATACAATTTGCTATCATGAGCTCAGCGCGTGTGTGCTAACTGAAGTTTATGTGTCATCGTTCTCATTATTTTGTTTCACGCTAGGCAGGGTACTGACAAGGAATTTCCGCCTTGACAAGGCGGTGTTGAAAAGAAAGTATCATAAATTGTCATAAATTACAGTTGCAGTATAGAGATACGTAATTATCTAGTACATAGTACTCATTGACTTGTACTGCAGTTTAAACCAAAGTAGGCTAAATACAAATAATTGCGTGTTGGCTGTGACATCCGTTTACTAAATAGCATGCAAGGTTGGAGTGTCGTGACATCTTGTGAGAGGAGGAGGAGGGGAGGGAGAGAAGCAGCTGTGATGTGATGCTATCTCCTTGTGTCCAAGGACTCTCTCTCCCCCTCTCTCTCTCTCTCCCTCTCTCCCTCTCTCTCCCTTTCTCTCCCTTTCTCTCCCTCCCTCTCTCTCTCTCTCTCTGCCTCCCCTTTCTTCCCCTCCTGGAAGGTCATGGCATCTGCGTCTCCGCTGCATTTAATCAGTCCCCGTGGGTTTGTTTCCCACCCTTCTCTCGATCGCTGCCTGTAAAGCCCCACCTTCCCTCCTCCACTAATCCTCCCCCGTCTGACATGCACCACAAACTCAGGGCCATGCAAAGTGGTCCGGGTCACGCACACAGTAACATGCGGAACATTCTCTTTCTGCACCTAGCCCCTTCCTTTTTCTTGATGATGGTGGTGATGATGATGACGATGCATTGCATCTCATAATCCTCTCTCTTTCTTGAACTTGGATTTAGTGTTTTGCATCCGCCTTGTGCGCAACGGGCGTTGTTTTTGGCTAGACACATGCGCGTATTATCATCCCCTCTCCCCCCTCCTCCCCCTCTCCCCCCATCTTCTGAGGTTTGCTATCTGTTTCACAAAATGACATGTCCATCGATGTTTTCTCGCCCTACTGTAGATATAGTTCGTAGAGACAGCGGATCGGAGCGTTTTTATTTATTTCATTTTACGTCTTTACACAATTTGTGATTTTAGACGGTCTTTCACTCATTCATCCGTTCCCTTACAGACACACATGCCCACAAAGTCATTCACATAAACATACAACCACGCAAGGACAAGTATATATTAACATAGTGATAATAATAATAATAATAATAATAATAATAATAATAATAATAATAATAATAATAATAATAATAATAATAATAATAATAATATTATAAACATAAATGCACACACATACATACACACACATATATATATATATGAAACATATTTGTCGATTTTGAATTTCGTTATGAACAAAATCATAATTAAAAAAAAAAAAAAAAAAAAAAAAAACTACAAAACTGTCCCCAAAGGACTATCTAACAAAGAATTAAACAGTTCATACAACAGCTGTGGACTATTAAAGATAGCTGCTTCGGTATTTGATTGTAGAACCGGTAAATGTTGTTGTAATACAGGGCACGAAAGTATATGTTTCTGGGAAATAATATCATTACAACAACATAAAACATGTTTAACGTATTTGGTTCTAAATGCATTACATTTCCATCGATACATTAGGGACATTATTCTCCTTACATGAAAGGGGTTAATATTTTTTATTTGACAGAAATCTAGAACTTTCTTAATATCAAATTGCATGAATGATTTTGTGTTATTAGTCAAAGTGTTAATATTATATTTTTTATGTTCTAGTGCCATTAAAGTTGATATATATTCATTAATTGAAAGAGGAATTTCAAGATGGACATATTGCATTGATTGTTGAGCTCCTGATTTGGCAGCAGCATCAACTCTTTCATTATAATATATGCCGGTATGTGACGGTATCCAAGTGAAGGTGATATTGCATCCTCTAATAATCATAAAATGAATCAAATGAATAATTTCTGCAAGTAGGTCTGATCTGACTTTCAGTTTTAAAGAACTTAAGGCATTAAGCACTGATTGAGAATCCACACAAAACAAAACTTGACGTATTGTATGTGGAAAATCATATAGAAAATAAAGTGCCATCAGAATAGCAATAAGTTCGGCTGTAAAGATAGATTTATTTTTCCCAATATAAAATGATTTTTGAATCTTTAAATCAGGTATAATGAATGCTGAACCGCCTGCCATATTATCTAAAATAGAACCGTCAGTATACACTTTCAAATGCATTGGATATTTTTCGTCAAGGTGCTCTCGGACTGAAGATACTAAAACATTAATTTCAGTTGACTTTTTATGTTCTGTATATTCTATGTCAAATTCTGCTCTCTTCAGTTCCCAAGGCGGTGTAGGCAATATTTTTATTTTTTCGATTAAAGGTTGGTTTAAATGCAATTTAGTATCTTCAATTTCTTTACTAATGAAGGTGCCTATAGTAGTATTGGATGCTATTCGTCTAACCCTCTTTGGAAAGTCTATGTCAGATCGAATTTTTATTTCATTACTTACATTATTTTCATTTATTGATGACCTTAACACATATTTAGCGCATGCCATTTTTCTGTATGCATCTAGTGAGAGTATACCTATTGTTTTGTATGTTTTTTCGCATGATGCATGAACAGGTAAACCTAGTGCAATTTTAAAAGATTTGCAGTCGATGCTCTGTAGCTTTCTTAATAAATATGTTGGAGCATTAAAAAACACTTCTTGTGCATATGTCAACTTTGACCGAACAAGAGCTGTTGAAAGATGTACCAAAGTTGATACATCTTGACTCCAGTATTGCCTATTAATGATTTTTAAAAAAATTAAACTCTTCCTTGCTTTTGTTAATGTATGCTCTATATGACAATTCCAAGATAATTTGTTAGTTAGATGTACTCCTAGAAATTTTAATTTTTCTTTATATTCTATAATGCTCTTATTTATATAAAATATAGGTAAAGTGGAAGGGCTAGAACCGTTGTTAAACAACATCATGTGTGATTTTTCACTTGACAACGTTAAACTATTGATATTCATATATTGTACGATATTATTTAAATCTTGCTGATATATCTTCCGAATGTAATTAATATACCTTTTCGGGGTTTCCTTTTTTAATGTTACTTTCATCCACATGCATATGTCATCGGCATATTGTACCAACACGACATTTTTAGTTAATTTATCAGGCAAATCATGCAATAATATATTGAATAATAAAGGAGCTAACACTGAACCTTGAGGAATACCCATATCTAGTGTTCGTTTAGAGGAATAAATGTTTCCTATTTTAGTTTGTATAGTTCTTTTTTCTAGAAAATACTTAATAAAGTTATAAATGTGACCTGATAATCCAATACCTTTAAGCTTGTTCAGCAGTTTAGAATGCCAGACCTGATCATAAGCCTTGGCAATGTCAAAAAATTTAGCTAATAAGGACTTCCTTCTAGCGAACTGACTTTTTATTTGTGTTGATAATTTAACAAGGTGATCTACAGTTGATCTATTTTTTCTAAAACCTGCCTGGTTAATAGGGATTACATTATTTTTCTCACAGTAATATTCCAATCTATTCAGAATTATTTTTTCCATTAGTTTACACATATGTGAAGTAATAGCTATAGGTCTATAACTACTTATTTCAACTTTGGGTTTACCTTGCTTATGTATCGGAACTACAATAGATTGTTTCCATATTTGAGGAATATTACTCGGAGCGTTGTGTGTTTCCAGGTACTTGTATTTTGGAGCAAAATATAAGTACTTGTCTACTGTCTTTCACTTATCAAGTACTGTCTGTTTTAGAAGAAGAAAACGACGATGTTTCATAAGATAAGAGATAAGATAAGATAAGATATTACTTTATTAATCCAAAAGCATGGAAATTACATTGTCAATTAAACATGTCCATTCATTCTTCTTTTACACACACATAAATATTTATACATTATTAATGATCTTCAAACACATGGATATATTTTCAAAATGCAGATATTTCAATTAAGCAGTAAAACGGATTAACGTAAGAACAGATACATATAAGGAAAGAAAAATAAAAAAATAAAAAATAAAAAAATAAAAATAAATAAATAAATAAATAAATAAATAAATAAATAAATAAATAATTAAACTAACTTTAGCTGCATGAGAGTTGTAGAGTATGTTTAGTAAGACCTACCGACTTGTTTGTTATGTGCTTGAATGGCAAGTGGTATGAATGAGTTCCTGTACCTATTTGATGTTCCCGCTGGTGCCCTAAAACGTCCACTCCTGTCTATCCGTCGAGAGTCAAATTCCAAGAAAAGTGGATGGTTCATTGAGGTAGATAAAGGGCAGTGATAAAATATCGATCGGAACGCAACGCTAATGAATTGTAGGACGTGCAATTTGTATCAGAAAAAATAAATATTTTCAGGTACTTTCTTTCACTCCTCGGGTACTGTGTTGATGAAGAAAAATGAGGAGGAGGAGGAGACGACTCGCTCCATCGAGTCTTCTTGGCGTAAAGTGCAACGAGACGATCGATGGGGAGACTAAATGTTTGCAGGACGTGTATTTTGGGGTCGCAGCGATCACGTTTCCACTGATAGCTCGCTCCTCCTATTTAGGTCATTGATCCCCGTATCTCCTGTCTTAGCCTGCCTTTATTTTCGCTCCGTGGTCGATCTGAGCTGAACGCTGGTATTGAAAATTTGCTGGGTTGCTGATTTTGTGGGAGGGGAAGATGTGTGGATGTGGATGGAAGGGTAAGCATATTGGAGGGGGGGGGAGGGGATGGGAAGGACGAAGGGTAATGCTAAGGTGGGGGTGAGTAATAAGTGTTTGTGGGGTGTGAGGAATGGAGGAGGTGATGATGGTGAGGATGTGATGATGGTGAGGAGGTGCGTGTTCGCGCTTGCGATGTAACTGTGGTAGAGAATTGTTCACTTTTGTGTACCGAAACTGTACAATCTTTTGGACAGTTTTCTCCGTGGGTGTAGTCTGCGGCTTATATATTACTAATCGCTCGGTCGCATATTTTTCCAAATATGGTGGGAATGCTCCAGATAGTGGGTAATTTGTCCGGTGGAAGTTCTGTCTTTCCTTTGATGGTCCTGAAATGGCACTTGTAAGTCTGGACCTCGCAAATAATGTAGAGTTTGGTCTTTCTTAAGGGCATATTCTGAAATAGAGAAGAAAGTAATTGCTTGGGATAGGGGTCGGGGGGGGGGGGGGGGGGGTCGGTTAAGAGCAAAGAGCATCTCCCCTGTGAACCATGACGACCATACCCTCAACCTATTTTCCTTCCATACACCGCAAACATAGCACCCATACTCCTCTCAATGCTTTCACACCCATATCGCTCTGGGCTGCTGATAATATTAACAATATTGGTCAGAGCCTAATGTTTTAAATGTTACAGATGGATTTTTTTTAAATTGAATTATGATTGTTATACTTATGTTTTTTGTTATCTCCACACCCCAAAAGGGGCGAGTCGTGATATTAAATCCCAAATCTTGAATCTTCCTAACCCAGGTCCCCCTATCCTCACTCCCTCCCATCTTCACTCCTTCCTCTTCCTCCTTCCCCTTCCTCCTCCTCACCACCATTATCATCATTATTCACAGGACTTTTTTTTTATTTTAAATTTTTGTTAATGTTATGATGAATGTGCTGCTTTATCTTTGTTGACGTTAAGGATTATGATGTCATGAATGACGTCAACGGAAACCCTTGTTTGATTTTACCCCAGCCACAACCTGTTGTTAATGTTGTAATCTTGCTTGGAACGTCCTCCTCCTCCTTGTCTTCCAGTAGTGGTGAGGTCTTCGTAGATGATGATTTGTGTTTGACAGTCACTGTCATCATCATCGTCGTCGTCGTCATCATCATCGTCGTCGTCATCATCGTTGTCGTCATCATCATCATCATCATCATCATCGTCGTCGTCATAACATGGATTCTAACACATTGTCAATCAAATACTATGTAATAGATTTCCACCGTCATCAAACCAAAAAAATGTTGATGATAATAAACTATATGCGCGCGTGCACACATACATAAACATTAATTTACATAGGCACATACATACACAAACATTAAATTACACACGTACTAACACACGCGCTCGCACACACACACACACAAACACACACACTACACGCACATACCAACCCTCATATTAGACAGTAATTTAAACTTAATTACTGGATGGTGGGGTCCCTCGTGCATGATGAAACCTGTCGTGGTATTAATACCTAACTAGGTCACGAAAACATTCAGTTCGACACGACCCTGGATGTAGGTCATGGAAGGTAACGAGCGTCTATTGACCCCCATTCTTGGCCTACAGCTCAGCGAAAAATATATAATGCTAGTGGACGTTGAAATGATCTAAAATAGTTCCATGGGTTTGGCTAGCAGCTTTTGTGTCAACGACAGCACAAACCCTCACTTTCTCCGTCCATCTCTCGACCCTAACACATTCTCTTTAAACCACCATCTCTCTCTCTCTCTCTCTCTTTCTCTCTCTCTTATTTTTTTGCTCTCTCTCTCACTCATCTCTCTCCCTCTCTCTCTCTGTCATCTCTCTCTCTCTTTCTCTCTCATCTCTCTCCGTTCCCTCTCTCTAAACCCACAAGCACCATCTTTCCCCAGTTTCTAAACTACCCCCACGTGGGGGTGCCGGGGATTTCAGTATAAATAGTATCCCCACTTTCTGGAAATTTAGTGCTTTAAATTCTCACTGTCACTGTCATTCTCCGTTGTTCTTTCTCATTCCTACTCTGTTCTACCAATCTACTATACTATCTTCTTCTTCGCTAGACCAGTCACCTACCTTTTTTCTTGAAAACTCTTCCGGGACAAAACTCCTCATTTGTGTGTGAGGTCTGTTGGATCAGCTTGGGAATATTGGACGCTTTCTGCCAAATGGTCACTGGGGCTTCCTATGATGTTATTATTTGGCAATGTAGGCATTTTATATGTATGTGTTTTGTTGTTATTGTATAATGATGTTTGTATTCTATTTTGTTTTTGTAAACGGGGGTTCGATAAATTAGAGTATAACCTCAACGTCCCCTGCGTGGGATGTCTTTATTGTAAAGTGACCGGCTGGTAGACTGTCTTCAGTGTTACCACTAAAGTTGTTTCGGCAGATCTTTTATGCGTATCAGGGGTGAGTCCTCTTTCACTTCTCTGGGCCTGATTTGGCTCGGAAGAGTCCGCTGGACCTAAAGCAATAACCATGTAATGTAATGTAAGTTTCTAAACTCCAGTCTTCTCCGACGCATGCAGAAGACATTCGGTCTCACTGAAATAGTCCTGAGAGGGTTCCGCTTGTATCTGACTGATCGGGTCCAATCCGTTTCTGCTAATGGCGTGATTTGAAAGCCACCCGTTTTAAAATTGGGAATACCTCAAGGCTCAGTTTTGGGACCAGTGTTGTTCACCATGTACGTTGAATCCCTTGGTGCGGTGATCAGGCAGTTCGACGTGCTGCGTCACATGTTCGCGGACGATACCCAACTGCATCAGTCTGTGATTCCCCTCAGCTTCTTTGTACAGTGCAGAAAACGGTGAAGTCGGTTAAGCACTGGATGACCACAAACAAGCTCAAAATGAATGACGATAAGTCTGAGCTGATTCTTGTGGCAACAGATCATAAACTTAAATCTATTTCAAACACTACATCTCTTACTCATTCAGGTGCGCAGTGCGCAACCCGATGGTCTGTCTTAATAGATCACTGGCTATGGAAAATCATATAAATATGCTTTGCAAGACGAGTTTTCTAGAGCTGCGCATGATCAGTCATATGAGACCTCTACTCGCTGTCGATGTTTCAAAGAGGCTGATGTCTGCATTTGTGTTGTCTCATGGACTACTGTAATGCTTTCATGGTGTGTCCTCCAGCCACGCTTCTTGACAACATTCAAAGAGCGCAGAATAATGCAGCTCGCATTGCTCTGTGTAAACGTAAATTTGATCATGCCAAACCGTTGGGGTGCCGGGGGTTTCAGTATAAATAGTATCCCCACTTTCTGGAAATTTAGTGCTTTAAATTCCCACTGTCGCTGTCTTTCTCATTTGTTCTTTCTCATTCCTGCTCTGTTCTATTAATCTGCTATACTATCGCCAAGATGCGCACCGCAACTGGGGAGACACATGCGGACCCCACTGCAACAACGAGACAAATGACAGGGGTCTGAGGCTATTGGAGTTTGCCAGATACAACAATCTGGTACTGGCAAACACGCTTGGTCTCCACAAAAAATCCAGACGATGGACATGGCACAGTCCCGGCGGGGAACATCACAACCAGATCGACTACATCATGGTCAAGAAACGCTTCAGATCAAGCATCAACATTGGCAGGACACGCACTTTTCCAGGAGCAGACATTGGAAGTGACCACGATCTCGTGATGATGTCTTTCCGGCTCCATTTGAAGAGAGTAAATACAGCAAAGTGCACTAGGCTGAAGTTCGACCTGGACAAACTGCAAGACCCGGAGGTGGCAAAAATATTTCAGGCCACAATTGGAGGGAAATTTGCACCACTGCTTATTTTGGGGGCAGGCGAAGTAGATGTCAACACCATGACCAATACCTTCAACTCAGCTGTAACAGATGCCGCCACTGAGATCCTTGGCAAGCACCGACCAAAGAAGAAGCCGTGGATCACACCTGAACTTTTGGATCTGTGTGATAAACGAAGAGAGTTAAAAAAGAAAAAGAACACCTCACAGGGAGCTGATGTCTACCGAAAAATCAACAATGACATCCGAAAAGGCATGCGCACAGCAAAGGAGAACTGGATAGAAGATCAATGCCAGGAAATAGAGAACAATCTGAACAAGAACAACAGCAAGAAGGCCTACCAGACTGTGAAGCGGCTGACAAGTGTTAAACAGCCCAAAGTCTCCACTATCCAAAGCAAGTCTGGCATTTGCCTTACAGAAGAACAAGAAGTCTTGGACAGATGGACAGAGTACTGCTCTGACCTTTACAACCATACACCAAATGGAGACCCATCAGTTCTAGCATGTCCCGAGAGCAGAGAAGAAGAAGAAATCCTCCCAATTCTCCGGGAAGAAGTTGAGGCAGCAGTGCAATCGCTGAAGAAAGGGAAGTCAGCGGGAGTGGACAACATACCAGCGGAACTGCTACAAGCAGGAGGAGAAGCGATGACTGATGCTCTCACCACTATCTGTAACAAGATCTGGCAGAGTGGGGAATGGCCTACACCATGGACCCAGTCGCTTGTCATCACTCTTCCTAAAAAAGGTAACCTTCAGGAGTGTGAAAATTACCGCACCATCAGCCTCATCAGCCATCCCAGCAAGGTCCTCCTGAAAATAATACTCAACAGGTTGAAACCACAAGCTGAACAAATCATAGCTGAAGAACAAGCAGGATTCATGGCAGGGCGAAGTACCACTGAACAGATTTTCAACCTCAGAATAATCTGTGAGAAATACCTACAGCACCAACAACATCTATATCATGTGTTCATAGACTTCAAGAAGGCATTTGACCGAGTCTGGCATGCAGCTCTATGGGCAACCATGAAAGTGTACAACATCAGCCCTAAAATCATAGAAGTCATCAAAAGCCTGTATGACAAGGCTACCAGTGCAGTCCTCCATAACAGCGCCATCGGGAACTGGTTCAGAACAACAATCGGTGTGCGTCAAGGATGCCTACTCTCTCCAACACTCTTCAACATCTTCCTAGAGCGCATCATGTCAGATGCTCTTGCAGATCACGAAGGCACAGTCAGCATAGGGGGCAGAGCAATCTCCAATCTTCGTTTTGCGGATGATATTGATGGATTGGCTGGAGAGGAACAAGAACTTGAACAGCTTGTACAGAGGCTTGACACCACCTCCAGAGCTTATGGAATGGAAATAAGTGCAGAGAAGACCAAAATGATGACCAACAACACCAATGGCATCAACACGGACATCAAAGTACAAGGCCAATCCCTCAACACAGTGCACAGCTTCAAATATTTAGGAGCCATTGTGTCAGACAATGGGTCTCGACAGGAAGTCCTCTCCAGGATCGCACAAACAACTGCTGCCCTGACAAGGTTGAAGCCCATTTGGAAAGACAGAACCATCAGTCTACATTCCAAAGTAAGACTGCTGCGATCTCTGGTCATCTCCATCTTCCTATATGCTTGCGAAGCATGGACCCTCACAGCAGATCTCCAACGAAGAATACAAAGCATGGAGATGAGGTGCTACAGAAGACTTCTGTGCATTTCCTATACCCAACACATCACCAACGTTGAAGTCCGACAGACCATCACACAAGCCATTGGACAACACGATGACCTGCTCACAGTGGTGAAGAAACGGAAACTCCGATGGTATGGCCACGTCACCAGATCATCAGGCCTTGCAAAGACCATTCTGCAAGGCACAGTGCAAGGAGGTAGAAGAAGGGGGAGACCGAAAAAGAGGTGGGAGGACAACATTCGAGAATGGACTGGTTTGACACTGAGCGAAGCCATGAGGGCTGCTGAGGACAGAGAAAGATGGAGTATGCTGGTTAAGCGATCATCTGTGGTGCCCCTACGACCTTCGGGTTATGGGACAGGATAGGATAGGATAGGATACTATCTTCTTCTTCGCTAGACCAGTCACCTAACTTTTTTTCATTGGACAAGACTCCTTATTTGTGTGTGAGGTCTGTTGGATCAGCTTTGGGAATATTGGACGCTTTCTGCCAGGTGGTCACTAGGGCTTCCTATGATGTTATTATTTAGCAATGTATGCATTTTATTGTATGTGTTTTGTTGATAATTTATAATGATGTTTGTATACTATTCTATTTTGTTTTTGTAAACGGGGGTTCGATAAATTCGAGTATAGCCTCAGCGACCCCTGCGTGGGATGTCTTTATTGTAAAGTGACTGGCTGGTGGAGAGCATTCAGTTTTACCTCTAGGGTTGTTTCAGCAGATCTTTTTCAACCTATCACATAACTATAACTGTCAAGGTCCAGGAAAGAAGACGGATGAAATACAGAGTGCCCCTTGTTACGGGGTAATTATCTTTTCAGTCAGCCGTTGTAACCTTTTTTAGGCGGTGTTTAGCTTTCCATAGCGTGCACCTTTTTCCTTCCTTTGAGCAAGAGAGCCCGGGCGTTGTTTGATCAAGACCGATCCTAACCAGACGTCATTTTATTTATTTATTTATTTAATCGTTCTTATCTAGCGCTTTTCCAGCTCAAGAGCTGCTCAAGGCGCTGGCCGATACAGGATCTAACTCTAGCCGCCCGAGACGCCCACCCGCAGCCTTTGGGCGCATGGTCTGACGCCCGGACAACTGCGCACAATCCTGGGCAGCCAGGGATGGGGGAGAAGGACCTAGGTGCATGCTGGGTGTGTTCTTGTCACCGGCACTCACCCGTCTAGGACATGAGCGTCAGGATCTTTAAAGTCCGTTATGATGGAATGTATGCAGACACAGACTAGACCTCGGTTTATACTCTCATCCGAAGGAGTATGAAAACAGGAGTAAAGTGTCTTTCCCAGGGACACAACACAATGGCCCGGCCAGGGCTCGAACCCGGGACCTTCAGATCCGCAAGCCGAAGCACTAGCATTAGACCACAGTGCCTCCCCAACAATATTAATAGTGGTCACGCCGTGGACGTCATCACAACAATGGGACTGCTTCCCTGCACCATGCTGCTTCGGCAAAATAGTCGGAATACTCCGATAGTAGATCAGGGTGCGAGATTATCAACAAGGTTTATACGTTCTATTATGCGTGAGGACGAACTAAAGCATCAAACTCTCGATGGATGTACATTTCTTTCTTCGCTGTTCCCCTAGCTCCTTTCAGGTAAGAAAATATCAATTTTTTTTTTAAATAGTTATCGATTGCAGAGCAATTATCTGCATCACTTTCACTGGCAATTACTTCTCTTTTTTTTAATTAAAAAAATGAAAAGAGGTGAGAGAGAGAGAGAGAGAGAGAGAGAGAGAGAGAGTGGGAGAGGGAGAGCGGGTGTTGGGATGGGACAGAGAGTGAGACCCAAACAAGTAGCGATGGCAACAAAAAAGGTTTCAATGCCAACCGATTTTGCCAACAATAAACATCTCCCAGCGTGGTATTATATTGTCCCGAGTGATATTTGGACATATTTAGACAGTTTTATGTTGCACAAAAAAAGTTCGTAAATGGTTGTGTAGGTCATTCATGCATCTCTCTCTCTCTCTGTCTCTCTCTCTCTGTCTGTCTCTCTCTGTCTCTCTCTCTCTGTCTCTGTCTCTCTCTCTGTCTCTCTCTCTCTGTCTCTGTCTCTGTCTCTGTCTCTCTCTCTCTCTCTCTCTCTCTCTCTCTCTCTCTCTCTCTCTCTCTCTCTCTTTCATCCATATTCATTTTTGTATTGCTCCTTATCATCATCATCATCATCATCTTCTTCTTCTTCTTCTTCTTCTTCTTCTTCTTCTTCTTCTTCTTCTTCTTCTTCGTCTTTTTCTTCGTCGTCGTCAACAGCAGCAACTGCAACATCCCAACACCACTAATTTTAGCTTCATACTAATCTTCTCCTCCTTGTTTTTGTTGTTGGTGGGTGTAATGGCAAAGTTGGTGAATGACTGTACTGTAATGATCATGGGAGATTAGCACTGTTACTAACTGCAGGCCCTACTGTTATAAGAAAAGAAAATAATAAAATAAAAATGAATTCACTGCGCCTCTAGCGATCCCATCACATAAATCCGGAAATTCTATTTTCAGCGCATTGTGCGTGCGTGTGTATTCCCTATTATCTGACGGTGAAAAGGTTGGCTCGCGCCTTCTGCCCAATCACCGTGCAATGAAATATTTTTGCTGTCATTGATCAGGATCTAATTGGGAGTTGGCTTCAATTTCCATCCTAGGCCGACGTTTAAGTGGGTTTAATCATGTGTTGAAACTCACTCCTGTTCTTAACAGAATAAGTGGATGAATGACGTGGCTAATCAATTCTGCATAGTTTCAATACTTGGAAGCTATGCATTTCGTTTATCGTCGTCATCGTAGTCCCCCTGCTCTTCTTCTTCTTCTTCTTCTTCTTCTTCTTCTTCTTCTTCTTCGTCTTCTTCTTCTCCTCCTTCTTCTTCTCCTCCTCCTCCTCCTCCTACTTCTTTTCCTCTTCCTCATTCACCACTGTGAGCAAGTCACCGTGTTGTCCAATGGCTTGCGTGATGGTCTGTCGGACTTCATTGTTGGTGATGTGCTGGGCATAGGAAATGTCCAGTAGTCTTCTGTAGCACCTCATCGCCATGCTTTGTTTTCTTCGTTGTAGGTCTGCTATGAAGGTCCTTGTTTCGCAAGAGTATAGGAAGATGGAGATGACAAGGGAGCGCAGCAACCTTACCTTGGAGCTTAGACTGATGGACCTGTCTTTCCAAATGTGCTTCAACCTTGTAATGGCAGTAGTTTGTGCTATTCTGGAGAGGACTTTTAGTCGGGACCCATTGTCCGATACAATTGCTTCTAAATATTTGAAGCCATGCACCGTGTTGAGGGATTGGCATTGGACTTTGATGTCCGAATACGAATATTTATACGAATACGAATACGAATATTTATTGTCATAAAACCAAAACAAGGTTTACAAGACACAATATATGGTACATTGACGAATGCAATTCTTGTCATTGTGTCAAGAGAAAAGTCTTGACATTTATAGTGCAGAAAGTCTTATTTTGAAGCAGCGAAAAATATAGGATGAAAGATAGTTTGAACATATTCCCGTTTGAAAAATCATGCTCGGTTTCAATATTGCAAGGTTGTTTATGAATAATTCCCTATCATTAGAGTTGAGAACTTCACCAATAAACTTTTGTCTTTCATTAATTTATTATACAATACACACTTGTCCAGAAAGTGAAGCTCGTCTTCAATCACGTTGCAACATTTACACAAACGGTGCTCTCGAGGGATATTTTTATATCTGCCCTTTTCGATTTCAAGTTCGTGTGCGCTTATTTTTAACTTGCACATGGATTGTCGGTAATTAAGATTTTTACATAGTGTGTGTGTGTGTGTGTGTGTGTGTGTGTGTGTCCGTGTTAATGCCATTATTGTTGTTGTTGTTGTTGGCCATCATTTTGGTCTTCTTTGCACTTATTTCCACTACAAAGTCTCTGGAGATGTTCAAGTTCTTGTTCCTCTCCAGCCCATCTATCAATGCCATCCGCAAAACGGAGGTTGGAGATTGCCCTACCCACTATGCTGACTGTGCCGTCATGATCTGCAAGGGCATCTGACATTTATGCGCTCCAGGAAGTTGTTGAAGAGTGTTCGAGGGGTAGGAATCTTTGACGCACACCGATTGTTGTTCTGAACCAGCTCCTGATGGCACAGTGGTGGAGGACAGCACTAGTAGCTTGTCATGCAGACTTTTGGATAGGATAAGATAGGATAGGATAGGAATAATATTCTTCAATAAGTCTTATGCATCTTTAACCAATGGATACACTTAAACAGCTCTCTCAAACGTACCATATTTTAGCACTTGGATTTAAAAAACAAAAAACAAAAAACAATACACTTAAACAGCACTCTCATACGTACCATGTTTTAGCCACTTGGATTTAAAACAAAACAAAAAACAATACACTTCAGATTCAGATTCAGAAAACTTTATTATCTCCAAGGAGAAATTCTAACATGGATTTGCTGTCAGCAAAAGGTAATAAAATGTAACAGTACTATAAACATGTAAACATGTACGTGTACTCACGCTTATGTACATATTAACAAGAACATTTCCGACACATTGTAAAACTTAAAATACATATCACACTACATGTCCTTATTGCACTTCAACATAAATAAATAAAACACCTACCCACAAACACACACACCCACACACACATGGGGGTTAGACATTAGATTATAAAATTATAAACGTTATAAAGCATCTTAAAAAAATATACAAAACTTAAACAGCACTTTCAGACGTACCATGTTTCAGCCATTTGGATTATTTAAAAAATTTAAAAAAAAACTGCTACTAAAATGAAGATTGACGAAAGATGAAAATATTAACATTGTTTTGAATGTTGGTTTGCTGTGCTAATGTTGATCTGATATGCACTTGCGTTGTTGTCTTGTGGATAAATTTTATTATTTTATACTCAGATCTAGGCTCGGACACCGTACAGTTTTTGTTGGAGTTATGATTCGTGCTTTATGCTACTGGGCTTACTTGTATGTCATGCTAGTAATCCTACAGCTACTGGGCTTACTTGTATGTCATGCTAGTAATCCTACAGCTCCACTTCATCTACAGCTCCACTTCATCTTTATTTATGGCATGATGAACTTTTCCTTTTTTTTTGCGAGTTAGAACTGTTCATGACATTTAATTTGGAGTGAGGCTTTTAAAGGCTGCCTTTCTACCCCTCCCCCTACTCTACCCCTTGGCCTTTCTCCTACTGTGCTCCCGCCCCTATCATCCTTTTCCTTTGCCCCACCAATCTCCTCCCCCCCTCCATTTTTTATGTGCGCCCTGAGCATGCTGCCAGAATGGATCAGCTGCACCTTGCAAGAGGACATCATCAGTCTTATGTGTTTCTGTCTACGTGCAACGCAGTTGTATTTTCTCTCTTGTCATAAAATAGAGGACATCATGTCTGTCTCTGTCTCTCTTCTCTCCCACCCCCACCCCCCCCCCCCACCCTCTCTCTCTCTTTCTCTCTCTCTCTCTCTCTCTCTCTCTCTCTGTATGAAAAAAGATGTAGGCATCTGCAAAATTAATTATAAAAGTGATGTATAATAACATATATGAGAACACATTCATTCATGTAATTATTTTTAATTTACTTATTTATTATTATTATTATTATTATTATTATTATTATTATTATTATTATTATTATTATTATTATTATTATTATTATTGTTGTTGTTGTTGTTGTTGTTATTATTATCTCTCTCTCTCTCTCTCTCTCTCTCTCTCTCTCTGTGTATGAAAAAAGATGTAGGCATCTGCAAAATTAATTATAAAAGTGATGTATAATAACATATATGAGAACACATTCATTCATGTAATTATTTTTATTTACTTATTTATTTTTTTTAAAAATTATTATTATTTTTTTTTAAATTGTTGTTGTTGTTATTATTATAATAGTGAGGGATGGAGGAGGTGTGTTGGTGTCTAAAATTGTTTAAAGATAATGACGAAGATGATGGTACGTGTGTATTTGTGTGTGTGTGTGTGTGTGTGTGTGTGTGTGTGTGTGTGTGTGATATGGTTTGGTTTAAACACAATGTCATTATTGACGAGACAAGCAAAGCATGGAGAACGTAAATGACACACAAAAGCAAAGCTTAAATAAGAGCTACACTTTGACAATTGATCTATGAAATGTCTGGCCAACAGGAATAAGTACAAAGTAATAAAAACGGAAGTATATCAATTAATCTTCTCAACAATAAAAATAAAACGAATAAGACACAAAAAATACAATAACATCGAAAAGAAAAAATAAGTAGTCAGGAAATAAATTAATAAACTAACGAAAAACAGATACATGCATCCAAGAGTAAATTTTACATAATATATACCAGCTGTCGATTAAAAAGGTAAATAAATGCCTGGAGCAATCTAAAATAATGAGAAAAATAATCTGGCTTCGAAGTTAATGTTAAAGGTTCTTTATTATGTTAACATGTCAAGGGACAGATTGGAAGATTAGACTTATTAGTCTAAGATCTTTATCCATAATAAAAATAAAAATTCAAAAAAAATTTCTCTCTCTCTCTCTCTCTCTCTCTCTCTCTCTCTCTCTCTCTCTCTCTCTCTCTCTCTCTCTCTCTGTTATGCTGTTATTGTTGTTTTTAATCTCTTATACTCGGGTTGTCGAACGTTGAATCGTGCAATCACGGATACCCTGAGCAGGCAGAGACGGTGCTATCCGGCAATCGCCTGAAACGGGGTCATTGGCCCAGCGAAGTAGGATAGGAGGTGAATGCCCTGAGAACTAGGTCACCGGCACGGCACGCAGGCACGCGGGTGGGTAAGGGAGGGAGTGGGTTGATGGGTGGCTGAGCAGGAGGTTGCATGATGGACGGAAGAGGGGCGGGGAGGAGAGGGAGAGGAGGGAGGAAGGAAGGAAAGAAGAGAGCTATAATAGATGGAAGGGATCTGGTTGTTGGGAGAGAGAGAGCCAGAGGGTTAGTAAGGAAGGGGTGATTGGGGAGAGGGAGGGATAGGAGGGTGTGACCTCGTAGTTGATGGGTGTGAGGGAATGGAAAGCTTTTTGGTGGGGGATGATGGAGGGGAGGGGGGATGGGAATAGGAGGGTGTGACCTCGTAGTTGGTGGGTATGAACAAAGCTGGTTGGTTGGGATGAGAGTGGTAAGCCAGATTTTAGTTGTGTTTTAATTTATTTTAGGGTTAAATAAAGGTTATGTTATTTTTAGATCTTGAAAAAAAAAGTTTTTTAAAAAAAAACGATCCGCAACATTTTTCAATTTTACATACATCAAACAGTATCTATTATTTTTTCGACCTTTGCAGCAGAAGAGGTCTTGAGTGTACAATGCAGTGCTGTACCAAGCACTAAAGGTTCTTGAAACTAGTTTGGTTGGAGGGAGGAAATCGAAATGATTATATGTTTGGTATGGTGGAAATCGTAGAGAGCAAATTTGCAGCAAGATGAGTGAGTGAAGTGTTGGGTGGGAACGATGGAGTGAGCTGTTTGATGGTGGGCACCGTCAACCAACTTTTTTTCTGGGAAAGTGGTCCTTTGTGTGTGTGTGTGTGTGTGTGTGTGTGTGTGTGTATAGCTGAGGGTGAAGTTGGTAGATGAGAGACTGTGAGCTGTTTCATGGTGGCAGTGATGCGATGCAGCTTTTTGTTCCAATTGTGATGTGAGCGTCAGTGTTTAAGCTTGCCGAGGCAACGCCGTTCAAAACATTGGAATAGGGCGTTTCCCTCAGCAGTCTCAGCGACTCTGTATGGGCAGGGATTAAAAAATGGGTGGGTCTGTGTGTGTGGGGTGTGTGTACGTGTGTGTGTGTGTGTGGGTGTGTGTGCCCAAAATGAAGGATGGAAGGTTATTGGCCTAACTACATGTGGTAACACTAGTTGCTGAGTTATAGACAGACTGCGGAGTGCAGGTGTGGTGGAGAGGTTGCAAGACTATGTGAGCTTGTAAGTGCGCTATATAAGAAAAATCTCTTTCTTTCTTTTCTTTAAGGCTGAGGAAAAATGGTTATGACATGACTTGCACAGACCGAGAGATGGGGTGAGAGAGAGAGAGGGAGGGAGAGGGGGGAATTAGAGAGATTGGTGATGTTACGATATGAGGTTAAAAAAAGGGGGGGGGATACGGGTGAGATGGTGGTGCTGGACTGAATACATTAATGTTCATTGCACTGTGAATGCGTGGACTTTGCAACTAAAGTTGTGGACAATTTGAAATGTGTTTTGTATGATTGGGCTTAGTACCTGGAAGAGGAGGGGTAGAGTGTGAAAAGACGTTAATATAAATAAATTAATTAATTAATATTTTGCCGTTTGGGCACAATTTCATCGTTTCAAATCTTTAAAGAACATGCAAATCCAGAGTATTTTAGAAAGAAGCTCAGAAGAGTGAAATAAAATAGAATGAATTGCTCTTATAAAGCGCTCTTATCCGCCAAAAATGCTGCTAGAGAGAGGGAAGACCTTATATATTAGACGAAAGAAGCTTTAAGGAATGGGCAGACCTTTGTAAGCGAAAACTTCCATCAGCAGTGAAACTTGAGTATTTGGCACTGTACAAATCAATGTGATGATATTCTGGGGAAGATACGTTCATCTTACTAGGGGGTAAGACTTATTGATAGAGGGGCGTTAGGCTACCACTATCGATCGTTCTTTTACCAGAATTCCAGAGCGATGTGAGAGACTGATCACGGTGCTTGGTCACATAAAATTTATATTTGTTCTCGGGCTTTTTAGTATCATTTGGCTCAATTTGAGAAACGCTTATTACTAATCAAAAGACTAGGTTATTATGTCTCAAGAGAAGAAAACTAAGAGATACGCAACAATACAAATAGAATGACACCAGTCGTATGTATGTTATTTCAACTTTTATATAGGCAACAAAACTTTAACATTTCTGCATTAAACTGTAAATTAATAATTACTATAGTTCGATGTGCTGGGTAGGTCGCTCAGCAGGTCTTCTTCATCATATGCTACGCGAGTCTATGATTGTTCAAGTAGTTGACTATTTTCTCGAGGTTTAGAACTCAGTTTGCATTTGTGGGAGACTTAGCTGCACTGCTGTTGAGTGTGCTTGAGTCCTTGTTCTTCTGAGTGAGTCTTGACCCTCAGGTTAATATGGTGAGTCGGGTGAGTCTTGTAGCTACGAGGTTCGGACGTGGAGAGGTAGAATCTAGGTTGTTATCCTTCTGTACCACAAGAGCAAGCGTCATGCCTTTGTCCCCACAAACCGTCCTAGAGCTGACTTCTAGACTCTGGGATTCGTGAAACCGTCTTTTAGTCTCTAGCACTCTCTTGATGAGGTGGAGATAGGCGGACACTGCAGTTTGTTCCTTGGTTTGACCCTTGCAGCTTCGTAGGTAGTATTCGACTGACGAGCTAAGATTCTGGGGCTCAAGGATACTATGCAGGGGTTCCATTTCCTCTGACCAATCATTTAATTCTCGTTTCTTAATCTCGTTTCTATGGGACTACATTTGAATATTCTTTCTTTGAAAATCTTCCCCACCTGTTATTGGGAGACACCCTGGGTTATGCCAGACGTCGTGTCAGCTGCCACAGGCTAGATCGGCTAGAGATCGGCTAGAGATCGAATAGAGATATGGGTCTCGGAAGCTACTTAGTGCTGTAGGTGACCCTGGTCATCTCGGTGGAGTAAGCTAGTTAAAATTCTTGGTTTAGCCAGGTCTGTCTGTGTATATGTAGGATAGATGCACTCGCGATAAGCGGACCCTAGGTTACTTAGTGTTTCAGTGACTCTGGTCATTGTGGAGTAGGCTAGTTAACGGGAACAACGTTCTGGTCAGTTTTGGCTCAAGTAAACTAGTTAGTCTTGGATCGCTAAGTCTGTTAGATGTTATCTGGAGACTTGTCTGCGTGACTGTCTGAAGGAAGTTAATTTAACATGTGTGTGCTTCTCTTTAGATTACTCGTGAATTAACGTCAAGTTTTAATCGATGCTATCTATTTCATGCTAAGCTAATTTACTACATTTTGTCGTCACTATTTCTGCTGTTACAATCTGTTACGTTGGAGACGCGTGCGATGGTACATGTAGGTTTGCGTGTGAAGTGCGCACAATAATAGGCTTGCGTGTGTGACGCGCGCGATAGACCTGTTCGTTTTGTTTTGCTAAGCATGCAGTAATAGAGTGTATTCATCTTTGATTTGATTTTGCGTTCTTAGAAGAAGCTTTGTATAACGTTGGTGTTTTTAGTTGGTCGATATTATTTGAGAATTTTCTCGAGTCAGTTGTTTACTATCGATCGAAGCGTATGGATAGTTCTAGTGGTAACCACGAGACGCTTCCATCCCAAATAAGGTTGTGTGACGTGAGATAGTGATGATGAAATTAATTCTGATTGGTTGAGGTGTGTCACATGGGGGGTATTCTCGCTCTTTCTGGAGTTTAGAGAGACTGTATATATATATAGTGCCGCACTGTTTCAAAAGGTGTTTTTTTAGAGAGAGTTGACAATAGAGCGAGCTGTTGTATTAAGAGTTGAGAAAGTTGTTAGAAAGGGGAAAGTTCAAAGTTGAGAATTGTAGAGTGGAAAAGCGATTGAGCGATTGTATGCAGTTGTTGATGTGTGCTGAATAAAAGTGGAAAACTTCATACGACGACTCCTGACTTGATGATTGAACGGGTTGCGTGGATAAACGAATCTGACTCTGAGTTACACCTATCAGGATTTCAAGCATCGGGGCTGAATCAACTACTGATAGAAAAACACTAACATCGAACAAGTGTAACACAATCATCATCATCATCATCATCATCATCATCATCATCATCATCATCATCATCACCATCTTCAAATGCATCTGGTTGAAACATTGCAGGTCTTTTTTAAGCTTTTGAACTGCAAGCTTGGTAACTCAAGCGAAGCACGGAGATAGCTCTGGAAAGTGATGTGATTCTCTCTCTCTCTCTCTCTCTCTCTCTCTCTCTCTCTCTCTCTCTCTCTCTCTCTCTCTCTCTCTCTCTCTCTCTCTCTCTCTCTCTCTCTCTCGCAGCCGTTGACCGTTTCAACTTGGGTCTTCTGCAAGCTTCGGAATGCATGAAACGCAAAATATACACAGGCCCGCGTCAAAGCAAATGGTATGATGTTGAATGTAGGACTGCTAAGAGAGACACACGTAGATGGTGGAGACTGTTTCGAAGGTCTCAGTGTGAACAAACGAAAACTGCTCATAGACTTCAGTATGTTGAGTGCAGGAAATCATACAGATTTTTATTGAAGACCAAAAGGCAGGAATTCTATCGCAAAAAGCTTTTTAATTTAACTGCTAAAGCGAACGACTCCAAGATGTTTTGGAGTGAAGTCAGATCAATTTGTCAAACATCACTCAAATGCCCAAACATAAATGCAGAGGAATGGCTCACACATTTTAAACAAGTCTTTAATTCCGGTTCGGAACGTTAAACAAGTCTTTAATTCCGGTTCGGAACGTTCAACGACAATAGCTGAGGACGCTGAAACTTGGCCGGAGCCACAAAGTGTGGAATATCTTGACTGTCCCATTAGTGCTCAGGAAATTCTTTCAGCAATCAGGCATGTAAATCTGAATAAGTCTCCGGGGCCTGACGATGTTCTTGCTGGTATGCTTAAAACTTCAGTGTCGCAGACACTATCTTTTCTTGTGGAGTTATTCAACCGTATTTTTGACTCAGGAAATTATCCAAGCGCCTGGACAGGTGCCATTGTTGTGCCTATTCACAAAAGCGGAAACATAGACAATCCGGACATTTACAGAGGAGTGTCTCTGCTCAGTATTTTAGGAAAGGTCTTCTCTCACATACTCAACAAACGGTTATCTGACTGGGCTGAGACTAACGTTAAAATTGAAGAAACGCAAAGTGGTTTCCGGAGAGGCTATTCCACAGTCGACAATATTTTTGTATTGTACGCAATAGTACAAAAATACTTACTCAGAAGATCTGGTAAAATTTATGTGTGTTTCGTAGACTTTCGCAAGGCATTTGACTGTGTCAACAGAGCGGTTTTGTGGAATTCCTTAAGAAAGTCTGGTGTGGGAGGGAAAATGTTGCATATCCTTCAAAGTATATACAAGTCAGTTCGCGCATGCGTACGTTGTGCAGACGGCTTAACCGAGTTTTTTGAGTGTCCCAGTGGCGTTAGACAAGGATGTGTGTTATCTCCCACTCTATTCTCATTTTTAATAAATGAATTAGCCCTTGAAATCGCTCACAAAGGTATACATGGTGTACAGCTTTCCCCAGACTTCATCCAGATTTTAATTATTTTATTCGCAGATGATGTTGCGTTGACGTCATACTCAGTTGCAGGACTTCAAAAACAAATTAATATTCTTAAAAATTTTGCAGACAATTTTAGTATGGAAGTTAACTTATCCAAAACAAAAATAATTGTCTTCCGAAAGGGGGGTTTTCTTGCAGAGAAAGAGCAGTGGTGGTACGGAAATGAAGCCATTGAAGTAGTCAACAGCTACAAGTACTTAGGATTACATTTTACCACCAAGCTATCATTAACTCAAGCTGTTGGTGAGCTGGCTACGAAAGGTAAAATACGGGCTTCCAGAATACTTACTTGTTTATCCAGGCTTGGAGACGTATCCAGCAGCATTTTATTTAAACTTTTTGATGCTCAAGTGATGCCAATTTTGCTGTATGGCTCGGAGGTGTGGGGTATCCATCAATTTGGAGCTATAGAAAAAGTGCATTTATTTGCATGCAAGCGATTCCTTCATGTAGGTCATCAAACGCCCAACAAAATGGTGTATGGTGATTTGGGTAGGTACCCACTGTACGTCAACTCCACACTAAGAGCAGTTAAATATTGGCTGCGATTAATTACAATGTCGTCAGAGAGGCTTCCCCGTAAAGCGTATTTGATGCTTTGTGCAATGTGTGACTCTGGTAAGAAATGCTGGGTTTTTCACTTGAAGAATTTGTTTTTAGACAATGGTTTTGTTGAAGCATGGCAACAGCAAAGTGTTGGTGACGTCAAGTCGTTTTTGGCTTCCTTGAAAGAAAGACTTTTAAATCGATTTCAAAGTGACTGTGAACTCAAACTTTTTTATAGCGAGCGCTTTGAGTACTATGCTCAGTTCAAGAGGGTGTTTAAACTGGAACATTATGTAGACTGTCACCAGCTACGATGCTTTAAAATTGCCTATGTCCAGTTCAGGTTCGGCATCTCGCCGATCAACACACACAGACGAAGATACAGGTCAGGAGTAACACCACAACAGCTGATGTGTCCAGTATGCAAAGACGATGTGGAAGATGAGCCTCACTTATTGTTTGCTTGTCCCGCATACGAAGAATTAAGGAATGAGTCACCAATATTTGAAAAGTACAAAGATACTGGTTTTGACATTTCTGGAATTATGAGTGATGATGATCAAACAAATGTGTGCGAGCTGTCCAGGTTTTTGTATAAAGCATTCAGAAAGAGAGCAGAGTTACAGTAGAGTTGTTTTGGATTGAACAGAATCTTGGCAGGAATTTTTTGCTTTTTATGACGTTTCTTGTTTGTACTTTGAACGTATTGAAATTTGAAAGTTGAAACAGGCGTATTAAATTTGTAGCGGAGAGAGGAGTATTAGATTATAAAGATTGTTACGTTGAAACGAACGAAAGTGTGTCTAAAGCGCGCACGATAGATCTAATCGTTTCGTTTTGCAAAGTATTCAATAATAGAGTTTATTTACCTTTGATTTGAGTTTGCATTGTTGTTAGGAGAGGCTTTGTATAACGTTGATAATTTGCGTTAGTCGATATTAGTTGAGAATCTTCTGGATATGCGTGTTTACTCTTGATAGAAATTTCCGGATGGATATCGAAGGTCGTGAATGTTCCCGGAAGTAGAGAAAATGTGCAATGACGTAAGCCAGTGATGACGATCTTTAGTTCGATTGGTGGCAGTACGTCATTTCTACCATGTACCATATTGTTCCAGAAAAGAGAGAGGTTATTTAATCGTGAGCCGAGTCGCTGTTGGGAGAGTAAAGTTGTTGATAGTGATTTGGAAAGTTGCTGTGAAAGTTGTTGAGTTGAATTGAGAATTGTATGCAGTTGTTGGTGTGTGCTGAATAAAAGTGGAAAACTTCATACGAAGACTTTGTGACTTGTATGCTGTTTGGACGGGCTGTGTGAATAAACGAATCTGAGTTACACCCTATCAGGAATTCAAGCATCGGGGCTGAATCAGATACTGATAGAAAACACCAACATCGAACTGAGTGTAACATTTTGGGGGTCAAGCCGCGATTCACGCCATAGCCAAGGGTTCAACTGCTACAAGCGAGTCAACGTTACGAGAGGCAGTCATCGAGGGTAGCCGCCATCGAGTTGCGTCGAGAGGGGCCAACATACTGGGACTACATCCGATAGATTCGGGTTGACTGCAAGGGCGTGTAGTCGCTGAAGAGTTGCTTCGTGAGCGAACAACAGATCGGGACTACGTAGCTGCCGTAAGACTACGTCGAGGAACAGTCTCGGAGCTACATCGCCAGTGTTACAGCGAGCGTCGAGCGGACGTCGCGTCTACTTCAGCACAGGAGCGTGTACATCAACACCAGCGTGGTGCAGCGTCGCATACGACGAGGACAGCGGGGCCTGCGTCAGCGAAGGCGACTAGTGACAAGCATCAGCGCTACTGCAGAAAGCGTGCTGTTCTAGAACAGTCTAGAAAGGTACAGCACAGTCAAGAACTTTCCAGAAAAAGAACTCTACAGTCAAGAACTTTCTAGAAAAAGAACTTTCCAGAAAAGAACTTTCCAGAAGCATCAAGATGGCTGACTTCTGGCAGAAAGGGGTTGAACTAAATCTAAAAGGAAAACAGCTGACGGAGTACGTCAAGTCTCAAGAGAGAATATGGCGTGAAGAAAGAGAAATAGAATTAGAACAGAAGCGTCTAGAATTAGAGGAGCAGCGACGCCGAGAAGATAAGGAAGAACAGCGTCAACGGGAAGAAAAAGAAGAGCAGCGTCGCCGAGAAGAAAGAGAAGAGCGGCGTCAAGAAAGAGAAGCAGAAGAGCAGCGACGCCGAGAAGAAAGAGAGATGGAAGAAAGACGACTAGAAGCTGATCGTCAGTACCAGCTGGAGTTGGCGCGTATCCAAAACAATCAGCATGCGCCACAAGTCGTCAGCGACCACATGGCTCCAAAATTGCCAGCTTTCGTCGACGGGAAGGACCAGATCGACAGTTATTTGGCGAGATTTGAAAGGTTTGCCAAAAGCTCTAACTGGCAACCTCAAGACTGGGCGATTCGACTAAGTGCACTTCTGACGGGAGAAGCACTCGACGTCTACACCAGATTGTCGGACGATGACGCTAAAGACTACGACGTCTTGAAAGAGGCCCTATTGCAGTGCTACAACTTTACAGAGAAGGGCTACCGTAAACGCTTCCGTGAATGCCGGCCTAAGTCAGACGAGACGCCAAAGCAGTTTGTGGAGCGCCTGTCGTCATATCTACACAAGTGGGTGGAGTTATCAGGCGAAACGAAGTCTTACGACAGTCTCCATGACCTGATCGTGAAGGAACAATTTCTCAATGCCTGTCACAAGGACCTAGCGACCCACTTAGAAGAACAAAAGCTGCAGACGCTTAAAGATGTGACTGAGGCTGCTGAAAGATATCTCATCGCTCATGGGAAAACCCTGGGGCCACCCAGCGCGACGAAACATTTTCAGAAGACTGGAAACCATGTGAACCAGATCCAGGGGAGCCAGACGAGCCAGAGACAGACGGACTCCACGCCCTCCCAGGGAAGGGCATTCAAGAGGCTGTTTCACCTGCAACGCTACAGACCACAGAGCGGCTAACTGTCCTCAAAACAAAAGTAGCGGACAGCGGAGCAGTACGGACAACGCAGCGGCGGGCAACCGGCAGAGGCGGTTCTCCAATCAACGGCAAACCAGTAGATCTGACCATCAAGTGTGCGGCGGGAGCGTCATTCTTCCGAGTGAGACCGAGCGCACAGCTACTCCTGCGGACGTGCAAGAGTGCATGACCGATGGCCAACTTCTCCTTGCCAACGGAAAATCCATCCCCGTCGTCGCCAGCGCAGCTGTGACCGTCCAGAACATGCCTGTTTCAAGGGAGCGTCGGAAATCATGAAGTGACTGTTTTAAGAGACTCTGGCTGCAGTGGGGTCATCGTCAGAGAAGACCTAATCGCTAAAGAACAGTTCACTGGCGATTCAAAATGGACACTTATGGCCGACAGCAAATGTGTGAGAGCGCCAGTTGCAAAGATTCATGTCAACACCCCTTTCTACATAGGCGAAGTCGAAGCGGTTTGCCTGAAGAAGCCGCTGTATGATTTGATGATCGGGAATATCGACGGCGCGAGACGACCCGACGACCCCGATCCAGAGTGGAGTCCTGCCTCAACTCAACACGTCGAAGTTGTGGAGGAGGATCCATTGCCGTTTCCCGATGGAGACCTTACAGAGCTGCTACGGGACAATGTGGTTACTCCGGCTCAGCCCTGCCGACCAGAGATCGTCGGTGCTGTTACTACCAGGGCCCAGGCCAAGAGAGACAAGACGTCTACGCCACTGAAGGTCGCCGACAACTCCAAAGCTGCCATCGTGGACAGAGATAAGCTGATCCAGCTCCAGGAAGCTGATAGCACTTTAAACAAGTACAGGAACCGCCAAGACCACGTGACCAAAGGCAGTGGTACGGTCTATTTTGAGGTGAAGGCCAAGATCCTGTACCGAATCTTCCAGCACCCGAGGGTCAACGGAGGTAAACCACTACGTCAAGTCTTGGTACCGTTACCCCTAAGGCGCCAGGTGATGGAAGTAGCGCATGACTCAATCATGGGAGGTCACCTAGGCATCAAGAAGACGTCGGATAGAATCCAGGCGGTGTTCTACTGGCCAGGACTTCATGCGGACGTCAGCCGTTTCTGCCGATCATGTGACATTTGCCAGAAGACCATACCTCGAGGAAGGGTCCCGAAAGTGCCTATGCAGAGGATGCCTCTGATCGACCGACCTTTCAAGAGGGTGGCCTTAGACTTAATCGGCGAAATAAGACCTCCGAGTGAAGAAGGTCATCGGTGGGTACTGACTTTAGTGGACTATGCGACTCGGTACCCAGAAGCAGTGCCACTGAAGAAGATTGACACTGAAACTGTAGCAGAGGCACTGGTGGACATGTTCAGTAGACTTGGAGTGCCTGAAGAAATTCTGACAGACCTCGGGACGCAGTTCGTCTCTGACTGCATGAAGGAGGTCAACAGACTGCTGAGCATCCGGCATTTGACTACGACACCCTACCATCCGATGTGCAACGGGCTTGTCGAAAAGTTCAATGCTACGCTGAAGTCCACCCTGAAGAAACTGTGCAGCGAGCAGCCCAGACAATGGCATCGCTACATCAACGCCTTACTTTTCGCCTACAGAGAAGTACCGCAGGAGTCCACCGGCTTTTCTCCGTTCGAGCTGCTGTACGGAAGAACCATCCGAGGGCCGATGCACATCCTGAAAGAACTGTGGACGAAAGAAGTAGACACCCCAGAGGTGAAGAACAGCTACCAGTACGTGTTTGAGCTACGGGAGAAGCTGGAGCAGACTCTCGAGATAGCCAGAGAAAACCTGAAGAAGTCCCAAGACTGTGGAAAGCACTACTATGATCGTAGGGCTGTGAACAGGAAGTTTTAAACCTGGCAACAAAGTGCTGGTGCTGCTACCTACTGATCACAATAAGTTGCTGATGCAGTGGAAAGGCCCGTACGAAGTGGAGACCGTGGTGGGGATCAACGACTACAAGGTGAAGGTCGGCCAGCATTCCAAGATATACCACGCCAACCTCCTTAAGCTGTACGTGGAAAGGCCATCAGAGACTGTGCACGCAGCCACAGCAGCTGTGACCGACAACAGCTTTGACAGCGAAGAACTGTTGGAACTGGAGACTTCCACAGCAAAGAAGGCATCGATGATGTTAAGCTAGGACCAAGCTTGACGGAAGGTCAAAAGATGGAGCTCAAGGACCTTATGGGCGAGTTTCCCCATAACTTCAGCGATGTCCCAGGCTCTACGACTTTGGTCGAACATGAAGTCCACACCCAGACCTGGAAGGAGCATCTGCAGACCTTGAGGGAGCTGTTCCACCGTCCCGCAGAAGCCAACCTGACCGTGAGACCCAGCGAATGCATTCTGGGAGCTGACAACGTCGACTGCGTCGGACATCCGACGGAAGAAAAAGACAACGGAGGAGGACGCACTGATTCCAGGGAAGCCCACGTGATCATCGTCTTTGACCCTGGGCCGATGACGACCGCAACTGACGAGGGCGTCTTTCCTTGCGAATGAAAGAACATTGACTGTGTGGACGAACTAAGAATATTGGTAATGACAGACTTGAAAATGAAAAACGTTGATTGGGTGAATGAACTGTGAACATTGACAATATCCAGATAGACTTGCGGATGGAAGAACATTGACTCTGTGTAGATAAGCTGAGCACAATTACAGTATTCAGAAAGTCTTAAATTAGTTTTCAATTGTGGACTTTGTTTGTGCATTACGTTTCAACGTTGTTGAAAGAAATTGGTAAATTTCTTCTTGAGTGGGGGGTTATGTTACGTTGAAACGAACGAAAGTGTGTCTAAAGCGCGCACGATAGATCTAATCGTTTCGTTTTGCAAAGTATTCAATAATAGAGTTTATTTACCTTTGATTTGAGTTTGCATTGTTGTTAGGAGAGGCTTTGTATAACGTTGATAATTTGCGTTAGTCGATATTAGTTGAAAATCTTCTGGATATGCGTGTTTACTCTTGATAGAAATTTCCGGATGGATATCGAAGGTCGTGAATGTTCCCGGAAGTAGAGAAAATGTGCAATGACGTAAGCCAGTGATGACGATCTTTAGTTCGATTGGTGGCAGTACGTCATTTCTACCATGTACCATATTGTTCCAGAAAAGAGAGAGGTTATTTAATCGTGAGCCGAGTCGCTGTTGGGAGAGTAAAGTTGTTGATAGTGATTTGGAAAGTTGCTGTGAAAGTTGTTGAGTTGAATTGAGAATTGTATGCAGTTGTTGGTGTGTGCTGAATAAAAGTGGAAAACTTCATACGAAGACTTTGTGACTTGTATGCTGTTTGGACGGGCTGTGTGAATAAACGAATCTGAGTTACACCCTATCAGGAATTCAAGCATCGGGGCTGAATCAGATACTGATAGAAAACACCAACATCGAACTGAGTGTAACAAAGATGGATGGGCATATAAGGTTTAAAAAATCCTGTGGATTATGTAACGAGAGGGGGTGACAGAATGAAGACGAGAGCTAGTATTGACGAAGAGTAGATGGATATAATAAATGAGAATGAATGATGGTGAAAGTGAGACAAAGCATTCGGATTGGTATATCTCCTTTTGCATTTGTGCTGAAATTTGTAGTCTTGTATAGTTCTAAGTTTAGAATTTTGTAGTCTTTTTTTCTGGTGTGTATTTCTTTTTTCTTGGATTTTGCATCAAATTTCGTTATTTCTGTAAGCTTTTGAATATGGAATGTACAGAAACATTTTGTATTGTTGGTAATTTTATTTTTATTGCATATGTTGTCATTTTTAATCTGAGTTCACATGATCGCGCTGAATCTCCCACCCCATCCTTCCCATTGAAATGAACCTGTTTTGTGTTTATTCAATAAAACGTCTAAGTCTAAGTCTAAGTCTCTCTCTCTCTCTCTCTCTCTCTCTCTCTCTCTCTCTCTCTCTCTCTCTCGGGGTGGCGGATGGGTGGATGGAGTCAATTGTGTTTTGGTACTTTTAAATACTGCCAAACAATTTAATGTACACAATGTTACCGGTGAGTGTCGATAGGTGGAGACTAGACAATAAATATGCGCAGTCTACTTTCAAACCCGTTCAATTTTTGTAAAAATTAGAGAGAGGGGTTGGGAGGGGTACAAACTTCACCTTTATCATGATCACTGACGGCAAATGTTACAGTTGCTGAAACATCTAGGCCATTAGGCCATTTCAAGAGAATTTCACTTTTGTTCTAAATTATTAATATTGAACTTATGATTCTTTGATGCTTAATAGATATCAGTGACAAACACCTATTAACCTCACTCCAAGGTCGGGGTGTCTGGAGCTGTTTAAAGTCTGTTTGTATAGGTACTTTGAAGTACCCTTAACCCTAAACTATGAGAGATATAAAGTCCAAACTTGTATTTAGAGACGATAGATTGATCTCTAATAATTGTTCCGTTTTTGCGTTGATCTTGAAGGTCAAGGTCATTTTAGGGCTTGCAAAAACAAACAACTAGTAGGTCATCTTACAGTGCTGTTTATTTACCCATCGTATACAACATTGGATTTTTAATCAGACATGCATGAGAGATCCCGTCAAGGTTAAGGTCATACGAAGGTCAAGACCACTGAAGGTCAAGGTCATCCCACCAAGGTCTTTTTTTGCATAATGCAAGTTCTTTTGCTGTACTTTATTTGATAGTACATGCGTGCATAGAAAGATCAAATCGGTATTACTTAGCATTTTAATGCCACCATTTCATTTTGTTTTTTTCCTGGCCACTCATTTTCATGTTAAATATTGATTTCCATAAGGACCATGTGAGTCATATGTGTTTTGCCCTTTTAGTTTTCTACTCAAGTGCGTCATCATCGTCGTCGTCGTCATCATCACTATCATCATCATCATTATCGTCGTCATCGTCATTAACGGTTTTATTTTTTTTTACGTTACAATATTAATATACTGGTGAGCGATTTGTAAATTTGTTCTAACTTGCAACGTTTTTCTAAAACAATAAACTTTAATAACTTTGTTTTTTTAGTATAACTGTGTGAGTGAATGTGAAGTGATCTGGCATTCATTTCTGTATTTATATACATACATACATACATACATACATACATACATACATACATACATACATACTTACATACATACATACATACATACATACATATATACATACATACATGCATACATACATACATACATACATACATACATACATTTATACCTAATCTGTTATGTCTCGTAAATAGCTTTATTGACCTATGAAGAAGGAATTGGGATAGAGAAGTCATGAGTCAATAGAAAGTGTAATATTGTAAAATCCTAAATGTCCACCTCATACCTCTAGTCCTCTCAGGATCGCACAAACAACTGCTGCCCTGCCGAGGTTGAAGCCCATTTGGAAAGACAGGACCATCAGTCTACATTCCAAAGTAAGACTGCTGCGCTCCATTGTCATCTCCATCTTCCTATACGCTTGCGAAACATGGACCCTCACAGCAGATCTACAACGAAAAATACAAAGCATGGAGATGAGGTGCTACAGAAGACTTGTGGGCATTTCCTATACCCAACACATCACAAACGACGAAGTCCGACAGACCATCACACAAGCCATTGGACAACACGATGACCTGCTCAAAGTGGTGAAAAAAACCGGAAACTCCGATGGTATGGCCACGTAACCTGATCATCAGGTCTTGCAAAGACCATCTGTTACAATCGTTGTTGTTGTTGTTTTTATCAGTAGTTGATTCAGCCCCGATGTTTAAATCCTGATAAGTGTAACTCGGAGTCGTTTATCCACGCAACCTGTTCACTCAGCAACAAGGTAGGAGTCGTCGTATGAAGTCTTCCAACTTTATTCAGCGTACATCAACAACTGCATACAACCGCTTTTCCACTTTCTCAAATTTTCAGTCTCTCTATACTCGAGAGAACGTTCGAATGTTCCAGCATGACGCAATTACAACCAATCAGAATACACTTCGTCATCACTGTCTTACGTCATACAACTTTCTCTATCCTAAAAGAATCTCTCAGCTTCTAGTGGATCTATCTAGATGCTTCGATCGATAGTAAACAAGCAACCCTAGAGAATTCTCCAATAATATCGACCAATACAAATGATTAACATGATACCAAGCTTCTTCTAACAACAATGCAAAATCAATACACTCTGTTTTTGCATGCTTTGCAAAACAAAACTATCGGATCTATCGTGCGCGTCTCACACGTACTATCGTACGCGTCTCACACGTAACACCATCCTGCAAGGCACAGTGCAAGGAGGTAGAAGAAGAGGGAGACCGAAAAAGAGGTGGGAGGACTACATTCGAGAATGGACTGGTTTGGCACTGAGCGAAACCATCAGGGTTGCTGAGGACAGGGAAAGATGGAGTACCCTGGTTAAACGATCATCTGTGGTGCCTCTACGACCTTCGAGTTACGGGATAGGATATAATAGGATAGGATCCACCTCATAACGCCTAACTGACCGATTCAGGTTCTAACACATCATTATCACCAACACCGACAGCTTACACTTCAACTTCCTCATCCCTATCCTTGTACCCACCTTCACACACACTATGATGATCTTTTTACGCTTGATGCTCATCTTATTTCAACTAGCGCTAGAAGTCGGTTTTGTTTTAGCTTCCTTATGACGTGACACTACAAACCCACTGCAAGCCTCAGTGTTTTCACCGGCTGGGCGTGTCGTGGATTGAGAGCAGCGGGGCGTGAAGTATGAAAAGAGCAATGACCGAGCGTGACCGGGCCTGAACGAATTCCAATTTCTAGTTACGTCACTTTGTGCATCCTGACGCCTGAGGGCTGAAAAGAATTAGTTACGTCACCGCGCCTGACGCCGCGGGGCTTAAAAGAATTATTTCCGTGACTTTGCCTGACCCGTGTTGAGCAGAATGTATTAATTAATAGTTTTACCACAGGCAGAAAACTGCAGTCATTTTGCGTGGCCTTTTACAAGAGTTGCGTCCCTTGAAAATGGGTTGACTAGAGGTCATAGTGGCGGCTGTGAAAGTGAAGCGCAGAGCAGGAGAAAATCACTGTGTGGCACCGCAACAATGTGTACACTGTCAGTTGCAAAGATCTCGACGAATCAAGTTATGTGTGATAATAACGTATAATTGCATGGTTCTTGCAAAAAGCCCAGGTACACAAGAAATAATCATTTCTTTGACAGGTTTAAAACTTCCTTTGTGCAATAATTTTTTAAAACAAAAATGGCCAGATTTGTTTATAAAAATAAATAAAAATTGAGGTGTTGCTACCTCATGCAGCTTTTCCCAAAACACAAAAGGATGGTGTTTCTGATCCAAAATGTAGCAAAGCACAAACTCATACAAAGGTATCTTGAAAAATGTAAATTCTATGTTTACTCACTGTATGTAAGCCTAAAACAGCTTTGTCTGAGACCACGAATGAAATTTTATGTTATATAATACATAATTATTGAGTACTTTTGGGTTTGTTAATAATTATATTAACATTCACCTTGCCACATTCATTCCATAATTGGTTGAACTGTGTTGTGTACATTTATATTGAACATGAGGCTAAGAACTGTGTTGTGTACATTTATATTGAACATGATGCTAACAACTGTGTTGTGTACATTTATATTGAACATGATGCTAACAACTGTGTTGTGTACATTTATATTGAACATGATGCTAAGAACTGTGTTGTGTACATTTATATTGTACATGATGTTAAGAACTGTGTTGTGTACATTTATATTGAACATGATGCTAACAACTGTGTTGTGTACATTTATATTGTACATGATGCTAAGAACTGTGTTGTGTACATTTATATTGAACATGATACTAAGAACTGTGTTGTGTACATTTATATTGAACATGAGGCTAACAACTGTGTTGTGTACATTTATATTGTACATGATGCTAACAACTGTGTTGTGTACATTTATATTGTACATGATGTTAAGAACTGTGTTGTGTACATTTATATTGAACATGATACTAAGAACTGTGTTGTGTACATTTATATTGAACATGATGTTAACAACTGTGTTGTGTACATTTATATTGAACATGATGTTAACAACTGTGTTGTGTACATTTATATTGAACATGATGCTAAGAACTGTGTTGTGTACATTTATATTGAACATGATGCTAAGAACTGTGTTGTGTACATTTATATTGAACATGATGCTAAGAACTGTGTTGTGTACATTTATATTGAACATGATGCTAACAACTGTGTTGTGTACATTTATATTGAACATGATGCTAAGAACTGTGTTGTGTACATTTATATTGAACATGATGCTAAGAACTGTGTTGTGTACATTTATATTGAACATGATGCTAAGAACTGTGTTGTGTACATTTATATTGTACATGATGCTAACAACTGTGTTGTGTACATTTATATTGAACATGATGCTAAGAACTGTGTTGTGTACATTTATATTGAACATGATGCTAACAACTGTGTTGTGTACATTTATATTGAACATGATGCTAAGAACTGTGTTGTGTACATTTATATTGAACATGAGGCTAAGAACTGTGTTGTGTACATTTATATTGAACATGAGGCTAAGAACTGTGTTGTGTACATTTATACTGAACATGAGGCTAACAACTGTGTTGTGTACATTTATATTGAACATGATGCTAAGAACTGTGTTGTGTACATTTATATTGAACATGATGCTAACAACTGTGTTGTGTACATTTATATTGAACATGATGCTAAGAACTGTGTTGTGTACATTTATATTGAACATGATGCTAAGAACTGTGTTGTGTACATTTATATTGAACATGATGCTAACAACTGTGTTGTGTACATTTATATTGAACATGATGCTAAGAACTGTGTTGTGTACATTTATATTGAACATGATGCTAAGAACTGTGTTGTGTACATTTATATTGAACATGATGCTAACAACTGTGTTGTGTACATTTATATTGAACATGATGCTAAGAACTGTGTTGTGTACATTGATATTGAACATGATGCTAACAACTGTGTTGTGTACATTTATATTGAACATGATGTTAACAACTGTGTTGTGTACATTTATATTGAACATGAGGCTAAGAACTGTGTTGTGTACATTTATATTGAACATGATGCTAACAACTGTGTTGTGTACATTTATATTAAACATGAGGCTAAGAACTGTGTTGTGTACATTTATATTGAACATGATGCTAAGAACTGTGTTGTGTACATTTATATTGAACATGATACTAAGAACTGTGTTGTGTACATTTATATTGAACATGATGTTAACAACTGTGTTGTGTACATTTATATTGAACATGATGCTAAGAACTGTGTTGTGTACATTTATATTGAACATGATGCTAAGAACTGTGTTGTGTACATTTATATTGAACATGATGCTAAGAACTGTGTTGTGTACATTGATATTGAACATGATGCTAAGAACTGTGTTGTGTACATTTATATTGAACATGATGCTAAGAACTGTGTTGTGTACATTTATATTGAACATGAGGCTAAGAACTGTGTTGTGTACATTTATATTGAACATGAGGCTAAGAACTGTGTTGTGTACATTTATATTGAACATGATGTTAACAACTGTGTTGTGTACATTTATATTGAACATGAGGCTAAGAACTGTGTTGTGTACATTTATATTGAACATGATGCTAAGAACTGTGTTGTGTACATTTATATTGAACATGATGCTAACAACTGTGTTGTGTACATTTATATTGAACATGATGCTAAGAACTGTGTTGTGTACATTTATATTGAACATGATGTTAAGAACTGTGTTGTGTACATTTATATTGAACATGATGCTAAGAACTGTGTTGTGTACATTTATATTGAACATGATGCTAACAACTGTGTTGTGTACATTTATATTGAACATGAGGCTAAGAACTGTGTTGTGTACATTTATATTGAACATGATGCTAAGAACTGTGTTGTGTACATTTATATTGAACATGATGCTAACAACTGTGTTGTGTACATTTATATTGTACATGAGGCTAAGAACTGTGTTGTGTACATTTATATTGAACATGATGTTAAGAACTGTGTTGTGTACATTTATATTGAACATGATGCTAAGAACTGTGTTGTGTACATTTATATTGAACATGAGGCTAAGAACTGTGTTGTGTACATTTATATTGAACATGATGCTAAGAACTGTGTTGTGTACATTTATATTGAACATGATACTAAGAACTGTGTTGTGTACATTTATATTGAACATGATGCTAAGAACTGTGTTGTGTACATTTATATTGAACATGATGCTAAGAACTGTGTTGTGTACATTTATATTGTACATGATGCTAACAACTGTGTTGTGTACATTTATATTGAACATGATGCTAAGAACTGTGTTGTGTACATTTATATTGAACATGAGGCTAAGAACTGTGTTGTGTACATTTATATTGAACATGATACTAAGAACTGTGTTGTGTACATTTATATTGAACATGATGCTAAGAACTGTGTTGTGTACATTTATATTGAACATGAGGCTAAGAACTGTGTTGTGTACATTTATATTGAACATGATGCTAAGAACTGTGTTGTGTACATTTATATTGAACATGATGCTAAGAACTGTGTTGTGTACATTTATATTGAACATGATGCTAACAACTGTGTTGTGTACATTTATATTGTACATGAGGCTAAGAACTGTGTTGTGTACATTTATATTGAACATGATGTTAAGAACTGTGTTGTGTACATTTATATTGAACATGATGCTAAGAACTGTGTTGTGTACATTTATATTGAACACTAGTGGTTTGTGTACACAGGTTGCTGTTTAAAATGTAGACAGAGAGACAACTGTTGTCTGCGAGTTTCATTTGGACGATGATACCTCACCATACCCCCCCCCTCCCCCTGATATCTCCCAGTCCCTCCCCCCATGATGCCTCACCATACCCCCTTGATACCTCCCCGAACCCACTTGATACCTCCCTATACCCCCTTGATACCTTCCGTACCCCCCCACCCCCTTGTAACCTACCTGTACCCTCCTTGATACTTCCCCGTTGATCGTTTCGCAGGTATGGATGAAAGGAATCGACGTTTGTTTGTATGTAGATTATAGTCACACGACACTTTCGCATATAGGTGACTACTGGACCGATTTATACTGACGCCTGCGGGCCAGTTGTTGGTAAAGGGGAAAATAATATGATTCACAAAGGAATCGACCATCACCATACCCCCTTATATATACCCGTATCCCCGTTATGCCTACCCATGCCCATTTAAACCTACGCGTAGCCCCCTTTTACATACACGTACCACCCCATCCCAATCCTTGGTAATAATAATAATAATAATAATATAATAATAATAATAATAATAATAATAATAATAATAATAATAATAATGAATATAGGATAATACAAATAGAAATCATAAAAAACACCAAGGTTTTAAAATAAAATTTGATATAAGATATTATAAAAATGAAAATAATAATAATAATAATAATAATTATTATTATTATTATTATTATTAGTTTATAAATAATAATAATAATAATAATAATAATAATAATAATAATAATAATAATAATAATAATAATAATAAATAAGTTAAAAGTAAAAAGCCTAAATTAAAAAGAAAAATATCCATATTGTAGTGTAAAAAAAAAAACACATAAAAAATAATGGCCCGCGAGAGATTTGTACTTGGGTCGCCTGCACGGTAGGCGAATGTCTTAATAATAATAATAAGAAGAAGAAGAATAAGAAGAAGAAGAAAGAAGAAGAAGAAGAAGAAGAAGAAGAAGAAGAAGAAGAAGAAGAAGAAGAAGAAGAAAAAATAATAATAATAATAATAATAATAATAATAATAATAATAATAATAATAATAATAATAATAAATATAATATAATACAAATAGAAATCATAAAAAACACCCAGGATTTAAAATAAAATTCGATATAAGATATTACAATTATTATAATAATAATAATAAGTATTATTATTATTAGTTTATAAATAATAATAATAATAATAATAATAATAATAATAATAATAATAATAATAATAATAATAATAATAATAATAATAATAATAAAATAAAAAATAATTAAAATAAAAAGCCTAATATTGTAGTGTCTAAAAAAAAAAAAAAAAAAAAAAAAAAGGTCCGTGAACTTGGGCCGCCTGGCACGGTAGGCGGATGTCTTACTAACTCAGCTTTCAAGGCTTCGTATAATAATCATCAATTTTTTGGTCTATATGGGAAAACATGCTGAAACCTCGATTCGATTTTTAATTAATCAAATTTAATTAGTTAAACACAAAAATTTTGTAAGATTGGTGACCAGAGTGCAAAAGTGTTTTGAATGGAAATAAAACAAAATTTGCGGTATTACGAAACGGCAAGTTCTTGACACGGGTTGAATGGAAACCGCGCGCGGAATGAGGCTATTGCAGTTTGTGGACATTTTGTTTATTTATTTATCTCAGAAACGGTTAAACGTTCGGTAAGGAAATGTCGGCTATAACGATTTCGTGGGTTTTGAGCACACAACAGGCCGATTCACAGCACCCAGCACCTGCCCAGATCAGCGTCCATAGGGGACAAACTTTACAGTAAAGGCGAAGAAGGACTTCCGGCTAAGCAATTTATATATATAGATGATGCTAAGAACCTCACTCTCCAACATTCTTCCCTTTTCTCCCACATTTTCCCGTCTTTGTCATCACATTCTCTACCAGCATTTTAACGTAATGTTTTTTTATATTCTTCAAATATTTATTATTGTGAATGTATGTGTGTGTGTCGAGTGTGAGCGCTTAAAGCAGACTTTAGTTTGGTTTTGCGTTTTATAAAATATTTGTTCTTCTTCTCCATTTTATTTCTCCAACTTCCCTCTCTTTCTCTCTTTATTTGTTTCTCTGGGCGTTCTGGCTACATTTTAAAGAATTGTAAATAGCCAGTAACTAAACTGTTTGTGGTTTTTTTGCGAGGGAATTGTTTCATGATGTGTGCGATTCTACTGCTTCGCGTTGTCAGCTGTGTCTTGATCAAAATGCACGTCTGTTTAAGAACAGGCAGTGAAAAAAACCAAACAAACAATAAAATGATCCTATCCTATCCTATCCTATCCTATAACTCGGAGGTTGTAGGGGCAACACAGATGATCGTTTAACCAGCTTACTCCATCTTTCCCTGTCCTCAGCAACCCTGATGGTTTCGCTCAGTGTCAAACCTGTCCATTCTCGAATGTTGTCCTCCAACCTCTTTCTCGGTCTCCCTCTTACTCTACCTCCTTGCACTGTGCCTTGCAGGAGGGTCGTTGCAAGACCTGATGATCTGGTGACTTGGCCATACCATCGAAGTTTCCGTTTCCCCACCACTGTGATAAAATAAGAAAATGATACCTGTAAATATTTTTAATAATAATAATAATAATAATAATAATAATAATAATAATAATAATAATAATAATAATAATAATAATAATAATAATAACAGGCAATTTATACAGCGCTTTCCAAAATCACAAAGCGCTTTACACAAACAAATGTAAACACAACATGCGTACTTTGGTCAATAACACGCAACCACATACACATCCCAACACCAAAAATAACTAACAACACTCACTCATGGCGTCTAAGGAAAGGCCTCTCTAAAAAAAGATGAAACTTTAGGTCAGATAATGGGGTAAAGGTACGGGAAGGGGAGGACATTGTGGTTGATATTCGCCTGGAGTGACGTTGGTTCCAATCTTGATGGCGACGAGGGGATTTTGCTCACAGGGTTGGACTTTCTGTAATGAATCTTCGTACGGTATTTTGCCTTCCCTGTGTCACTGCTGAAGCACGTTAAAATTAAGCCGGTGAAGAACGCAGGTAGCAGGCTCAAATCAACGCCCATACATTCAGGTCGTGCCACAGGCTCAATTCAACGCCAATACATTGAGGTCGTGCCATGTGTCGGGGGCGCTAGTTGCTGCGCATCAAGCAGCAGGTCGCTCCCTCGGCCATCTTGTGTTAGATCCTCTTTTGGGACAGCGCCTCCATGAGCTGTTGGAGTTGATAAAGTGCTAAACAAGAGTAATCCCTATCATTGGCCTTTTGTGTGCGTGTGTGGAAATCGACGCTGTAACCTACTAACTATTCCTTGTTTGCTCTTTCCTAATAGGTCTCATTATGCATTATCAATCATTGAAAGATGCCTACATTCCTTATGAGTTGGCAATGAATTAATTGTAGTTTTAACTTGGCAGCTTCTAGCTTTTTGGCATTGAGTGTTAGTTTTAGTTTTGTTTTTAATGGGATTTCCAGCAATGTCACCTTTGCCTTGTCATTAAATTACACTTCAGACTTGTTTTCTGGTGTGCTGGTAGACGTTGTCTTCTTCTTCTTCTTCTTCTTCTTCTTCTTCTTCTTCTTCTTCTTCTTCTTCTTTTTCTTCTTCTTCTCCTCCTCCTCCTTCTCCTCCTTCTCCTCCTACCATTGTCTTCCTCATCTCATTCTTTCTCCATCTTCCCGTCGTTTTCTTATCCTCCTCCTCCTCATTGTTGGTGCCAGGGCGGCTACAGTGCTTGTATCACTGTTGATCAACGGGAACGATAGTTCTCTAGGCAAACGTAGCCATTAAAATTGTTATTACATTTAAAAAAACACACAAAAAAAACTATTTTTGTTCACGAATTTATTTATTTAAATTTAGTCATCGTTTTTATTATAGCGCTTTTCCAGCTCAAGAACTGCTCAAGGCACATGCCCGTACTGGACCTAGCTCAAGCCGGCCGAGGCGCTCACTTGCTGCTTTTTGGGCGCCTAGTCTGACGCCCACACAACGGAACACAATACAGGGCGACCGGGCCTGGGGGGAGAATGGCCCTAGTGCTGGCTGGGTTTCATTGTCAAGGGATCTTTCCAGATGAAATGCCTGCGCTCACATACTAGACCTCCAAGGAGAAACTTGTAGAACTCGTTATTGTTGTGGTAAAAGGAGTAACTTGTAGAACTCGTTATTGTTGTGGTATAAGGAGTAACTTGTACAGCTCGTCATTGTTGTGGTAAAAGGAGTAACTTGTAGAACTCGTTATTGTTGTGGTAAAAGGAGTAACTTGTACAGCTCGTCATTGTTGTGGTAAAAGGAGTAACTTGTAGAACTCGTTATTGTTGTGGTATAAGGAGTAACTTGTACAGCTCGTCATTGTTGTGGTAAAAGGAGTAACTTGTAGAACTCGTTATTGTTGTGGTAAAAGGAGTAACTTGTACAGCTCGTTATTGTTGTGGTAAAAGGAGTAACTTGTAGAACTCGTTATTGTTGTGGTAAAAGGAGTAACTTGTACAGCTCGTCATTGTTGTGGTAAAAGGAGTAACTTGTACAGCTCGTTATTGTTGTGGTAAAAGGAGTAACTTGTAGAACTCGTTATTGTTGTGGTAAAAGGAGTAACTTGTACAGCTCGTCATTGTTGTGGTAAAAGGAGTAACTTGTACAGCTCGTTATTGTTGTGGTAAAAGGAGTAACTTGTAGAACTCGTTATTGTTGTGGTAAAAGGAGTAACTTGTACAGCTCGTTATTGTTGTGGTAAAAGGAGTAACTTGTACAGCTCGTTATTGTTGTGGTAAAAGGAGTAACTTGTAGAACTCGTTATTGTTGTGGTAAAAGGAGTAACTTGTACAGCTCGTTATTGTTGTGGTAAAAGGAGTAACTTGTAGAACTCGTTATTGTTGTGGTAAAAGGAGTAACTTGTACAGCTCGTTATTGTTGTGGTAAAAGGAGTAACTTGTACAGCTCGTTATTGTTGTGGTAAAAGGAGTAACTTGTACAACTCGTTATTGTTGTGGTATAAGGAGTAACTTGTAGAACTCGTTATTGTTGTGGTATAAGGAGTAACTTGTACAGCTCGTCATTGTTGTGGTAAAAGGAGTAACTTGTAGAACTCGTTATTGTTGTGGTAAAAGGAGTAACTTGTACAGCTCGTCATTGTTGTGGTAAAAGGAGTAACTTGTAGAACTCGTTATTGTTGTGGTAAAAGGAGTAACTTTTACAACTCGTTATTGTTGTGGTAAAAGAAGTAACTTGTACAGCTCGTTATTGTTGTGGTAAAAGGAGTAACTTGTAGAACTCGTTATTGTTGTGGTAAAAGGAGTAACTTGTACAGCTCGTTATTGTTGTGGTAAAAGGAGTAACTTGTACAGCTCGTTATTGTTGTGGTAAAAGGAGTAACTTGTACAACTCGTTATTGTTGTGGTATAAGGAGTAACTTGTAGAACTCGTTATTGTTGTGGTATAAGGAGTAACTTGTACAGCTCGTCATTGTTGTGGTAAAAGGAGTAACTTGTAGAACTCGTTATTGTTGTGGTAAAAGGAGTAACTTGTACAGCTCGTCATTGTTGTGGTAAAAGGAGTAACTTGTAGAACTCGTTATTGTTGTGGTAAAAGGAGTAACTTTTACAACTCGTTATTGTTGTGGTAAAAGAAGTAACTTGTACAGCTCGTTATTGTTGTGGTAAAAGGAGTAACTTGTAGAACTCGTTATTGTTGTGGTAAAAGGAGTAACTTGTAGAACTCGTTATTGTTGTGGTAAAAGGAGTAACTTGTAGAACTCGTTATTGTTGTGGTAAAAGGAGAAACTTGTAGAACTCGTTATTGTTGTGGTAAAAGGAGTAACTTGTAGAACTCGTTATTGTTGTGGTAGAAGGAGTAACTTGTAGAACTCGTTATTGTTGTGGTAAAAGGAGTAACTTGTAGAAATCGTTATTGTTGTGGTAGAAGGAGAAACTTGTAGAACTCGTTATTGTTGTGGTAAAAGGAGAAACTTGTAGAACTCGTTATTGTTGTGGTAAAAGGAGTAACTTGTAGAACTCGTTATTGTTGTGGTAGAAGGAGTAACTTGTAGAAGTCGTTATTGTTGTGGTAAAAGGAGTCACTGGTAGAGCTCGTTATTCTTGTGGTAAACAAAATGGCGGTAAATGGAACCTGAATTCTCCCAAGAGATGTAAAAAGGTTTGGAGCGATTCCTTTAGTCAATTTTGTGATTTTAAAGTTGCGTCTGTGTCTGTATGACGTAACAGGGTGAACGGATTTTATTTTATTTATTTATTATTTTAATGTATTTACTATCTGTTATGTACAGTCCCTCCAACTGTAAAGCTGCCCAAGGGTAGCTGTGGGAAAGGGGACTAGGATGCAAGATTGTAACAGTAAAAAGAACAATTTGTAAACTATGGAATCAAATAATTTATTGCATGGGAATGGAGGGATGAAAGAGAGGAGGTGGTATAGAGGACAACAGTTCCGGCACGCCAACAATGTAGTGAGTCGCCCTAGCTTCCAAACCTCAAGGTAAGAAATTACAATGTATAAAAAATAATAATACAAATTACGGCATTGACTATTTTTTATGTTTCATTTTGCTTTTGGCAGGTTTATTACTTTTTTTCGACGTGATTCTCTCTCTCTCTCTCTCTCTCTCTCTCTCTCTCTCTCTCTCTCTCTCTCTCTCTCTCTCTCTCTCTCTCTCTCGCTCGCTCGCTCGCTCGCTTGCTAGCTTTATTTATTTTGTTTTGTTTGTTTGTTTGTTTTTGCTCTTTCATCCTTTCTGTAGTTCCTTGCTTTCTATTTTTCTTCCCTTTCGGGTGATTTTTTTTTCCCTTTTCATTTGTTTTGCTTTTCATCTTTTTTTCCCCTTTTCTTTTCTCTTTTCAAACATGCCCCACTCAACCCCTAGGCCATCAACCGTAAAAGCAGTAAGCTTATAGGACGTGCCTAGGCTGTTGTCTCATGGTTATATCGAGCAGGTTAGCGGTTCATTGACTCGTGCACTTCGGCCACTGACCTGACTTGCGTTCCATTCCGGTAAACGTTGTAAAAGAGTAGGTGTGAAAGGAGCAGAAGCAGAGAAGGTGATCTCGTAACCGAACGTTTTGCCAGTTGGGGTGAAGTGTTTCCCAGGCGACCAAAATGGCATCGATAAAAGAAATTAAAACGCACATTTTATTCGTATTTCTACGTCGTTAATATTGGAGTTTCTTCTTCTTCTTCTTCTTCTTCTTCTTCTTCTTCTTCTTCTTCTTCTTCTTCTTCTTCTTCTTCTTCTTCTTCCTCTTCTTCTTCTTAAATGGCATCGATAAAAGAAATTAAAACGCACATTTTAATCGTATTTCTACGCCGTTAATATTGGAGTTTCTTCTTCTTCTTCTTCTTCTTCTTCTTCTTCTTCTTCTTCTTCTTCTTCTTCTTCTTCTGCTAAAAATGTTCTACTTATGAAACATTTTTTGTTAATATTTCTTCCTTTGCCTGAAACACCTCTCTTTGTTGTAGTTTTATTCTGCGTTCGATAAATTAAAGTATAGCCTCAGCTTCAGTTTACAAAAACAAAATAGAATTATAACATCATTATAAAATATCAACAAAACACATACCTATAAAATGCCTACATTGCTAAATAGTAAATATCATAGGAAGCCCTAGTGACCATTTGGCAGAAAGCGTCCAATATTCCCAAGCTGACCCAACAGGCCTCATACACAAATGAAGAGTTTTGGATTTCAAGCAAAACGTTAGGTGACTGGTTTAGCGGAGAAGAACATAGTATAATAGATTGATAGAACAGAGAGGAATGAGAAAGAACAAAGGAGAAAGACTGCGACAGTGGGATTTAAAGCACATTTCCAGAAAGTGGGGAAACTTTTTATACAGAAACCCTCTATTAGTAGTAGTAGTAGTAGTAGTAGTAGTAGTAGTAGTAGTAGTACTGAGGATTTTTATAGCACACTTATTTCGACGTACTTGACCAGACTCTAGGCGCTGGCCGATACAGGATCTAACTCAAACCGCCCGAGACGCCCACCCGCAGCCTTTGCGCGCATGGTCTGACGCTCGGACAACTGAGCACTATCCTGGTCAGCCAGGGAGGGGGAGAAGGACCAAGTGCATGCTGGGTGTGTTCTTGTTACCGGCACTCACCCGTCTAGGACATGAGCGTCAGGATCTTTAAAGTTATTATGGAATGTATGCGACACACAGACTAGACCTCGGTTTATACTCTCATCCGATGGAGTAGGAAACTGGAGTAAAGTGTCTTTTCCAGGGTCACAACACAATGGCCCGGACAGGGCTCGAACCCGGGACCTTCAGATCCGCAAGCCAAAGCACTACCATTAGACCACCGTGACTCCCTATGGGGGATATGGTGTGTGTGTGTTTGTGTGTGTGTGTGAGAGAGAGAGAGAGAGAGAGAGAACGTGCGTCTGCGGTAGGAATATGCACGTGTGTGTCACTGAATGAATAATGTATTGGCGCTGTTCCCTCTGTTGTTTGTTGTATTTACACATAATTTATTTGGACCGAGTTGATTGGATGGAGCGAGGGTAAAGAGAGAGGAAGACGTCAGAATGCATGATGAACCGAGGGATGTGTGCAAACTGGTGCAATTCAGAACAGGGCCCCTGTCCCAGTCACAAGCAAAGTCGGTTAGATCTTGGTGCCCTTTCTCCGCTTAGTCAGGAGAGCGGGCAGAGTGCCTGAGCTTGCTGGAGCATTATACCCCTTACATCCAGTACATTATTTAGGGTAAGCTCATCTAAACTGTGTGACTCAGGAGATACTCGAGCAGCAGCCGATTAAAATGTGGTTTTTCTGAGACTGTCTGGATGCATGCCTGTATGACGTTTGCTGAGACTGTCTGGATGCAGACGTGTATGTCGTTTGTTGAGACTGTCTGGAGGCAGTCGTGTTTCATGTCAACGCCCGTCATTCGTGAACAGTAAATGTCACCAGACTATGCGGATCAGGGCACATACTGCTAAATCCTGTCACTCTTGGGGGGGGGGAGGGGGGAAAGACTGTTTGGATCCAGGCCTGTGTCATATGCATATTTAACTGAGATTATCTGATTTAGGTTTGTGCCGTGTCTAAGTCACGTCCACTCATGAAAAATGGTCTGGTCATCAGTTGAGGCTGTCTGCATCAGGGCATGTCAGTCTAAACGTCTTAAAGTGTAACGTGGGGTTTATTTGTTGCTGGGCTCTGCACAATGGAATGCTGTAACCCTCACGTCTTATTCTATGGGAACTGCCAGTGAGTCACCCGGTGAATTACTTTAATACATTTATTTGTTTAGCTCGGTCTGTGTTAAGGCTGGGGTACAGAGATAGATAGAAAAATGGTAAAAGATCACTGTCACACTAGCTTTCACACGGCTATGAATCATATGTAGTCCAGCCACTTGATAACAGTCAAAATCACACATTTATTTCTTCTACTCTATACACGATCTTCGAACTTCGAATCTAACTTAAAAGTTCAATTGTCAATGCGAATGGTTCGCTCGCTGATAGTCTAGGCAGCTATTATTTCTTCATACGGCACTGGCTACTACCGTTCATGAAGAGTGGACTACTGTGGTCTTTTTGCTACAGTTTTATTGCACTGTTTCCTGGGCACTTAACTGTATGGATGCGTGGGTGAAGCGCTGCGTTGAGGTAGCTTCTGGCACACGCTGGGTCGTCGTGTAGTCTTTGACTTGGGGTACGACGTTTGGGGCTATCTGCGCACGATGCTGTAGATGCCTCGGCAGCCAACTCGAATGGTAGATTAGGTTTTGCTCTTCTGTTGAGTTGGGCTCACGATATCCTGCCTGCTCGTCTGTAACATATGAGACGAAATTCTGCACAACCCTGAATAATAGGTCTGTGCAGAGCGTCTCACTGAAAGCCAAAGTAGCCCTCAGTGATAGCTCCACATCTCTATACATAAGCGACGAACATTCTGCTAGGTCCGTGGTCCACTGGAATCTCCACTCTAATTTCCTATACATACATAAATATAAATCGTGGCTAACTATACACATAAAGAATTCATAATATTATAAACATTCACTGGTACAGCCACTGTTCTGCAAACATACATATAGGTTAAACAACAGTGGTTCCGTCAGGTATACAACATGGCGTCAAAACCGGTGGTGCTTAACACGTGTTCGGCTTCTCCACGTGGTAAGGCAAAGTCGGATTAACAATTCAAATCTATGCATAGCAAATTCCACAAACATAATGAAACAGAAGTATGTTCATTTACCTGTTCGACAATGTCAGGCCCATGGCTACTTGATTGAATTCAAAAATTCAACAAGCACTGCTTCCCTGTTCTATCAGTGGAGAGATTTCTCTGCTCTAGTGTAACTGTGTACTGGGCAGAGCTTTCCACACAACTGACCTGTACTTGGCTTGGACTGAATCAGCCAGAACTGGTTCTAAACGCTCTCCCTGATTCCGATTGGCGGAAGCAATCGAAGTGGCTATAAAGTTCAAAACTCGATCGTATGCCGCGATGATGTCACTAAACGGCTCGCGTCAGCTCGCAGTGTGTGTGTACACATCAGTTATACCTTAGTCGTCTTCTATAGACTCCAGTAACCTTCCAAGTTTTACTACTGCTAAACAAGGAAAAGCTCAAATAGTGAGGGGTAAACGGGTCTGCTTGTGACAGTCAAGCGGTCTTCATTGATGGAGCTGTCCTGGTAGCTCAGTGGATATGGAGCTGGTTTTCTAAGCTCAAGGTCGCGAGGTGGAACCCCGCAGGGGACACACTTATGTGACTTAGGTACCACACTTTCAGGTCATCGAGGGTTTTCTCCGGATACTCCGGTTTCCTTTCTCCCTTCTATAATGGTTTTGGATGCATTCCCTGTGTAAAATTTAAACGCCCCCCTCCCCCTCCCCCCCAAAAAAAATGGATTTCCTTTCCGTCTTTTAGTAGCGATTTGCCTTCACACCACACGTTTGCGTGATAAATGTGTGTTGTGTATATAGCAGTGTCAGTAACATATGAGCGTGTATGTGGTTACAGATCGCCGCGCTTTGAGTGTGATTTAGGAATAAGGCACGTATAGCAACCAGTATTAATATTATTATTATCGTTGTTTGGTGGCAAATGCCACTGTTTGTGGAAAATTGACATCGGCTCAAACTGTCTGGAATTAGATTTGTGTCCTCTTCAATTTCCTCACTGAAAACAATTGTAAATGTAATATTTTAAAGGCAAAAAAACCCAACAACTTTTCTCGTTTTTTCTCTTAATCATGGTTGACCAACGTGACCGCCTGCGTTTTCCTTTCATAATTAGAGAATTATTATATTTGTAATACTTATAAATAAAGTTATAATTATTATATAAAATTTACTTTTGAGCTACTATTTTTGAATTGATTTAATTTGTTATATCATCACGAAATGAAAGACTGTAAAGTGGAAATTCGTTCTTTGAATTATTCTTCTGTATTCTGTATTTAGTTGTTCTGTATTCATGCAGGTTCCAGCAAAGCTGGAAGTCGCAACACAAAGTCTTGTTTTTAAGCTTCTATATCTATAGTGGATTTGTCAGTGGGGTTCAAACTAAGAGGAAATGATATGCATTGCCCACAGTTGATAAAAGCGACTTATCTGTTGGGGCGACAAAGCTTACAAGATAAAAGGGTTGGCCACGAGCTCGGCCATAGTTAGGTCACTGACCGTCCTGTCTGTCATCCTTACCACATCTATCAACACATCACCTTCCTCACGGCTTCCTTCTAAACCCCTTTCTCCCTACCTTCCACCTTCTGATCCACCTCCACCTCCTTCTCCCCCTATCTCTCCCTCCATCTCGCGCTCTCTCTCTCACACCCACACACAAACACACTCACGCAAACACACCCGCACAAACACACACACACACATACACACACACCGACACATCAACACACACACACACACACACACGCAAACAAACACACACACACATCAACACACACACATATACACACACACACAAACGCACACACAGCCGAGGTTACACAGTATTATCATTACTTTTCCGAAACGCCACATACGTTGTGCTGACAATGGGCCATATTTCGTCCCCATTTTTAAGGACTTTGCAGTGTTCGAACCCTAACATAAACCATAACCCTAATCCTAACCATAACCCAGCCCTAACCCTAACGTTCTGATTTCAAAACAAGTAGGCATGTCAAAACAAGTTATGTAGATGTTCACTGATTTGTCCACATAACACTGTGTAAACAAGGACACAAACACACAAACACACACACACCAACACCCACACAAACACACATGGAACACACACCCACAAGGAACACACACAAGGTAAACACAATAGTTTGTTTCTCCCATTGATTACATTTTATTTTTCACCTCTTAAACCAGCTGTTTGAATCGTTAAAAACTGCATGAATAATGCACACATCATTACTTCGTAAATGGAATATTGGGACAAACAATAACAGATTCTAGTGCTGTAACTTGGGGGGCCTATTGTGTTATCAGTGCTTATTATAATGGTATTTCTCCATCTCCTCACCGCATCACTCTGAACAAGAAAAGGAAAATAAAAAAACAATGAGATTTAGGAGGAAAACGAAATTAATGTATGTTCCAAAACCAAGGCAGTGCAAGCTAATGACCTTGGGAAGTTCGGGAAGTATGTGTGTGTGTGTGTGTGTGTGTGTGTGTGTGTGTAGGTGTGTGTGTGTGCACATCGACAAATTAAACGCTGTTTTATAAAACTCCTTCATCTATTACTCGCCTCGCCTCGTGATGTTGACTACTTGTTGGTATACTCCCTTCACGTTCGCATACACGCACGTACATACCTGCTCCTTTACTTACCCGTGCGTGCGCACACACGTACAGACATATCATATTTGTACGTAAGCACTCGTGCGACCAGATCTCACACTCAGAAAAGTTTGACACTCCCCCTCTCTCTCTCTCTCTCTCTCTCTCTCTCTCTCTCGCTCTCTCGCTCTCTCTCTCTCTCTCTCTCTCTCTCTCTCTCTCTCTCTCTCTCTCTCTCTCTCTCTCTCGTTGTCCATCTATTATTGTCTTTTACTTTTATTGAGTCATTTCGTGATTTATTCAATATTGACTCCACCCAACATTCATTGTCTTTCCACTGAGGCGCTTGATCTATCGCGGTACGCTCTTTGTCTCGTCATTTTGCTCTACTTACAGTATATCTCTGTCTGCTTCTTCTTCCGGATAAAGCAAACATGTCAATACGTTTTACAGTTACAACACTAAGAACATGTATTGTTTCGTCCATTTACCAGCAGGCAGTTCGTTAAGGGTGGAGATCGAGGTGTTGAACGTGTTGACAATGCGGAAAAATGTTTGACGTGAGATGGTGCAATGAAGTACGGCGGGGTTTGCGTGAAAATAGAGTTGATGTGTACAGCTTGTTGTTCTCCCTTCACTTTTGCTACTTTATTCCACTCCGGGGTGTGTGTATGTTTGTGTTGTGTTGGGTGTGCGCGCGCGTGTGGGTGTGTGTGAGGGGGGGGGAGTGTGTGTGCGTGCGTCGACGGTGTACTCGTATAAAATTCGAACCTTTTATTTTGTTAAACTTTGGTGCGTTGAGGTAAAGGGTGTTGTAACCACAAATCCCATTTGACATAAGTTGGTGCAGGTAGCTGGGCCACATTGTATTTAATTATTTATTTATTCACTTTTATATAGCGCTTTTCCATCTCAAGAGCTGCTCAAGGCGCTGGTCGATACAGGATCTGACTCAAGCCGCCATAGGCGCCGACTTGCAGCCTTTGGGCGCATAGTCTGACGCCCAGACAACTGAGCCCAGTCCTGGGCGATCGGGGACGGGGAGAAGGTTAGTTAGTTATTCATTGCTTACAGGGCCCAGCGGACTGCAAAGAGCCGAATCAGGACCATAAAATCAAGACCATAAACTTCGCTGAAAGAGGACTCACCTCTGATCCGCATAAAAGATCTGTTGAAACAACCCCAGTGGTAACACGGAAGACACTCCACCAGCCGGTCACTTTACAATAAAGGCAACCCACGCAGGGGACGCTGAGGCTATACTCTAATTTATCGAACCCCCGTTTATAAAAACAAAATAGAATACAAACATCATAGTAAAATATCACCAAAGCACATAGATATAAAATGCCTACCTTGCTAAATAATAACATCATAGGAAGCCCTAGTGACCATTTGGCACAAAGCGTCCAAGAAGGGACTGAGTGCGTGGTATTTGTATTGGTGTAGTTGACACTCATGCGTCTAGGACATGAGTGTCAGAATCTTTAAAAAGACTGGACTTCGGTTTATACAGTCATCCGAAATAAATAAATTAATTAATCGGATGGCTTTTTCCCCCTCTGGGCATACCATTTTCGGGTAATGCGTCCTATAACCATTCGACCATTCCCCTCTCGCTGAGAGGCAGTTGGGTCACACTGTTTTATAAATGATCGATGTTTTTATGCGTGGAGCCCTAAGCGTCGGGGCGAGGGGATCTGGGATCCGCAAGGATCCATATCCATGACATGACAGCGGGATGCAGTTCGGGAGTCATCGACCTTGGCGGCGAACTTGGACCCAACTTTCTTCAGCCCAGCTCCCTCCCTACCACTTTCTTCTTTCTTTGTTCTTATTCAGGGCCTTGAGCAGCTCTGTGAGTAGAGTAATGCGCTTTGTGAGGAGGACCGCCTGACTGTCTACTCCTAAGTGATAATCTGTGTCACATCTAGGGATACTTCTGGTTGGGTTATAATGATATAAAATAATGTATGAATTTGTATGTAAGTGCGTGTGTATGTATATCAGTATGACTGACTGTCTCAAATCATTGTAACAAGTCAATAAACTTCAAATAAAATAACTGGTTTTTTTAAGTTTGACATATCGGGATACAGCTTAAGTCGTCCATCTTTTTTTATTTTTTATTAACCCAATCTTTGTTCAACCCCAACACCTGTTGTGGGGCCGTCTTCCCTCCCTACAAGTAGTTATTTGAGCTGTATTAACAAAATGTTAGTTCTTTACTCAGTCAGAGTGCATCATTTTTATCCAGATCAATCCTCTGAGTCGTCGACCTTTGGCAAACTCGGATTAAAAGTTCCTACTTCAGCCTCTTATCTCGTCTCTTTCCTTCTGTATACCTTTCTGTCAGTTAGTCAGTAACTTATTTATTCTCTGTCGCCTGTTCGTCTCTCTCTCTCTCTCTCTCTCTCTCTCTCTCTCTCTCTCTCTCTATCTCTCTCTCTCTCTCTCTCTCTCTCTCTCTCTCTCTCTCTCTGGCCCAACTCTTTCTACTTTCTTTCTTTCTGGCGTTCTGGTTTTCTTTCTTTTGATTTACTTTCTTGTTGTATTGTATGTTTCGTGATAAACAGCGGGGGTCATCTAAAAAATTTAGACCTGTAGTACAAAGAGTTTATCGCAAAGGGCGATATCCGCTATCTTGCCCAAACTTTTGCCGTTCTGTATTATCAGCACTGGCAAGGGAGTAATTTTTTTTTACAATCTATAATTATGGATGTGTGTGTGTGTAACGTTGAGGAGGCGGAGGTTAGAGGGATGGGTGTGCGTCGCGCGAGTGTTTGTGCGTGTGTGTGAGAGAGGGGGTGGAGAGAGAGAGATTATATACAAGCGAGCGCATGCCGGATAATTATGGATGTTAATTGTCTGTGTGTGAGAGAGAGAGAGAGAGAGAGAGAGAGAGAGAGAGAGAGAGAGAGAGAGAGAGAGAGAGAGAGAGAGAGAGGTGATCTGGAGTTTGGTATTTGTTTGAAGAGAGTGTGTGGGTGGGATGGGGAAGGCGAGAGAGAGACGGGAATTCATTGGTGTGGGTGCGCGCTGGCGTAAATGAGTGTGCCTTGATAATAGAGCAGAAACTTTTTCCTTGGTATAATTTGATAAGATAAATAGGCAAGCGACCCTTGCGAAGTTTCTGGGTTGACAAATGAAGATTTGGTATCAGAAGAGGGAGGGAAGGGGAAAGGTGTGTAGAGAGGGGGGAGGGAAGGGGTAGGTAGCAGGATTCTGTGCCAAGTCAAGGTCTGTATGCGCCGGACAGGGTTACAGACCTGTAACTAAGGAATAAGGTGTTGATTATTGTAGGTATTTACCTTACTTTTCATTGACATTTGTTTGACATTTATACTTCCTTTGTACCGCCAAAAGAGAGGCAGTGAGCACTATGTCCTGTGACCATGTCTATGCCTGCACGTTATACTTTCTTGTATTATTATTATTATTATTATTATTATTATTATTATTATTATTATCTGCGAGAAATACTTACAGCACCAACAAAATCTGTATCATGTGTTTGTAGACTTCAAGAAAGCGTTTGACCGAGTCTCGCATGCAGCTCTATGGGCAACCATAAGAGTGTTCAACATCAGCCCTAAAATTATTAACGTCATCAAAAGCCTGTACGTCGAGACTACCAGTGCAGTCCTCCCCAACAGCGCCATCGGGAACTGGTTCAGAACAACAATCTGTGTGCGTCAAGGATGCCTACTCTCTACAACATTCTTCAACATCTTTCTAGGGCGTATCATGTCAGATACTCTTCCAGATCTCGAAGGCACAGTCAGCATAGGGGGTACAGCAATATCCAACCTCCGTTTTGTGGATTACATTGATGGATTGGCTGGAGAGGAACAAGAACATGAACAGCTTGTACAGAGGCTTGACACCATTCACCTCCAGAGCCTCTGGAATGGAAATAAGTGCAGAGAAGACCAAAATGATTACCAACAACACCATTGACACCAACACGGACATCAAAGTCCAAAGCCAATCCGTCAACGCAGTGCATAGCTTCAAATATTTAGGAACCAACAACGAAGTTCGACAGACCATCATACAAGCCATTGGACAACACGATGACATGCTCACATTGGTAAAGAAACGGAAACTCCGATGGTATGGCCACGTCACCAGATCACCAGGCCTTGCAAAGACCAACCTGCAAGGCTCGGTGCAAGGAAGCAGAAGAAGAGGGAGACCGAAAAAGAGGTGGGAGGACAACATTCGAGAATGGACTGGCTTGACACTGAGCGACGCCATGAGGGCTTCTGAGTACAGAGAAAGATGGAGTACGCTGGTTAAACAATCATCTGTGGTGTCTCAACGACCTTCAAGTTACGGGATAGGATAGGAAAAACACCTCAAACTGGTGCATAGATTCAACTATTTAGAAGCCATTGTATCAGACAATTGGTCCCGACAGGAAGTCCTCTCCAGGATTGCATAAACAACTGCTGCCCTGACAAGGTTGAATCCCATTTGGAAAGACAGGACCATCAGTCTACATTCCAAGGTAAGGCTGCTGCGCTCCCTTGTCATTTCCATCTTCCTATATGCTGGCAAAACATGGACCCTCACAGCAGATCTACAACGAAGAATGCAAAGCATGGAGATGAGGTGCTACAGAAGACTTCTGGGCATTTCCTATACCCAGCACATCACCAACGACGAAGTCCGACAGACCATCACACAAGCCATTGGACAACACGATAATATGTTCACAGTGGTGAAGAAACTGAAATTTAATGGTATGGCCACAGCATCTGGCCTTGCAAAGACCATTGTGCAAGGCAATGTGCAAGGAGGCAGAAGAATGGGGAGAGGGGGGGGGGGGGGGCAGAAAAAGAGGTGGGAGGACAACATTGGAGAATGGACTGGTTTGACACTGAGCGAAGCCATGAGGATTGCTGAGGATAGAGACAGATAGAGTATGCTGGTTAAACGATCATCTGTGGTGCAACAACGACTTTCGAGTTACGGGATAGGATATTATTATTATTATTATTATTATTATTATTATTATTATTATTATTATTATTATTATTATTATTATTATTATTATTAAACGATCATCTTTGGTGCAACAACTTTCGAGTTACGGGATAGGATATTATTATTATTATTTTTTTAAAATTATTATTATTTTAAATTATTCATACAAAGATCCTCTGAACGTAGAAGGCAATAAAAGAAGTAAAGACCAGGGTGTGGAATGAGGTGGAAATGAGAGAGAGATGGAAGAGGTGG